>BGPT01000106.1:30479-69716 GCA_003297045.1 Symbiodinium sp. clade C Y103
GTGAAGATGTGAGGATGTGAAGATGTGAAGATGTGCAGATGTGAGGATATGAGGATGTGAAGATGTGAAGATGTGAAGATGTGAAGATGTGAAGATATGCAGATCCAACTTTTAGAAGAACCCTTCGCTCAGACGCTCTCGGGAAAAAAAAGGGATGTCAAAGTAGAGGGATGTCATAAGCGAAGCGGTGTCAAAAGCAAAGGGGTGTCAAAAGCCATGGGGTGTCACAAGCAAAGGGGTGTCAAAAGCAGAGGGATGTCACAAGCAAAGGGAGGTCAAAAGAAATGAGTAAGCTTCGTTTTCACATCTTCCACGTTCAGTTTTTGATGGAGGTCTCGCACAAAAGCGTCGTTTTCACAGCTTCAATTTTCAGTTTTTGATGGAGGTCTTGCACGAAAGCTTCGTTTTCACATCTTCAACTTTCAATTTTTGCAGGACGTCTTGCACAAAAGCTTCGTTTTCACCTCTTCGACGTTCAGTTCTTGATGGGGTCTCGCACAAAAGCTTCATTTTCACAGCTTCAATTTTCAGTTTTTGATGTAGGTCTCGTGCCAAAGCTTCCTTTTCACATCTTCAACTTGCAGTTTTTGAGGGAAGTCTTCCCACAAAAGCTTTGCATTCACATTTTGAACTGTCAGTTTTTGAGGGAGGTCTCGCACAAAACCTTTGTTTTCACATCTTCAACTTTCAGTTTTTGAGGGAAATCTCCCACGAAATGCGTGTTTGAAAGTTAGCGAATGCACGAAATGCTGTGTTTTGCAAGACACAACGTGCATCAACGTGCCTCGGAAGATGGATGGGGAAGGTCTGCCCCGCGGTGGTTGCAAGACGGCCTCGGCTCAACCGGAATCATTCTCGCATCGGCCCCGCATTGGAATTGACAGCTCAGGCTTTATTTTCGCAACTTCCAGTTGTTCGTTTTTGAAGGAAGTCTCGCACAAAAGCTTCGTTTTCACCTCTTCCACGTTCAGTTTTTGATGGAGGTCCCGCACAAAAGCTTCATTTTCACAGCTTCAATTTTCAGTTTTTGAGGGAGGTCTCGCACAAAAGCTTTGCTCTCACATCTTCAACTGTCAGTTTTTGAGGGAAATCTCCCACGAAATGCGTTTTTGAAAGTTAGCGGATGCACGAAATGCTGTGTTTTGCAAGACACAACGTGCATCAACGTGCCTCGGAAGATGGATGGGGAAGGTCTGCGCCGCGGTGGTTGCAAGACGACCTCGGCTCAACCGGAATCATTCTCGCGTCGGCCCCGCATTGGGATTGACAGCTCAGGCTTTATTTTCGCAACTTCCAGTTGTTCGTTTTTGAAGGAAGTCTTGCACAAAAGCTTCGCTTTCACCTCTTCCACGTTCAGTTTTTGATGGAGGCCCCGCACAAAAGCTTCATTTTCACAGCTTCAATTTTCAGTTTTTGAGGGGGGTCTCGCACACAAGCTTTGTTTTCACGTCTTCAACTTTCAGGTTTTGAGGGAAATCTCCCACGAAATGCGTGAGTGAAAGTTAGCGGATGCGCAAAATGCTGTGTTTTGCAAGACACAACGTGCATCAACGTGCCTCGGAAGATGATGGGGAAGGTCTGCCCCGTGGTGGTTGCTACGGCCTCGGCTCNGCGCGAAATGCTGTGTTTTGCAAGACACAACGTGCATCAACGTGCCTCGGAAGATGATGGGGAAGGTCTGCCCCGTGGTGGTTGCTACGGCCTCGGCTCGACCGGAATCATTCTCGCATCGGCCCCGCATTGGAATTGACAGCTCAGGCTTTATTTTCACAACTTCCAGTTGTTCGTTTTTGGAGGAAGTCTTGCGCAAAAGCTTCGCTTTCACCTCTTCCACGTTCAGTTTTTGATGGAGGCCCCGCACAAAAGCTTCGTTTTCACAGCTTCAATTTTCAGTTTTTGAGGGGGGTCTCGCACACAAGCTTTGTTTTCACGTCTTCAACTTTCAGGTTTTAAGGGAAATCTCCCACGAAATGCGTGTATGAAAGTTAGCGGATGCGCGAAATGCTGTGTTTTGCAAGACACAACGTGCATCAACGTGCCTCGGAAGATGATGGGGAAGGTCTGCCCCGTGGTGGTTGCTACGGCCTCGGCTCNGCGCGAAATGCTGTGTTTTGCAAGACACAACGTGCATCAACGTGCCTCGGAAGATGATGGGGAAGGTCTGCCCCGTGGTGGTTGCTACGGCCTCGGCTCAACCGGAATCATTCTCGCATCCGCCCCGCATTGGAATTGACGCATCATGCTCGTTCAGCATCGCTGTTGCGTGCGTAATTCTTTTGCGCTTTGCAACTCAGGGTCTGCAGACCGCGGTGTAATGGTTGCGTCAAGGTTGCTCTGCGTTGCCTTTCGGCACGTGCTGTAGTCTTTTTGTGTTTTTCAACTCAATGTCTGCTGAACGCATTGTAATGGTTGCGTCAAGGTTGCTCTTCGTTGCCTTTGCGCACGTAGTTCTGTCGCGCTTTGCAACTCAGTCTCTGCAAATCGCATTGTGCTGGCTGCGTCAAGATTCCTTGGTGCCACGGCTGCGTGCGGAATACTAGTGTCTTTTGCAGCTGGACATCGTAAATCATATTGGAGTGGCTGCACCCAGGTTGCGATAGTGATTTGTCAGCAGATTTTCTCCATTTTGGCGCCGTTCGTTTTCCTTTTAAAAAGCCTTCAAAATCCTGCGGGGCCGAGTTTCTGGCGCCGTTGGGCGTATTTCTATTGCGCTTTGCAATTGAGTCTCTGCAGATCGTGCTGTAATGGCTGCGTCAAGCTTTCTTGGTGCCGCGGCGGCGTGCGTAATCAAAGGAAGTTGGGAAGCGATCTTCCGAGTTACGGACAAATCGGTTTGTGTGACTTTGGGAGGTGGTAACATAACATCACGCAACCATACATCACATAACCATACATCACAAAACAATACATCACACAACCATGCACCACAAAACAATACATCACACAACAATACCACACACAACCATACATCACATAACAGTACATCACGCAACAATACCCTACACAACCACACATCACATAACGATGCATCACACAGCAACACATCGCACAACCATACATCACACAACAGAACAACACATCACACAACAATACATCACACAACAATACATCACAACAAGTCTCCAGTGTGGAGTGTGAAGTGTGCAGTGTGCAGATCGCAGCGGAATGGCTGCGTGAATGCTACATGTGGGGTATGTTTTGGAAGGTAGCCGGGGCGCGAAACATTGTGTTTTTTCGGGTAAAGTGGCTTCCGGCGGCGATGAAGGTTACCTTGGGTGCGCGGCGGTTGGGGCCGTGGCTGGGGTCGTTTCGCCGTGTGATTGGTTCCTCTATGGTGTTCTAGCATCTGTGCTTCTTCCTGTGCACCTGGTTCTGTGACCTTCTTGCATCTGTGGCTGCCCATCGCAGTGTAATGGCTGCATGCATGTTGCATGGGGTTTGTTTTTGGGAGGCAGCCGGCGCACAAAACATTGTGTTTTTTCCGGGTAAAGTGGCTTCCGGTGGCGATGCAGGGTACCTCGTGTGCGCGGCGGGTGCGGCTTGGATCGCTTTGGTGTGTGATTGGTTCCTTCATGTTTTTTTGCAACGCGCGGTTGTTCCTGGGTATGTAGTAGAGGGTGTTTGGGAATCAGTAGTTGCAGGTCGCATAGAAACGGCAGCATGGATGTTGTCATGTTGTGTTGCCATGTGTGTGTGGATACATGCAGGTCTGGTACTTGATGTTGCAAAACGCGTTGTAATGGCTGCATGCATGTTGCATGGGGTTTGTTTTTGGGAGGTAGCCGGCGCACGAAACATTGTGTTTTTTCGGGTAAAGTGGCTTCCGGCGGCGATGAAAGCGACCTCGTGTGCGCGGCGGGTGCGGCTTGGATCGTTTTGGTCTGTGATTGGTTCCTTCATGGTTTTTTGCAATGCGCGTTCGTTCCTGTGTACGTAGTGAAGGGTGGTTGGGAATCAGTTGTTGCAGATCGCATAGGAATGGCAGCGCGACTGTTGTCATGTTGTGTTGCCATGTGTGTGGATACATGCGGGTTTGGTACTTGATGTTGCAAAACGCGTTGTAATGGCTGAATGAATGTTGCATGGGGTTTGCTTTTGGGAGGAAGCCGGCGCACGAAACATTGTGTTTTTTCGGGTAAAGTGGCTTCCGGCGGCGAGGAAGTATTAGCATCAACGTTGCAAGGATGATGCGTCAGTAGATTTCCTAAAGTCCGCGTTGATCATTTTCCCTTCAAAACTCCTTTTAAATAGCGTTTCAAAATCGTTTTTTTGGCTTTGGCGCCGAGTTCTTTGGTGTTTTGCACCGTGCGATTGCTAGTCGCATTGCCATCAAGGTGCCTAGGTGCTGCGAATGCGTACGGCGTTCTATGGTCTTCTGCAGCTGGGCATCGTAAATCGTATTGTAACGGCTACATCAAGGTGCCTGGCTGCTGTAAATGCGCGCATGCTACTATTGTCTTTTGCAGCTGAACATTGTAAATCGTATTGAAATGGTTGCATGAAGGTTGCGATGGTGATTTGTCAGCAGATTTTCTCAGTTTTGGCGCTGGTCGCTTTCCCTTTAAAAATTAATTTTGGAAAGCGCTTCAAAATCGTCTCCTAAGCGCTGGCGCCGAGATCCGGTTTTGGGGCTGCAATTTCTGGCGCCCTTTCGGATAAAAGCGTCTGTGTGTAGAAGCTCCTCTGTGTAAAAGCTTGCTGTGTGCAAAAGCTCGCTGTGTGTGAAAGCTTCTCTGTGTCAACACTTGTTGTGTGTAAAAGCTTCTCTGTGCAAAAGTTTGCTGTGTGTAAAAGCTTGCTGTGTCTAAAAGCTTCTCTGTGTGTAGAAGCTCCTCTGTGTAAAAGCTGGCTATGTGTAAAAGCTTGCTGTGTGTCAAAGATTCTCTGTGTCAGCGCTTGCTGTGTGCAAAAGCTACTCTGTGTTTGCTGTTTGTAAAAGGTGGTCTGTGTAAAAGCTTGCTGTGTGCAAAAGCTTCTCTGTGTACAAGTTTGCTGCGTGTAACAGCTTGCTGTGTAAAAGCTTCTCTGTGTAAAGATTTCTCTGTGTAAAAGCTTCTCTGCACAAAGGCTTCTGTGTGTAAAAGCTTCTCTGTTTAAAGGCTTCTCTGTGTAAGAGCTTCTGTGTGTAAAAGCTTCTGTGTGTAAAAGCTTCTCTGTGTAAAAGTTTGCTGTGTGTGAAAGTTTGCTGTGTGTAAAAGCTTGCTGTGTGTAAAAGCTTCTCTGTGTAGGAGCTTGCTGTGTATAAAGGTTTTGTGCGTGTGTGTGTGTGTGTGTGTGTTTGTGTGCGTGTGTGCAAGCTTTGTAGTACAAAGTAGTACTGGGAAGTGCTTTGTGCTAGTTCTTGTAGTACGAAGTAGCACTGGGGAGTGCTTGTGCAAGCTTTGTAGTACGAAGCAGTACTGCGAAGTATTTTGTACAAGCTTTGTAGTACTAGTACCAGGAAGTATTTTGCGCAAGTTTTGTAGTTGAAAACAGTACTGGGAAGTGCTTTGTAAAAACTTTGTAGTACGAAGTAGTACCGGGCAGTGCTCTGTGCAAGCTTTGTAGTACAAAGTAGTACTGGGAAGTGCTTTGTGCAAGCTTTGGAGTACAAAGTAGTACTGGGAAGTGCTTTGTAAAGGGGATTGCTTGTGCAGGCTTTGTAGTACGAAGCAGTACTGGGAAGTGCTTTGCGCAAGCTTTGAAGTACAAGGTAGTTCTGGGAAGTATTCTGTACAAGCTTTGTAGTACAAACTATTACTGGAAATTCTTTGTGCAAGCCCTGTAGTACAAAGTAGTACTGGGAAGTGCTTTGTGCCAGCTTTGTAGTACGAAGTAGTACCGGGATGCGGTTTGTGCAAGCATTGTAGTACAAAGAGGTACCGGGCAGTGCTCTGTGCAAGCTTTTTAGTACGAAGTAGTCCTGGTAAGTGCTTTGCGCAAGCTTTGCAGTACAAAGTAGTACTGGGAAGGGCTTTGTGCAAGCTTTGTGGTACGAAGTAGTACCGGGAAGTGCTTTTTGCAAGCTTAGATGTCAAATGAGAAGAGATGGGATGAGATGAGTAGAGATGAGTTGGGATTAAGGCGTGGGGACATCATGTGAGATTAGATTGGACAAGATGAAGTGCGGAGTGTGAAGTGTGAGCGTGAGGTGTGCAGTGTAAAGTGTGAAGTGTGGAGTGTGAAGAGCGCAGTGTGAAGTGCGAAGTGTGGAGTGTGAAGAGTGCAGCATGCAGTGTGAAGTGTGGAGTGTGAAGTGCGCAGTGTGAAGTGTGAAGTTTTGAGCGTGAAAAGCGCGGTGTGAAGCGTGAAGTTTTGAGTGTGAAGCGCAGTGGGAAGTGTGGGGTGTGAAGTGCGCCGTGTGAAGTGTGAAGTTTTGAGTGTGAAGAGCGCAGTGTGAAGTGTGTAGTTTTGAGTGTGGAGAGTGCGTTGTGAAGCGTGAAGTAGGTAGCGTGCAGAGTGCAGTGTGGAGTGTGAAGTGTGAAGAGTGAAGTGTGAAGCGTGGAGGGTGGAGCGCGCAGTGGGACGGGTGAAATGTCACGTGTGAAGAGTGCAGCGTGAAGTGTGAAGAGTGGAGACTGCAGCCTGAAGTGTGAAGTGTGTACTTTCATCTCTGACATTGTTTCACAGCGAGCCACATGTGAACAGAGCGCGCGCGCACGGGCCTGGCTGACGCACGGCGCATGCAAGTTCCATAGATGAAAAGGGTTTTTTTAGTATATCCCTAAGGCAACTTCCGCCCCGCGTTGTGCGGGAACTACTGGTATTATTGTCTTTTGCAGCTGGACATCGTAAATCGTATCGGAATGGCTCCGTCCAGGCCGCGAAAGTGATTTGTCAGCAAATTTTCTCCATTTTGGCCCTTGTGATTTTCCTTTTCGACTTCCCGTTAAAAAGCTTTCAAAATCGTGCCCTTTTTGCTGAGGCGCCATGATCCGGTTTTGGAGCTGCAATTCTGGCACCATTGTGCGCAAAAGCTTCTGTGTAAAGACCTCTCTGTGTAAACGCTTCTCTGCGAAATGATTTTCTTTGTGTAAAAGCTTCTGTGTGTATGAGCTTCTCTGTGAAAAAGCTTCTGTGTGTAAAGGCTTCTCTGTGTAAGAGCTTCTGTGTGAAAAAGCTTGCTGTGTGGTGAAAAAAGCTTCTCTGCGTAAGGACTTGTTTGTGTGAAAGCTTCTCTGTGTAAAAGCTTGCTGTGTGTAAAAAGCTTTTGTGTGTAAAAGCTTCTGTGTGTAAAAGCTTCTCTGTGTAAAGGCTTCTCTGTGTAAAGATTTCTTTGTGTAAAAGCTTCTCTGTGTAAAAGCTGCTCTGCGTAAAGACTGCTCTGTGTAAAGACTTCCCTGTGTAAAGGCTTCTCTGCGTAACGCCTTCTCTGTGTAAAAAGCTTCTGTGTAAAAGCTTCTGTGTGTGAAAGTTTCTCTTTGCAAAGGCTTCTCTGTGTAAAAGCTTGCTGTGTGTAAAAGCTTCTCTGCGTAAAGCCTTGTTTGCGCGCAAGCTTATCTGTGTAAAGACTTCTCTGTGTAAAGCTTGCTGCGTGTAAAAGCTTCTCTGTGTAAAAGCTTCTCTGTGTACAAGTTTGCTGTGTGTGAAAGATTGCTGTGTGTAAAAAGCTTCTGTGTGTAAAAGCTTCTGTGTGTAAAGGCTTCTCAGTGTAAAAGTTTGCTGTGTGTGAAAGCTTGCTGTGTGTAAAAAGTTTCTCTGTGTAAAGGCTTCGCTGTGTAAAAGCTTCTGTGTGTAAAAGCTTCTAAAGCTTCTCTGTGTAAAGGCTTCTCTGTATGAAAGCTTCTGTATGTAAAAGCTTGTGTGTGTAAAGGCTTCTCTGTGTAAGAGCTTCTGTGTGAAAAAGCTTGCTGTATGGTAAAAGAAGCTTTTCTGCGTAAGGGCTTGTTTGTGTGAAGGCTTCTCTGTGTAAAAGCTTCTCTGTGTAAAAGCTTGCTGTGTGTAAAAGCTTCTGTGTGTAAAAGCTTCTCTGTGTAAAAGCTTCTCTGTGTAAGGACTTCTGTGTGTAAAAGCTTCTGTGTGTAAAAGCTTGTCTGTGTAAAGACTTCTCTGTGTAAAGCTTCCTTGTGAAAAAGCTTCTCTGTGTAAGGGCTTCTCTGTGGAAAAGCTTCTGTGTGTAAATGCTTCTCTGCGTAAAGGCTTCTCTGCGCAAACGGTTCTGTGTGTAAAAGCTTCTCTGTGTAAAGGCTTCTCTGTGTAAATGCTTCTGTGTGTAAAAGCTTCTCTGTGTAAAGCCTTGTGTAAAAGCTTGCTCTGTGCAAAGGCTTGCTTTGTGTGAAAGCTTCTGTGTGTGAAGCCTTCTTCGTGTAAAAGGTATTCTGTGTAAAGGCTTCCCTGTGTAGAAGCTTCTCTGTGTCAAAACTTGTGTGAAAGCTTGCTGTGTGCAAAGGCTGGCTTTGTATAAAAGCTTCTGTGTGTAAAAGCTTGTGTGTGTAAAGGCTTTTCTGTGTAAGAGCTTCTGTGCGTAAAAGCTTGCTGTGTGTAAAAGCTTCTCTGTGTAAGGGCTTTTTGTGTAAAAACTTTCTGTGTGTAAAGGCTTGCTTTGTGTAAAAGCTTCTCTGTGAGATAGCTTGCTGTGTGTCAAAGCTTCTCTGTGGGAAAGCTTCTCTGTGGAGTAGCTCCTGTGTGTAAGAGCTTGCTGTGTGTAAAGGCCTGGCGTGTGGAAAGGTTTCTGTGTGTAAAAGCTTCTCTGTGTAAAGCGTTTTAGAAGAGCTGGGATCAGCTGAGAAGAAGAGATGAGAAGACATGAGATGAGCTGGCATGAGCTGAGAAGAGTTGAAGGAAGATCTGCGAAGAACTCGCATGAGCTGAGATGAGATGGGAGGAGTTGAGACGGCTTGACATGAGAAGAGCGGTGAAGAGCTGAGAAGAGCTGAGTTGAGACAGGCTGCGTACAATGCAGAAGCGGAGAACAGCGGAGCTAGAAGAATTCAGATGGGCTGAGAAGAGATGAGTGAGAGAAGCGCAGATGACATGAGAAGAGATGAGAACAGTTGTCATCAGCAGGGAAGAGCTGAGAAAAGAAGATAAGGCATGAGATGAGATGAGAAAGATGAAATGAGATCAGATGGGATGCGATGGGATGGGATGAGAGGAAAAACACTGAGAAGACACGACGTGAGATGAGATGAGATGAGATGGGGTGGGATGACACAAATTGCGGCAACAATGGGATGCAATGCGCCAATTCCAAGAATAGCTGCGATGCGGTGAGATCAGATGAAATGAGAGAAGATCCAACGTTCAAAAGACATGGCGCCGGAATGGCACGTCAGGAGATGGCGCCGCTTCGAAGCACAGAAGGTTTGCCTGCATCCTATGGGCCCATCCTTTGTTCGGTTCTATAGGCTATAAGCGTTTCAATTTTGAAACTTCCGCCCCCGGATTGCCCGGGAACTACTTGAATATGTTTGCGCCAGCCATAGAAAACAGAAGATATATTGTATATATAACATTGTAGCGGGTGTGGCGCTACGGTTTTGCACACCAGGTCGACCGCACGGACTGGGGCAAGAAGCACAGGTGGGTCGGGGGCTTGCGACCTTTTGAGTTGAGCAGGCCGCGTCTAGTTATTTGGATCGCGTTCCTTTTTGTCATTCCTGCCCGGGTTTCCACAACTTTGAGCAGCATGGACAGAGGCTATGGATTTTCCTATTCTTTTTGTGCCTGTGGCAGGCGTCGGCTTTTTGTATCCAAGGGACCGGCAAACAATTTGCTTGCCGCAAAGGTGTGCTTGAGCTGTTGCTTCGGGAACATGGTTGTTTTTCGGAACCTTGCTAGATACCTCATCCCTTCACGCGGAAGTTGTTAGTACAGGTTCCAAGAATTTGGTCAAAGGCCGGTTACCATTTACAACAAACGTGTCGGGGGTGCGCGAAAATACAGCACAGGTCCGAAACCTGAAGCCTCTTGGTTCAGATTTTCATGTCTTAGGTCTTGCCATATTTGCGCAATTTTCCGGCCCCTGGGTTCTCTTTTATTGTTTGATTTCTGTTGGTCTCCTAGGAGGTCAACTGGCTCCTAGGGGCCGTTTCAGCTTTCATACTCCAACTGCCATGCCCTGCTGTCAGGTCAACGGCAAAGCAAATCTCTTTCGAGCAACGTGAAGCTTCACACGTCTTTCATTGAGGCGCCTATGCGTGGAATTTTTTGTGAGGGGCCATCGAGCATCTTCGCAGTGGTCTTTGTATGTATACAATGCGGCCCTAAACGGGTACTAGGTGGTCCCTTTTTTCTCCCCTGCCAGGTGATGTTTGCTAGATATTTATCAAGCTTGTCCTCCGCCGGACCCGAACCCTATTGCGAGCGCAGTGTCCGCGCGGGCATCCCTATAGCGAGCTTGCGGTCAGTGTGGGCACCGCCGGGCCCGAACTCTTTACTGAGCTCGCAGTCAGGATGGGCATCGCCGGGCCCGAAGACTAGAGTGTCAAAATAAATCTATTCTAGATAGCAGAATATTTGCCGGATAGAATGCCAGAATTGCGCCAGGTAGATTTGTGGACAGAATGTCAGAATGTATGCAAGGTAGAATGCCAGAGAGGATGCCAGAATATATGCAAGAAAGAATGCCCGGATATATGGCAGACAGAATGCCCGAAAGGATCCGTAGAAAGGATGTCAAGACAGATGCCAGAAATTATACAAGAATGTGTGCCAGAAAGGATGCCAACTCATTTGCCAGGAATGTATTTTTTTCGAATCAAGACATGTCCTAGCTTTCGAAGTGAAACAAGCGCCTGTCTTGAGGCAAAATCTGCCGGTTTGACGCCCCACAGAAAATTACATTCAGGGAAGGTGGCAAAAGACAAGTGCAACAAAAGCGGGTTACAAATGGGGATGAAAGGGAGCCTGGAAAATCAAAGCTGAGCAGAAAAATCTAAGCTGGAAACATTGTGCAATGCTTAGGTGAGCAGGAATTTTGCCGTTCACGCTGCTGGCAGGGAAGATCAGCTCTGCTGAGACGAGGTGGAAAGTAAGCAGGGGGACATGTCAGGAGACACGGAGAAAGACAAGCGGCGGGATGCCTTTGAAGCAAGGGAAGCCTTTTGTCCGAGGCCGCGCTAGAAGCAAGAATTAAGACGGGGATGCAAAATAGACATAAACCGTAGGCACGGAAGCTCTCCTCTTCCAAAACTACCCAAGGCAACAACAGAAACTAGAATGCAAATTGAAGCATGGACGGGCAAGAGACTTTGAACACGCCACCCGGACACATAAACAGAAATGGGGAGGCGAACGGGAAATACATTGTCCCAGGAGCAAGAACAATGTGAGGAGAACAGAAGTAGGGCGATACGCGAGAGATGAATTTAAAGGAAGGAAATCGTTTGGCTACGCATTGCACAAGAGGCAAGGGAAGTGCTCGGTGACAAGCGGCCGCAGAATCAGGTGGCCCAAGCGACCGCTTTGAAGGGATAAGAACGTAATCAGAATCCGATACAAGTAAAAATGCTTGAGGAGAAACAGTTGAACGTATAAAACCGCTGGCTGGCAAAACGGGGACCAACGAAGTGTTCTTTCCCGGCTCGAGCCGAGGTACAGCCTGGCGCAATACGTCTATATACTATGTGGCAGACTTGGAAAACGCCCAGGTGGCGGAGGAAGATGGATACCACATGCTAGAATTGACTGGCACGAAAGGCCCGCATGAAGCCAAGCCTTGACTGCTGTCATACGAGCCAACTTCGACCGTTGCGCAGAAAAAGGCGAAAGGTCTCGCAAAGAGTTTTTCCATTTGTCTTCGGTGTTTGAGATCTACGGACACCGATCCTTTAATTTGGAACGTTGTTTGAAATTGGCAATGCGCTTGACATGACATGTTTATATACTGTTGATATTGCTGGTTTTGCGATACATGTTCTTGATATTATGTGCATATTAGCTGAGCATGCGACCTCATGCAAAACTACATAAGCCACCCGGCACGCTTGAAAACGCCTAATCACGTGGGCTTTTCCAATTTGTGCGCGCGCCGTTGATCGAATGTGATCGGTTTGCATGCATTCTGGGAGCCTCCAGTCAGCATATTTGAGCCTACCCATAGAACATGTTATCATGTGATATCATGATTTTGCTTGTTTGAAAGTTGGCAGGGCCGACGCCCGTGCAAGATCCTTGCAGTACAGCTTCGGTTTGATGGCTTTCTTGGCATGGCCTGGTTCCGATGAAGCCATGGAGCAACACGAGCGGATGGAGGACGGAGCACATATGTTCGCTGTGGGAAACATATGATGTAAACATGGGTCCTGCTAACGAAAGGCATGGGACTGGCGCAAGTTTGGCTAGAGTCGTTGTTTTTCGGCTGTTATTTGCGCAGGGCGGATGCAAGGCTTTCGATCAACCACCATGTATATACATGCGTACCCCCATCAACGCCCCGATGAATTTTGTACAAATTCACCAAAGAAAGGAACATAGAGAAAACCCGAGTTCGTACAATTGCATAGAAGCTCTGCAGGGTGGAGGTGCGCAACAAAGACCAGAGTAGAGTAGCGCAGGGCCGAGCACAGTGGAGTAGTGGGGTAGTTAGAATAACGGCGTAGGTAGAGCAGAGCATGGTAAAATAGCGCAGGTCAGGGCAGAGTAGAGCAGAGCAGAACCAAGCAGAGCAGAATCGAGCAGAGTAGAGTGCACAGTGAAGAGTGTAGTGTGTAGAGCAATGGAAAAGACACCATAAAGCGTCGATACAATGCCTGTTTGCACGGACCCCAGGCTGTTTGCAAACAGTTGGGCATGTCCAATTGGAACAGAAATTACACTGGCACAAGGCTCCAAACAGTGTGTGAGGTTGGTCAATGCTTTAAATACAAGCAGCTCTATATGTAGGACCTCATACCAGAATTTCATACCAGGACATCGAACGGAATTGCACACGATCGTCAAAAAAGGACCTTCTATATATAGAGGATCTTACAAGATGTTCATACAAGAATTTTCTGTGAGCAGCCCAGAAGAACTTTCATACGAGCATCCCCAGTGCAGAGCATCTGCAAGATCTGAATGCAAGGACCTCTTTGGGGGGATTTGAACAGGATCTACACATGGTCTTCTCACAAGGACTTGTAGAAGTCATGCAAGGGCAACTAGAGGACTGCACCAGTACCATCTTCTGACACGGCCTGTGCAAGATCACGCGAGACAGAATTTCACAAACATCCCCTCAATACAGGGGCCTGCGCAAGATCACGCAAGGACCCCTTGAATGATTTCAGCAGGTCTTCTCAGAAGGCATTGTACAAAATCATGCAAGGACCTCCTAGATAGAGCGGATCTCCGCAAGATCTTCTCGCCAGGACTTGTACAAGAGAGCATTTGACCTGGATCTGCGCAAGATCTTCTCATAAGAACTTGTGCAAGAGAAGCCTTCACCGGGATCTCCACAAGAGCTTCTCATACGGGGCTGCGCAAGATCACGCAAGGGCCTCTTTGAGGAGTCCGCCAAGCTCTCGGCAAGGTCTTCTCATAAGGACCTGTGCGAGATCACGGAATGACCTCTGAGCGAGGATTGCACCAAGGATCTCCACAAGATCTTTGCACAAGGACCTGCACAAGAGAGGGGACTTCACCAGGGCCTCCACAAACCCCGTGAGAAAACCCCACCTGGATCTCCACAACATCTTGTCACAAGGACCTCTACAAGACCAGGGCAGCCCCACGGCCCACACTTTGTGCGAGCTTGCGCAGTCGAACTGCACATGGACATCTCACAACAGCAGTTTTACGTGAGAATTCAAAGGAAAATGCAAGCCTGACCTAGCCCCGGCCTTTAAGACTTGCCGTAAGAACCGCAGTGTGGACACAGTGTTTGGGGCAAAAATTGCCAGCGCCCGCCTTCCTAGAAGCAACATAGCTTTCCTTTTTCGGATAAGGCAAATCTGCTTCTTACAAGGATTTTCCGCCGCCTGCGTTGCGCGGGGCTCTACTTGTATTTGTCTACAGCATATTGCTGCACGTATTTGCTTCATTTGTTTCAAAATACGAACAAAGTTTCATGTACATGCGTACTTGAAAAACTTGAAACATGAAGCATTCACATACTGATATACACACATATCTCTGATGACACACTAACTATCATCCAAAGCTTTCAAGCAGCCCATTATTACTCGGTTTTGCCTTCGACGCTTGCAGCACTGTTTGGTTTTTTTGCGGCCCAAAATATCAGTCGTCGTAGTGCCTTGTCCGTCGGTTTGCATACGCTTTAGCATTTAGAAATTGCCGTGATGAGCACTATAATATATTATGATCTATTCTGACAAACCAAGAGCCCACATTCAAAGATGGAGTTTGATTAGTTCGATTTGCGGTGTAATTCCTTGGCGAGAGAAAAAATGCAGTTGGACGGTCAGCCAACGCGCTGGAATATGCGACAATCTGATGGATTCTGAACAACACCGTGTTTGCTCTTGATTTAAGAAAATCCAAGCCAATGCTTTCATATGTGGCTAAGAGTGGGGCCGTTTTCGCCTTGACGATCCCCCAATACACCAGTTCTTGCACAGACTTGTTAGTCAACCGTGTGGGGCAAGTGGTTCTCCCAAACCACTTCGAAACACACCCGCCCTGAGAACTCCGATTTTCGCCCCCGTGAAACGCACGCCTGCTGCGGGTCGAACAACCTTTTGCCGACTTGTTTGTGGAAACCCATAAAAACTTACTTACTCCGTGCAAACGCAAAAATTTGAATGGGATGCGTGCAGTTGATGTGCCTCCCTCCCTTTTTGACCTTACCGCGGAAGTTGGGTCAGGCCTTGGATGGTCTCTTGACCCTGGAGTCGCTTGAGGCCTCAAAACGGGACACTTTTGGCGCTGGAGGTTTTGGTCATCCGGTGACAAGTCAAAACGGGATACCCCAACGATGCAGACGGATTGAAGTGGATGAATTGGTGTATTTGAAAATGGATATCTTTTTGAATGCCGAGATACCCCAAGTAGTATGGGCAAGGGCGCCCTGTGATGCCCCTTTTAGCAACAGCTCCGGCCCAGTCCTCCCTCACAATTTCCGGAAATCCGTGTGCCTTTGCAGCAGGAGCAAATGGAGAGCAGGGAAGGCCCAGCTGCTAATACCAATACTTGCCGCGCCAGGCTGGCCTGCTGCAGAACAGGACTATAGTGCATGTCTTCGATCCATTTATGTGGTGAAACCATGCGAAATCAAGTTTATTAGCATGTGATTCTTGCAGCAAGGTTTGCAGGTGATATGGAGGACCATGGGCCACCTGTGCGGTCCACAGCCTAAGCTTTTTCGGGGTGTTTTTTTTGAGCGGCGCCGGTTCTTTGCTCTACCTAGAGGCACTGGGCGCTGCTGCGGGGCCTTTCGAAACTTTTAGCGCTGGCGCTCGTGCTTGCATGTGTCGCCTTTGTTTCCAACGCGACGCTGAAACATTCCAGTCACTTGGCTGCAGCCGGGAAGACATGGGCAGGCAGGGGAAAAGTTAGGGCAGGCGATTTTACATTATATGTATAGATATATCTATATATGTCTATATCTATCTATCTATCTATTTATCTATCTATCTATTTATCTATCTATCTAATCTATCTCTCTATCTCTCTATCTATCTATCTATCTATCTATCTATCTATCTATCTATCTATCTATCTATCTATCTATCTATCTATCTATCTATCTATCGATTGCTGTTTTCTCGCAAGGCCATTGCTGCTCAATTGTGGAAACAAACACTCCCTATCAGCACCATGACAGTATGCACGCCTGCGGACCCATTTTTTGAAGCTGCTGGTGTTAATTCCATTCTGGGTTGCTGCGTTGCCAGGCTTGCATGACGTTGCGCAAATGTCTGAGCATACCTTGGAGGCATGGTGCCAGACCGGTCATATCTGAAGGAGTGGAAGAAACGAGGGAAAGTAGAAAGTTTTAAGTTCGCATTCTGTAGGCGAGGATTCTTCATCAAACATTTTGTATGTGTGTGCGCGTGTTGAACGGGAGCTTCCTCGGTTTGAAGGGTTTAGAAACGAAGAGGCATGTAAACTTGCCATCTGGTACGTTGCCATTTTTTCCCTACTACGCCGCTGGAAAAACATTCAAGAACACAAGCACTAGCAAGCCCTGCCGGACCATATGTGCGGTTCTCTTCTCAGAGCTCACAACTTCCCAAAGGTTATCAAAAAGCAGCGGCATTCGATGCAACGTGTTTGCATATGTGGCACTAAGTTGTTTTGGCCCGTTGCTCTTCTAATTTGTTATCCCGACAGAAACCAAGGGCACCCTTTGAAGCTGAAGGAAAGAAAGAGATGGCGCAATCCGTATTGTGTGTTTTGCAAAGGTGCATCTCATACTAGATGGGCTTTTGGACTTAGCCCAAAATATTCCCAAGTGCTAGATCAGGTCACAGGTAGGAGATGTCCATATTAGAGTTTATTGGCTGGCTTGTATCGGCTGCCTGTCGTAGATGCTCTGTGGCTGCCAGGATGATGACCCGCTGCTTGGATTTGATAGCTGCAGACCATTCATCCAAGAGAAGACACTTTCCGATACTTTCCGCAACACAACCACAAGAGGTACTTGTTCCTTGGTTCCATCGAATGTGTGTTCACAGCCAAAGCAGGAAAACACATTGAGTTGTCAGTATTTGTTGAAAATCTTTGGGCAGGTGATCATCAGCTATCATATGAAAACATGCAGATCTTGGTAAAGTCGCCGATGTCAATATCAAGCCCATGAATTTCTGAAGCCAAAACACCTTTGAAGCTCAGGGCCTGGGGTTGCGGCCTCGTGGGGAGGCTTCCTGGAATCCGACAGGAGCGGAAGCAGTCATTTGCTGGTGCGAGATTGATCCAGTGGGGGCACCAACGCCAGCAATCTTGAGGTACCTTGGGTGCCTGTCAGATTGGCTCCGCTTCGATTTCGCTCTGATATCAGGGTTGTGGAAATGTGGGTGTTTTGGCTGGTTCGCTTCGATGAGGGGCTGTGCCATACTTTGCTCCAGGTCGGATCAAAATCACCTGCGCTTGTTGTTTGTTGTCCTGCTTGGGTGTTCCTCCAGATGTCACCGAAATATTCGAAATTCTTCAGGCATTGAAGGACGAAGGACATTCATCTTGAAGAGGTTTTGCTAAGCAGACCTTGAACAAGACAAGTAAGTTTGGAACACTTGTTCAAGAAAACCTTTACCCTGAACCTAGAGCTTGGAAGAAAGCCTTTAAAAGGGTATGGCAGCAGATTCACTTACTTTTTGCCCCCGTGACGCCACATGCTGTGCTGCCGCAGATTAGCGGGGGCGCGGTTGAGGCAGGGACAATTCTAACGCAAGGAGAATGACTTTACAGATCTTTACAAACGAGTTTAGTATGAACACCGGTACCGTCAAGTAATTTCCAGAAAGGGTTCTACTGCTGCGTGCAAGCTTGCTTTGGAGGTCGGCTTCTGAATTCTTGACGCCTTGAATGATTGGGTTGCCTACTTGGGGCCCCCTACTCAGAGAAGGCGAAGGACGATCTCTTGCCGATTTGGTGGTAGGGTCTAGAAGACGTTTCAGACTCGTTTCAGGCGCAAGAGCTTCAACCTCATTCGTGTTGTGAGTAACAGTATGCCTCCAGGGCATGCGGGAATTCCTCCGCGCCCCACCCCACATTTTTCCACTGGTCGCGTCTCTGGCTCTCTTGGCCAGGCAGAATATATGTTTTCTAGAAAGCTATTGGGACCATCTAGCCAGCATGCCCACAGTAAGTTTTGTTTACATGTTTTGGGGATTGTGCGGAGCCGTCCAAATTTCAATGTGTTTTTTGTTTGACATGCAGCGGTGAACAGATTCTTTCTCACTGGACCAGCCATGGATTGCGGCCATGGGCGGACGCTCATCAAAGGGGTCTTTGGCTGGGATGGGCCAACCATACCACAGGAGTGTCACATCAGGGATGATTCGACCTTGGCGTGGTTCACAAGGGTGGTCTACTTCACGATGTTCTTAGGTGTACTATGGTATGCGTGTTTCGAAGTCACCCTCTCACAATCCATGCCTGCCTCCGTGTGGGTGGAGCACATTATTACACCACACCATCGCATTGACAATGGGATAGGGCGCTACTGTGACCATCCCAGCGAATACAATTGTCCGGCCACTGGCGTGGGTGTGAATGCCACCGGCTGCGTGAAATTCCCGCCCTCAGTGTCCCATTTTCCCATCACAGATGTGCCCAGCAATGTAGGCACTGGTGTGTTCATTCCAACTTTGTGGCACTACGAAAGGATTGCCTTGAGGCCAAGGGTTGGGGTCAGCCGTTGTGAGGATCTTGAGGCGAGTGCCAGGTGCACAGAGAGTGATGATGACAAAGACTTGTGTCACTGTGCTGAGAAGAAAGAGCGCCTGTTCCTTCCGTTTGACAAGTTTGAGATGTTGCTGCGTTTGCAAATCCACATGGAAATACCCAATCTGCAAGTCATGAACCCGACCTCACCTTTATGCCGTAATTTCTACAAAAGCAAAACCACAGATGGTGGTGAAGATGAGTGCAACGATTTCAATGAAAACGAGCACGGTCACAGAGCTTGCCTTTGGGACAAGTATCGTGTGTCTTCCATGCCTTGCGAAGTGCGGATGCAAGTGCCAAGGCAGCAGAACAAATGGATGAACCTGAACAAGAACGATTTCTGGACCTCACGCTGGGGGGCGCTCTTTTACAACCTGTCAGGTTTGCTTGAGAGGGTTACTGATGTGTCAGCCCCATCGACTTTCAACGAGCAGAATTCCCGTGACCCAGCAAAGTGCTCCTTCATGTCGACAGGTGGGAGCTTCATTTTCAAACACTGGGTTGAGCCAAATCCACCAGAAAGAAGCTTCATGACACCGCAAAGTTTCGTTTGTCGTTTTGCCCATCCATTCTTGATTCGCATGCTGCATAGCCGTCATGATGGTGAGTGGCCATGCTTTAAGCTGCGCGTCGATGTGTACTATGTTCCTTCGTTCCGCATCAACAAGTGGGAGACAGTCATTGAGGATGCTACCAAGGGCCATTTGAGATATGAAAAGCAATTTCACAAAGGTGTGCGAATCAGTGCCACAGGGGAGAGCGGCTATGTCCTGCGATCCACACTCACATCTGCCGTCGTCGGTTTGATGTCAGTTGTGGCCATTTGGAGATTTCGTTTGACAATTGTGCAGGCGATTCTCCTTTTTGGTTTGAGCGGGCCCCGAGGGGTACTGTACAGAAGAGCGGTGGTGCCTTCCATATCTGTGAAGAAGATGATTTCCGCCTGGGTTTGCCGGTCTGTGACTGCCTTGTGGACACTCAAAGCTGCTGAGAAGTTGGAAAATTCAAGCCACGAAAAAGCAGAGGCAATGGTCGTGGAGACGCTCAGCGCTTTAATCCAACGTGAAGGTGTCAGGAAGCCTCGCAGTGGGCCTCTTTGCAGCAGAGAAGTAGAGCTGGGTGATGATGAAAAGGAAAAAGTGGAGACTTTTGGGAGGGCACTGGTACACAATGGCACAAAAGGCACTTTGGGTGAGAGCGAAGATGAAACTCCCAAAGAGCTAAGTGGCTTGGACCCTCTTGAGCGGTGGCTACTGGCCAATGAGTGTAGCGGGGAAGTCACCAGCACAGACATCCACAATATGGTGGGTTATGGAGCAGAGACTTGGGGGCACTTGGATGCACCGGCCTTGGTCACCGGTCTCTCCAATCGGCACATTGAGGCCGACCTATTCCAGTCATATGCGCCTTGCGGAAGCGCAGATAACGATTCGGCTTCGTCAATGTATGAAGGGCTTCGGAGCTTGAGGCGCGAAAGGACCAACTAGATTTGAGCGCTTGAATTAAGAGCTTGTACATGGATCGTTGTAATCTATTGTAGACTTTGTTCGCTCCCGCAGAGAGTTGAAACTGCGGCTGTGCCAAACGGCCAGATTGCATGGCAGAGCGGTTGCTTGCAATGGCAAAGAAACCATTAAAGCGATCAGAGCGTGCAAGAACTATCAAGAAATGGGTTTTACATGGGTATACAAGAGAAGCGAAGTTGAAGTGAAGGCAGTTGTTTGTTTTGGAGGCGTGGGCTTCAGGTCAGGGCAGACGCAACATGCTCAGGTCGCGGCCGGGGCCGACATCACCTTGGCACCTATGTGACAGGGCTGACCGTGTTCCACAGTCTCAGTCTACCATTCGGCCAACTTTTCCAAGCTTTTCATGACATTTCCATGATCTCATAGAAATTTATGCGAGCTCGGCCCTGGTATTGAAGACTCATGGAAGCTGCCTGTACGCGATCTTGCGCAAGACCAGCTGTGAGTGGACGCTGAGACGGCAGGGGCAAGAAAAGGCATGTCGCAAGCAGTGCCGCTTTGGGGGACACAGTGCGGACATTCGGACATTCAGATTGAATCAAATGTAAAATGCCGCAGTAGCTTCAGCTTCATGGAAACGAGGCACTTCACACACACACGCGCACTGCGCACAGGAAGCGTGTCAAGACATGTGCGCATGTCTCCAAATGCTGCACTGCTTCAAAGTTTGCGTAAGATCCAGGATGGAAGCACTACGCTAGACACGCGGCGAATGATTGATACCTTGAAGGCAACGAGCACGCCGGGCGCTGAAGCCGGCCAGTACTCTACCATGCAGTTATATCTCCAGTGATCCACGAACCCGAGAATTGGCATGTTGAAAGATGGGGGAGATTGCCAATGCTTGTTCAGACATTGGTAGAAAGATCGATAGAGGGATAGTTGAGAAGAATTTTAACAGAAAGATAGCGAAGTCCGGATATAGAGCGATTCTTTTTTGCTTTACTTGCTGCTATCCTGGCATTCGTAGATTTGATGCTCTTCATGAACCTCTTCACACCACGCAAAGGGCTCCGTGATGCCGATGTGGCTTAACAACTCCATTTGTTTGCGTTGAACTTAGACCTAATGAAAATGGAACTGATGCTCAGAATTCCCTTTTGAATCCTTTTGAGGTTCGGAAAAGTTGCCTTCTGGAACTGGAACCTAGCACCACAGACCCACGATGCCCGAGTGCCCAGTACGGAAGCTCTGTGGGAAAATGAATTGAACAGCGTTCTTGACAGAAGGATCCTTGATTCGAAAAAGAACCGTATCTTGACATGAACTATACAAGCATTGCCGACTGGAACCTGCGGTGATGGGAACCTTTCCGAGACTGCTTGGAACCACACCTTTGCAAATATTTTTCAAATGCGCCAGGGCCCAAACCTCGGAACTTCCAACACACGCCCTTTTGTAAACCAATGATGGCCGGAACCATGCTTCGAACCTTCCCACGCCACGCCCCAAATTTTTGGCTGGAGCCTTGCGCGACCTTTTCGATGCGTGCTCTAAGTTGCACCTGCGAGGACATAAACTTGGCTTGGAACCTTGGAGAACCATTCGCCAAGATCCTCTACAGATGCTTTGCTCAAAACCCTTTGCCGCAGAAACTTGGAGCCCCGAGCCAAACCTGGACAAATTTGGATGAAGCAAATCTGTTTTGAAAGAACACCGGGCAAGGTTAAAAAACCCGCGTCCACTTGGTTCGCAGCTCCGCAAACGCCGCCCAAACACCACTGTAGAATTGGAAAGCGTTTCAAACGCACGAGCCTTGGCTATTGGAGCATAGAGGCTGGGATGCCAAATCAGCATCCCCACTCCCGCGACGGTTTTAAGCTTCCAAAATGACAACATTAAACGCCGCCCTTCCCCTATCTACAAATTGCCCACCTGGAGATTAGGCGGGAGCAGGTGTAGCTTATGGTATGGGATCGTCCCAACTCCATAAACTGATTCTTCCACCTTGAAAAAACTGTCAAGCTGAGTCAAGCGGGCAAAACCGAAATTAAAAGTTTCCATTCACCTTTCATATCGATCATGTTGTTTGCGTGGTTCCGTGCCTTGGAGGGTTCCATGCCGTTGATATTGTGCTACGCCACGCGCCCGAACATCGCTGTGGATTTGATAGTTGCCCCATATGAATGTCAACTTTCGCACAACATGTGGTTGTGTCCAGTCATGATTCCATGAGAAGGCTATGTGAGGAAAATGCATTCAGCTTCCATTTTGTCGCCGTTGTCAGAATCTCACCGCTGACTTCCTCTTCACACCAGAGCAGCACCTTGTCTGGGAAGTTGTCCTTCCTTTTTGTCAGGCGCTGTTTGCTGTGGGTTCCGGGCTCGGATTTCTAGAGAAGTGATGGGGTTGCTTGTTTGTTTGTTTAGGTTCCAAAGCATCCAAACTAGGAGGCGAGAATTGTAGCGATCACCAACATGTTCTGACATTCTGAGTTTCAAGATGGTATTGACATTGAATCGAACTGGTTGAATGGAACACACCGCGCCTCTGGCGCAATGAAGCAGAGTCATTCTGTTCAGAAAGGCAACTTTTTCAGATTCTTTCGGCCTGCGCGTGGTTTATGCAAGGGCTGTGGACGGCTGTGACTGACCAAGGTGGGGGGCTGGCGTGGTTGTGGACAAGGACTTGAAACAAGCACCTTGGCTCTGGGCTGCCCCGTCCTTTCGTGGAGGAATGCCATAGCCAGTGTTACTCAGACGCCGCACTGTTCAAGCCGCAAACGGAAAATCTTTTCATGTTTGAATTAATTCAACAAAGATGCCTTAATCCTCTTCAACACAAGCAATGTATAGAAAGAGACGGCTGTTTCTGTATTTCAAAAACGTGTGTTAATGTGTATATATGTATATACATGTGATTTTGTGCATATAGTGAAAAACATTTTGCATACACAGAGAGCGACATGGCCGCGTGGCGGATGACAGCTTTGCGATACACATTTCAGTCCCTTTCTTTCCATTTCATTCATTTGGTGTCATTCCATGGTGGTGAAGATGATGAAGAAGATGATGATGATGATGATGATGATGATGATGATGACGATGGTGATGATGATGCTGCTGCTGATGATGGTGATGATGCTGCTGAAGAAGAAGAAGAATTAGAAGAAGAAGAAGAAGAAGAAGAAGAAGAAGAAAATGATGATGAAGATGATGAAGATGAACTAGGGAGTCTGTCCGGTGTGTACAGGCGATCTGTTTGCGTGTTAGTGGTGATGCGGTCTCGTGTGCAGATTTGAGCCGGTTTTTGCTACGTGATGCTGCTGCGGCTGCAAATGTGAGCCTGCATTGTGCGCGGGTTTGACTTGGTTTGGTGTGCGGATTGGAGCCGCCCATTGGAAAACATCTTGCTTCCTTTCGCTTCAAGCTTGTCTCTGTTGCGCAAGATTGGATTGCCCTGGAAAGATAGCTGGCGAGCCCAGGCAGGTTCAGCGCACTTCGACGGGAAGCAAAGTCAAAATGCAGCACAGATGGCGCGCTCTGAAGACAGACTGGGTGGTGTGATGAACAAGGATAGGGGGGTCCCAATGTCTTTAGGCTTGACATGCCCTGGCAATAGTAGAATGTGTTCGGAACCTCTGCGCCAGCGTGCGACAGAATCTCGTGTTGCCCAAGCAGTTTTTTCTGAAGGAAAAGAAACAGCCTTTGGTTCATGTGGGTCCGCATCTCTATTTTATTCTTTTTGGCCTAGATATCCGTAGACTATGTACGTACATGTTCTTGTGCTGCAAGCGCACCGGCCGTCAGAAGGGTGATGGTCTGTGACAGACGGAAGACATATGCAAAAACTGACAAAATTTGACACTTCATCCATCTTCATCCGCAAGAGCCATGCGACAAGGCCAACCTTTTGTTGGGCACCAACGAACCTGACATCTCCGGCAGCTGCGCGGGAGATATGTCTGCAGTCCAAGAATAGCTGACCATTGAAAAGCCCGGTTCTGGCACAGGTTGGACCTTAAATACCTCAGGCTTTATAGATTCTTTTCCAGGAATTATGTTTTGATTCTATGCTGTGTCGACAGGCGGTACCTTCGGAGATTGGATTTTTGCGTTATGTCAAAATGTATTTTACTGTCAAGCCATATTTGTCTTTTGGGTATATAAAGTGTTGTCAGTTGGTACTTTAATATTAATGGCTGCTGATATATATGTTTGAAAGCAGCGGCATCCAATCATGCCCTTGTTCAGATTCAGGTCCGTACCGAGGCAATTCTGGCTCAGGGAAAGCGGGCTAGCCAATGGGAGTGGCTTGCTGGCTTGACGCAGGAGTGTCTGTGGTGTTTGTCCCTTTTAACTGGTAGCGGAGAATTGCGGGGCCGCATCAGGGGGCCTTGCTGCGCTCCAGGAGGAGCCGGTGGCGGAAAGCAGTGGCATGGCTCTGATTCCAAGGATGGGAATGGGGGTGAGTATCGGAGATTTTCAGGCAACGAGCTTGACTCGAAGGCCCACAAGCAGTGGAAGGTATGGCCGAAAGCCAGAATGTTGTCCATGAAGGACATGCAGAAAAAGCAGGAGGGTCCCTTCGTATACTGCTTGTTGGGTGGGTTAGCTCTGGAGACTGCTGGGCATGTGAAGCTGGAACAGCTGGCGGAGGAGAATGGCGATGAAGTCATCGGGGCCGCCTTAGATGCCAGGTCTCCAGACAGATTGCAGCACGACCACATGGCAGAGTGTCTCACGGATGTCTTTCAGCTGGGTCCTCGAGATGGTGAGTCGATCGCTGAGTGGACGAAGGTGGCTGAGACCTTCTCACGCCGTCGCAGGAAGCTGAACGTGGACTTCCCTACGGAGGCTCAGGGGCGGGTCTGCCCGGTGCTCTCGGCTGTGGGGTCATGTTTGCTTGACTTCCGCATGGGAAGTCGCTCTGGACGAGCCCGTCCTGCTTCTGCGTTGATGGTGACGGCAGAGGATGATGAGCGGGATGAGACTGAAAGGATGCCGGTGGAGCTGTGGCAGACTCAGCGATGCTGTAGTCTTTAAAGATGTCGAGGCCTTCTTGGGCGAGCATGGTGTGGCCCTAGAAGGCTTTCCCCCTGGTGAGACTTACGCTGAGGCAGAGACGGTTGAGATCTCGGCAGCATCATGGAGAGAGAAGCGTGCCGAGATTTCACGACTCCGATGTAGTCGACGTTTCTCAGGCGATTTGGTCAAGAAGAAGTTCGTGAGAGAGGTGAGCGATGTGAGGAAGCCGACTAAGTGCTTCCGCTGTGGCCGTACTGGCCATTGGGCCAGGGAACTGTCCCAACAGGGTTGCAAGTCGGAGAGCCGTGGATCTACATCACACGCATCAGGAGCCGCACTCCAGGTCATGAGGCGCCCTTGGTCTCGTCTCCGGGATTCGGCATCATTGATTCTGGCTGTGGAAGAACAGTGATCGGACAGGACACCCTGATCTCGTTCTATCGATTGCTGGCCGAACGAAGGAAGGAATGCCCCAAGCTCAAGAAGGAGTACAATCTGTTCCGTTCTGGGAAACAGTCAGGAAGAGATGTCGTCTAAGGTGGCACATATCCCAATCGGGATCTACGGCCGAGAAGGCTATGTGGAGGCTGCTGTAATCACTGGCGATGCACCTTTGCTGAGCCGCGCAACTATCAAGAGTCTCCGTGCAGTGATGGGCTTTTCATCGGAGGCCATCAGCATCATGGGGAGTGCGCCTCGCAAATTGATCACCAATGAGGCCGGCCAGTATGCGATCGATGCGATGCAGTTTTCTGATCAGGAAGCCTTGCTCATCACCGAGCCCGCGAGTGAGATGGATGTTCCAGAGCTTCATGGCCGCATCTCTACGAAGCAGAATCGCAGTCTGATGTCACACCGTGAGGCGTGGACCAAAATGGTCAAAGGGGCCAAACTATGTGATGTCGGTGGGTTATTTTCACCACCTCGTTTTGCAGAAGTAGCGTGTAAATTGGGGTAGATGGCCTTTCCATCGATATCCTTCAGGGATGGGATCTTACCAAACCCAAAGTACAAAAGGAGGTGGATCAACTGTTGGAAGCTGGACGTCCCAAGCTTCTGGTGGCTTTGTCCTCCCTGCACTCATTGGGGCGGCTGGTATCATCTGAATCAACAACATTTGTCTCTTTTGCAGTGGTTACACAATAGACGGGTTGCCCAGCAACAAGTTGATTTCGTGGCGAAGCAGGTGAAAAAGCAGATCCGTAGGGGCGGCAGAGTTCTGATTGAGCACCCGTGGAGCTCCGACATGTGGAGGTATCCACCCATGGCCAAACTGTTGCAGCAGTTGAATTTGTGCCGTGCCGATCTGTGCGTCTATGGATTGACTGATCCAGACTCAGGACTGCCTGTTCGAAAAGCTCGGGGCTGGCTGTTTCCCATTCGGATATGGCCGAATTGGCTCGCATGCGCCCTGGTCAAGCAGAACACAAATCTGTAGCAGGTAGGCGTGCTGACGGCGAAAACCTGAGTGTGAAGGCTTCTCGGTATACTCGCCAGTTCGCTGGAGGTTCAGACCCAGCGGTGAGGCTTGCGCCAGAATTCAAGTGTGATGTCTGTCATAATCGGCAGCGACCAGCTCCGTGTCTCCCGGCCTCTGCACATCAGTTGGTGGACTTCAATCATAGGGTAGGGCATGGACGTCAAGCGAGTTGGTGGTTGGCTTGAGACCCAATCGATTTCTTGTTTGAATGTCGTCGGCTTTGCAACTGGATTTCAATTGATGTTTCCATTCTTTGAGGTTGAGACTGGAGAGCTCCTGCGTGATTTGTTTCAGCGTGGATGGCAATCATGGGCCGGAGCACCGGTGGAAGTCTTGATGGATCCAGCTCGTACCAACTTGTCGGGCACAGTGGTAGATCCCCTAGAACTGTCAGGCGCCATTCTCAGTAAAGCAGCAGAAGCTCACAATCAGCTCGGTAAGGTGGAGGCCGTCGTCATTTGTTTGAGGTGATACTGCAGAAAGTCATAGACCAAGGACAACCCAAGGATCGCCAAGAGTTCGAGCAATGTGTCATGCATGCCTGTAACAGCAAACATGAGATGTTGAGCAACAAGGGTTCCTGCTCAGCATGTGTTCGGAAGAAATCCTCGCATAGCTAGTGATTTGCTTCAAGAGCACCCGGATCCAGTGGCTGCCGCAAGCCCTTTGTTCGATGCGCAAGCTGCCCGAACTCAAGCCATCAGGACAGCAGCCCGCAATGCTGTAGCTCTGTCTCAAGGCGATGCCAGTCTTAGAGCAGCTCTGAACGCACGTCCACGTGTGGAGAGGGATTTTGTCGCAGGTGACTGTGTGAGTTACTGGCGTACCCAAAAGTATGTTCGAGGTGTTCGTTTGGTTGGGGGCCGCTGGTATGGCCCTGGAGTAGTCATGGGTAAGATTGGTCGCAATGTTTTGGTGTTCCACAGGCAAAGCATGTTCAAAGTGTCGCCTGGGAATTTACGACATGCCTCTGAAGTTGAACGGGCCGTGGCTCAGCCGGATGGTCGCGAGTTGCTGGGCATCAAGGATTTGGTCAGGGATGGTCGCAACCTCTTGGGCAATCAGTATGTGGATTTCAGCTCACAAGAGGGTCCCCCCTCAGCAACAAGATGTAGAACGCAGTTTTCAGCAAGTGCAACAGGGTCCTGATGTTTGGAAGCAAGAGGGTAACCAACTGATCCGAGTCCATAGCACTCTGCGTGTGGGCAGGTTCATGCCAAGCCTCGATGACCCAGTCGTACAACAGCTGCGATGGAAAGCCTGGAGATTGACACGGGTTCAAGATAGCACCAAAGATTTTTGTGATCAACCATGGTCTCAACTTGAAGAGCAACGTGCTTCCCCGCTCAGACCACAACCTTGGTTGGAGCACTGTTTTCAGGATTTCTTCTGAGGGGAGTCCAGTGCTCATAGAGGATGAGAGCATGCCGACGCCCGGTCACCCTTCTGCTGCAGAGGCCGATTCCAGCATCATTCCAAGTTTGGATAAGGGTCCGATTGAATCAACCTCCGGAAGTGCAAATGGGAACAGTTCTAGTAACACAAGCAATCAACAAAGTGCCTATGGACCCATCAGGCATAGGTCGTCAGGGTCCAGTCGCAGTGGAACGTTGATTCGACCACCCAAGATGCTGGCACATGACTTCAGTGACTTTTTGGGAGAGATGTCTAGAACCAGCTGCAAACGTAGTCACAGTCCTGCTCAGGCCGATGAACCCAGTAGCAAAGTGTCTAGAACTGATGCGCACGAAGTCATGTTGATCGATGCCTTACAGGCAGAAAAGCATAGCAGTGTAGGATCTTTGGTAGCCAGCTTCAGCCAGAAAAAGCTGCAGACTGAGCTTCCGCACCCACACAACCCACCAGAAATTCAGAAACGCATTGACCATGCCAAAGTAGTGGAGTTTGTTCATGCCCTACAAGATGAAAAGAAGGCTATTCCAGTCATTCCTCCTCACCAAGCATATAAAATGCATAGGGGTAAGCCTGATCGAATTATGAGCAGTAGATTTGTCATCACTGAGAAGAAGGAAGACAACAGTAGCCGAACCAAAGCCAGATGGTGTCTTCGTGACCATCAAGAACCTGATTTGAAGTCCAAGGTGTTGTCAGGTAAGTGTCAATCACCTACCCTGTCTCAGTTAAGCCGTAGCATCATCCTGCAGTTGGTTGTCAGTTGCGGTTGGAAGCTCAATCTGGGCGACATCAAGGGTGCCTTTTTGGAGGCTGATGTGTCTCAGCAGACATCGGAGAGTCCGTATGTGCTGAGCTTCCTCTGGGCGGCGTGCCAGGCATAGCGCCAGGTAGCCTTGTTCAGGTGCTAGGTAAAATTTATGGAGCCAACCATGCACCTCACAACTGGTATGTGGAGTTTGACGCAGTTCGCGGACATCACTTATCAACAGAAGGAGTATGCTCAGCACATTCGTCCAATATCCATTTCCAAAGAGCGAATCAAGAAACCATGGCTACCTGCCACCGAGAAGCAGGTGAAGGCCCTCAGGGCCGTGAATGGTGCGTTGGGTTGGATCGCATCGCAGAGTCGACCTGACTTGGCAGTGCAGACTTCAATGTCCCAGAAAAGTTTTCCAAACCCCATGGCGCAGCACCTCCTGGCTGCAAACCGAGCTGTTCGTCGTTGTCGCCAACAGAGTGATTTGGAACTTAGGGCCCCATATATACTTCTGAAAGAACTTACAATTTGTTTCTGGTCTGATGCAGCGTTTGCAAACAATGATGATCACCGGACACAGGGCGGTTGGTTGATGGGCCTGACATCTCATGATATCAGCAATGGTAAGGATGTTCCTTTTCACTGCACAGCATGGAAGTCATTATGGTCTTCCCCGAGTGGTGGCTTCGACTTTGTCTGGTGAAGCCCAGGCTTTTGCGACAGCTTCCAGTATGGCCGAATGGTGTCCTTTGCTCTTGGCAGAGTGTATAGATGGTCCATTTCAACTGGAGAATTCTCTTGAAGTTTTGGAAACGCAGAGCGCCTGTAGGAATCACTGGCCGCAGGTCCTTATACGATCATTTGATTTCTTTGGGTAGCGGTGGGGCTTTAGATGATAAGCGTACAGCCATTGATGTGGCCATCATTCGCCAAAGCATCGTGAGGGCAGGTTTAGGGCCCTGTCCAACGGGACACATGGCAGCGGATGGTCTGACAAAGGACAAAGGGGAACCTTTGGACCTTCTCAGATCCATTCTTCGATCTGCTCGATATCAACTGGCAAATGAGAACATCGTGCTAGAGCGCACAAAGGCTGAAAGAGATCTGAGAAAACAAGCTGCTTTGTCCAAATCCCAAAGAGTTGAGGAGAACAGCCTTGAGAACTTCAAGTCAGAATTGCGCGCATGAGCCCACAAGGGTCCACAACGTTGCCATGTACAGTCGGTGGATCTCGAACTGGACAGAAGATTTATGTTCATTTTGGTGCCTTGCCACTCCTGCATGAGTGTTAATCCCAGTTCAGAATTTGCCCCTTTATCTCTGCATTTTCGGGTAAAGAGAGAAGAACAGCACGTGTAATTTTAACTGCATCCTTGGTAGTGATCAGTCGTTTGCATTGTGACTTGGCAGTACGATGTGGTATTAGTAGCGTCGAGAGTTTCTTCAATCTCTGTATTACATTACATCCTCTGCAGTGTGGACCGTGGTCAAGAGTTTTTCTTTGCCTTCCGTGAAATCTGAACCCAGTACGTTCTTGTTCCTGGCTCCTTCCAATGTCTAAGCCTGTGCAGCCGCTGTCGGCAGAAGAGCGAGTTCTCCTTCAGCAGCTTATGCTACCTGCCCAGGCATCAACAGAGATGGCTCCTATGGGTTCCCTCGGTCTGATGACGCATGGTGCCATGACTGATGCTCCCAAGCGTCACTTGTCTGATGACGAGGATGAGCCCTACAGTGAGGATTTTGAGCGGGTGAGCATGGTGGGATCGTTGCCGATTGAGCATGCCACCGGTGTGGGATATCAGAAAGCCCATCCGTCCGTCTGAGGGAAAGGGTTGCAAGCTCCCTCCGGGAGTCGTCGGCCTGGAAGATTGGGGAAGCACCGTTTGCAAGTTGCCAAAGGTGAGCCATCTGCAGGTGAATGATGAGATGGTGCGCGATCAGGCCGCCCATGGAGATTATCTGCTGTGGGTCTGGAAGCATGGAGAGAAGAAGGGTGGCCGCCTGGAAGATCTGTTTCTGTATCTGAAGGCAATCAACTATGGTTCCAAAGCATGTGCATGCTGAGACCGAAGTCTATCCCGGAACGAATTTGGTTCGTGAGCGTAGGTCCAAATAGGCACGCCTTTTGAGTATGAGGTCGCTGAGATCCGAAGTGGTCTGAGGAATGCCGGGAGGGGCAGCCTTACGACTTTTCTTTTTGATTTTAGGGGCTTTGAAAGCAGTGGCATCCAATCATGCCCTTGTTCAGATTCAGGTCCGTACCGAGGCAACTCTGGCTCAGGGAAAACGAGCTAGCCAATGGAAGTGGCCTGCTGGCTTGACACAGGAGTGTCTGTGGCTTTTGTTCCCTTTTATATATATATATATGTGTGTGTATATATATATATACCTATATTTATATATATATATATATGTGTGTGTGTATACATATATATACATAACTGTGCTGAGCAATTCTAATGCTATAACTGTTCTGAGCAAGTTAAGTGTGTGAGAAAGCTCTTGTAAATAAGGGCGTTTGTGTGTGTAAAGGCTTCGGTGTGTAACATTTGCTGTGTGTAAAGGCGTCTGCGTGTAAAAACGTTTCTGCGTAAGAGCATCCGTGTGTAAGAGTGTCTGCGTCCCAGCTTCACATCCTACATCTTCTCCATCTTTCCGTTCCTTCCCTCACTCTTTCTACCACCTTGTCTCCTTCATGCAGCCTCTCCCTTGCAATGTTTATCTTCTTTCTTTCTGTATCAGTACAAATTCTTCAATGCGTCTCTTCAGCTTTCATCTTAATATCTTCGCATCTTGCCCCTTTCATCTTTCTGAAGCTCAGCTTCTACATTTTCCATCGTTGTCATTGCCCTTCCTTCTATTGATAACGCGCTTCTTCTATTGACTTACTACATTGTGCTGCTACTTGCACCTGAGCAACTTGCTCCTCTACACACTGGGGCCATCCGTCGTCTAGTTTTTAGCAATACCTGTCGAGACCATTCAACACTTCCAGTTCCAAGTTTTGGGGCGCTCCTTCACTCAAGAGCATTGTCCCTTGCGCTCAATCCTTATGTGGCTTCGAGGCACTAGCAAACTCCCTAAAGTCAACTACCCTTTGCCATTGGCAGGGAGTCAAGTCAAAATAACTTGGTGTTACTCGGTGGCTACGTCTGGCAAAACATGACACTTTGGGTCCTTTGCAAAGCTATTCGACACTTGTGTGATATTTCCGTTGGGCAGTTTGTGTGTTGTAGTGGTGTTAGTTGATGCCCCTCCAAAGAATTGCCCCGCGAGAGATTGCCGAGGTTTCCAATGTGCAGGGCCCCTTGCGAGACAGAGGGGGATTGCCAGAAGCTGAGGTATACTACCATGGGATTTTTCTCCTTAAGCTGGGACCAAGAACGTCGGATTCATTTCGTTTCTCTCACTACAACCACAGGATGATCACCCCCTCATTGACGCATGGTCCAGGACTTCGTCCAACGTTCCAAGGCCCGGTCGCACGCCTTTCTCAGCCCCAGTGAGGGGCTCAAGTAAAGGAAGGAGGAATAAGGGGTCACTCCTTTCAACAGCAACGATGTCACGAGGGGTGTCGACAGGTCTCAAAGAGGTGATGCTATCTGGGGGATAGTCAGCAGTGTGAAGTAGAGGGCTCGTAGTCTCCGAAGGTCTTTGGATAGCAGAGGCCCTCTACCTTTGGCTCCGGGACCGCTTGGCAATGGTGCCCGAGTGTTTCTTAAAGGCCGCAAGCTTGCCAGCTGAGGGGCGATCAAAGAGCAGAGCCCAATTCCAAGGCGGCCAAAGTGAAGAATGCAGGAATGTGCACAGACATTATCTTTTCATTCCCAGCATGATGGCCCCCAGCATGGTGGCCATGCAATAAGCTGGTGTCAATCTTGCTTTTGCAACACCGCTGTGTCACGCTGTGTCATCGCTCATCTCTCCGCAGGGCGAATGCAATTGCTGGCAGCACTCCCATGCAACAGGCCCTATGTCATCTGCTTTCAGGATAGATGTATGTAGATGATCTGTAGATCACCAGCGCAAAGGAGCGAGGTCCTGTCGTGTCGACACATGTTTGTTTTATCTTTTGCCAAGAAGGGCGGCGCTGATGCTACGCTCCCAGAGGTGCTGGGTTTTGGCCCTTGGAAGGGTGTGCTGCGAACCAACCTCTGCCAAAGATGTGGGAGGACATTTTGTCAAATTGCGCCTTGAACCTAAAGGTCAGCACGCTTAGGGCACTTGTGTGTGTGTGTGCGGGTGAAATCTGATTTCGTGAAGTGTGTTTTTACATTTTTGGCGTGTTACGGGAGGGCAAACTATGCCTTGCCGAAAATCCTTCTACACAGCATTCCCTGTTCATTCACCTTTTGATTCAACAAGTTTGCAAATCGTTGCGGTGGCCTGCGGCCATTCCGATCTGTCTATGATTGAACACCTTCCCAGCATCTGACGGTCCATCGCGCCTGCATGAGTCGATCAGCGGCCACAATCGTGCCAATTTTCCCTTGCCAACTTTTTGGCCGGGTTCTCTTCGCGGGAACTTCTTTGATTGTTGCCTGGGTTGGCCAAATTCTCACCGGCCTTGAGCGTTGCCTGTTTCCGAGCAAAATCAGACGAAACAAAGTAAAGGAGGTTGACATTCAGCACTCTCCCAACCTGGCCCCGTGATCCACGTAGGGTCTCCGTCATATGCCGGTTTTCACGAAAGTCGCCATCCCCACTTTTCCCAGTGAACCATCCCATGATCAAAGCAGCGTCTCCATTGTCTGCTAAGATCCCTGAGCTGCGCCGCTCAACGAAGCTGTGCACCTGGCCCTTAAGGTTGCTGCTTTGTGGCAAGAGGTACCTCTTCCACTAGTACCTTTTAGTAACTAGTTCTAGCCCTAAAGGGGGTTCAGAGCCACGAGCAGGCCGGCACACCTTCACCCCTTTTTTTGCAAAGTTGGGCGAGTATGTTTCTTCATTTGCCAGAGGTCTTTAAGTGTTTTCCTGGCCACCATGTTGCCTGCCTTTGTATTTGGCTCTGCTTGGCTAGGACCCACAATGTGTAGCGACTGTGATGAAGAATTGGAAGCAGACCGCAAAGCTGGCGCATGCCAAGGCTCAAGTTTCCGTGTTGGGTCCAATGTCTTGTTGGTAGCAAGGGGCCAAGTCGGCCTCCCTTTTTCAGAGAAAATCCATCATGCCCGTTGGATTGCTGCTGACTCACAATAGAAGGAGCCTGGTGAATTCAATTGGTGGCGTTTCGGTTGAGATCTTTGCTCAGGAAAGAAAGCGAGGGCAGCGGGAAGATGTGTTTGGATAGGGCCATTAACCATGTTCGTTTCCACGTGGTTCTGGAGAACTGGGGGCCGTTAATCAGAGAAACCATGCGCCCACAGAGAGAGAAGAGCAAAGAATTTTTACTATTCACCGGAGAAGGAATGAAGAGCAGACCATGACAACTCATCCTACTGAAAGATCCCGGGTCTGCCAACTCTGCATGTTTTCAGCCAGCCAGGGCTTCAAATATTTCACCACACCGTTGGTGGCCAAGAACTTGGATTATGCCGCTCGGAAAGAAAATGCCGGGGATCCACACCACGAGAGAGATTTGCCACCTGCGGTGTTTAGATTTAGATTTTGGGGGCTCTTGTCAGCATGGCTTCAACGCGTGGCTTGACGCATGCCGGACATGGGCACAACATTGTAAGAAAGAAATTTGTATTCCATTTGTTGGTATGTTCTTATTTCTTTAGATACCGAATTTGGATGCGCCAAAATTGACATTTTGGGCCACCAAGCGGGCGATGTCCGTCGCGAGGCGACATGAACAACCCATGTTTTCCTGAGACTTGTGACTCGTTTCTACCTTTGACATCTAGTCTTTAGCCTGTAGGCCTGCTCAGCACTTTGGGCAGATGCACAGGCCAACACAAAGCGGACCAACACCCGAAGGTTGCAGAACACAAAATCGCTCCGCAATGGAGTGATCGCAATACATTGTTGCGCAGCATGTTTTTCGAGGGTTGGCAAGAGCTCGCAGCGCAAACGTATTCACATCTTTGGCGTCGCTTATTAATAGAAACGAACACAAGTGAAACATCAAGCTTTCAAACCCGGGATACCAACACACTGGAAGTTTTTGATTTGAGGATGTCAGATCCGCGCCGAAACTCACTTCAAGTGGTGGCTTGTAGGTTTTCCTTCGGCTACTTTGCAAGCGCTTTGCGAAAGTGTTTCTCAGTGAAGTCAGCCAAATTTAAAGAAGTTTATGTCTGCAATTAAGTTTCAAACCTGAGGCCCAATCCTTCATTGAGCACGCCTGTGGCTGCAGGGAAGGCCGATGCAGCTGCCAAGACGTCTGGCACTTGGCAAAACTAGGGGCTCAGGGCCTTGTTGAGATGGAAACCCCCAAATCCCGCTGACAAGAGGACATCGCAATCTAGATGTTGCATGGTTGATTTTTTTCGTTGGGAAACAGTAGTGGTTCTGGTGCGGGGTGATGGATGGCAAGATCAGCCCATATGCAGACAGCCTTACTCCTTGACAATAAGCAGGTTGAGAAAATCGTGCTGCGTAACCCATATTTGCCACTGGTGCTCAAGGCAAGTTGCGGGTGCCCTGTCTATGTGGGCTTCCATTTCTATGCCTACGACTGCTTACCGAAGGCCTAGAGGGTGAGGACTCGGCGGTAGGGCTTTGGCGCCACGAACCCACTTTGAGGAGTAATTGCTTAGCAATGCACCTAGTGCAGTATAACCCCAAAGTGTGGTCTCAGGACTGGCTTGTAACCCTGGGCATCTTTTCGGCAGCTACCAAAATGCCCAAGGCTTCATGTGCCATGTTTGGAGGAATGCGAGTCAATCTTGTTTTCGAGAAAGGTTAACAAGCTCAAGTCGTACATGGCACGAATTGGCCACGGCCAGATTGAAAAATCGACGAGAATGCGTCCAGCTTCTTCGATTGGTCTTGGAAGCATTGAAAAAAATAAAAAAGGCGTTCCTACATCCTACATCTGCAGGGGCCCAGCGGCTATGAGATGCTGCAGCAGCACCTTGACACCGTGGCCCACATCATGGAGATACTCAGCTGGAAGGGTTGTCGGGAACCGGTTGGGGCGGTTGGGGTGAAGATGTCCAAATATCATTTTTTAACGTCTGCTGAGAGGAGTGAGGATGGGTGGTTTGCTCACATATGTTCAACCTTGCTCAAGGCTTGAAACCCGGAGTTCATTTTTGCACATAGCATTTACATTACACGCCATTGAATTTGCAGCCGACATAAGAATGCTCATGTGAGCGATACAGGTGGGGATGGGGGGCTTGGCAACAGATTTGGGGTCCAGATGAGATTACACGATGCTAAAGTCAACCGCGGACGAGGACATTGCAGTTTTCGCAGCAAAACTGCCAGCCAGTAGGACGCTTTTCTCGTGAATGACAGTTGAAATTTGTCAATCAGGTTGGCTGAAAAGCTGCAACATTTGAGCGGTGCTCAGGAAATACACCTTTGTGAAGGGCGCTATCATCAATGAATTCGGCATGTTGAACTGTGCGCCAGGCAAGCCATTTTGCGCGCCGCACTCAGATGGGCTCGCGATGGATTTGGTTCAGTGGCCAGTGCACCAAGCCAGCACCTAGTAGAAACAGATACCAGATATTCTCAGCAAAGTTTTTGGATGGCTTTCAATCTGACCTCTGCGTTCGCAGATCAGGGTCTTTCAGGCTTTCAGGTTTCCCGCATTCCCCAAACCCCCTCCTCCCCGTCAGTCCTTGGTTGTCTTCTCGATCTCCTGTTCGTTATTTCTTCATAGGGTTGCCCCCGGCTTTGGCCAGTGTGTGTTTGTGTGTTGTGTGTGCGTGTCAACCTTGTGAACAGGTGTAAAAACTGTTACCTTTCTATGGCTCCCCCCCTTTCGACATCTATTTCCACTTTCAATTTGTATTTTTCAGGTGTGCCTCTATGCGTCTGTTATTTTATTTGTTTAGCGTTTAATTCCCGAAAGCGCTTGCGAAGGGTTTTTCCCAGAGAACAACGACCAAATTCATCTACATAACATCTCTTACTCACATCATCTTCACATACATCTCATACAAAACATATACATCATCTACATCATTTACATCATCTACATCATCTACATCATCATTAACATACCATCTCCTACTCACATCAATAATCATGTGCATTTCATACACATCATATGGACATCATCTATATCATCAACATTCACATCATCTACTCAGGAGTTCTTACTCAGGAGTCATTACTCAGGAGGCATTACCCAGGAGTTAATATTCAGGAGTTATTACTCCGGAGCTAAATACTCAGTAGTTATTACTCAGGAGTTAATACTCAAGAGTAAGTATATTCAGGAGTTAGCGCTCAGGAGTTAAAACCCCTACCAAAAACTCCTATTTCTCAAGTTCTTCTAAATTCTCTCGAAGGCGGCACGGCAGTCAAATGCGGGATTGCGAAACGTAACCCTTTCGCACGCAATGCGGTTCGATGTGCAAATACTGAGGTAAAAGTGCGATTTCCATTGCGCGTTGGGCAACCCTTTCGCACAAAATGAGGTTCGATGTGCAAAAATTGAAGTAAAATTGCGATTTCCAAGGCGCCCCGGCAACCCTTTCACACGAAACGCGGGTAGATGTGCAAAAACTGAAGGAAAAGTGCGATTTCCATTGCGCGTGGGGCAACCCTTTCGCACAAAATGAGGTTCGATGTGCAAAAACTGAGGTAAAATTGCGACGTTGATCCGGCCGATTGCAGCCCGGCAACCCCCCTTTCGCACGAAATGAGGTTTGATGTGCAAAAACTGAGGTAAAATTGCGGTTTTGAGATCTCAGATGCACTAAAAGAACAGCTGCCGAACTCATCTGCATCACATACAGTTCATAGAGATCACCTACACAGCAGATACATCTCATAGCAATCACACAAGAGTTGTCACACAAGAGTTGTCATACATCACGCACCAATTATCAATCAGCGTGAATCTACTAACATCTATCATTATATCATTCATCGTCATTCATTCATAATCAATCACCGACATTCACTCATCTTCATTCATCGTCATCCATCAACATCATTCATCCAAAGCTTTCTTGCTATCTTCTCCTGCCCAACTCTTTTCATCTACTCCCTCCTGCTTTCCTTTCGGGCCGCACTGTCGTCTAGTTTAGTTTGTTTGTGCATAGCAGGTCGTTACTTAGTTTTCTTTGCTGTTTTGCTTATACCCAGATGCAGGCAGACTGATATCGCATCCGCATGGTGCGAAACTCTTGGGATGGGGATGTGATATCAGTGCTTGACCAGCGCCGATGTTACGAAAGCCAGCTGTCAGGCGAAGCTAAACTTGCCCCACGGGAGAGTAGCGGGTTTGGGGGGCCAGTAGCTGCTGAGCGGTGCCAGAATTTCGCAAAAAGGTCGTAATTAGGTGGGCTCTTTGGTCGTTTCTGGGTGCCATGGGCCATGAGGCGAATGGCTGACGGCAGGGTCGCAACTATAGCCTGGCCCAGTTTGTTTGTTGGTTTGATTTAACAACCATTAGGGTCAGAATATCTATCGACGTCGTGACATTGATAAAGTTTATCGACGTCGCGACATTGATTGAAGTTTTATCGACGTCGCGANGACGTCGTGACATTGATAAAGTTTATCGACGTCGCGACATTGATTGAAGTTTTATCGACGTCGCGACATTGATGAAGTTTATCGACGTCGCGACATCGATAAAGTTTATCGACGTCGCGACATTGATTAAAATGTTATCGACGTCGCGACAGCGATAAAGTTTATCGACGTCGCGACATTGATTAAAATTTTATCGACGTCGCGACATCGATAAAGTTTATCGACGTCGCGACATTGATTGAATTTTTATCGACGTCGCGACATTGATTGAATTTTTATCGACGTCGCAACATTGATAAAGTTTATCGNTAAAGTTTATCGACGTCGCGACATTGATTGAATTTTTATCGACGTCGCGACATTGATTGAATTTTTATCGACGTCGCAACATTGATAAAGTTTATCGACGTCGCGACATTGATTGAAATTGTATCGTCGTCGCAACATTGATAAAGTTTATCGACGTCGCAACATTGACAAAGTTTATCGACGTCGCGACATCGATAAAGTTTATCGACGTCGCGACATCGATAAAGTTTATCGACGTCGTGACATTGATACAGTTTATCGACGTCGCNCGACGTCGCGACATCGATAAAGTTTATCGACGTCGCGACATCGATAAAGTTTATCGACGTCGTGACATTGATACAGTTTATCGACGTCGCGACATTGATTAAATTTTTATTGACGTCGCAACATTGATACAGTTTATCGACGTCGCGACATTGATACAGTTTATCGACGTCGCGACTAAAGTTTATCGACGTCGCGACATCGATAAAGTTTATCGACGTCGCGACATTGATTAAAGTTTATCGACGTCGCGACATCGATAAAACTTTTATCGACGTCGCGACATTGATTAAATTTTGATCGACGTCGCGACATCGATAAAAGTTTAGGTGTGGGGGGGTGGGGGGGTGGGGGGGGGGTTAGGGTTTTGTGTTGCTAGCATTTTTGGTTTGGTTTCCGTGCCTCTTTCTTGGGCGGGACGAGGCAGTGTTTAGAGGCTGGAGGGGGGCATTGGGGGGACGGCGCAGCGCCTCCCCTCCAACCTCAGACAGAAGGGGCTCCATCCTTTTGTGGCGTGTGCTTCAAAGGAGTGATCCTGTTGTGGCTTGTGCTTCAAAAGTGTTATGATGTTTGATGTTGAAGTTGATTGCTGCTGGATTGGATGCAGTCCGTGTGCGTGGATGGCGGTGCGCGGTTTCGTTTGTATGCTGTGCGAAG
>BGPT01000106.1:69851-79851 GCA_003297045.1 Symbiodinium sp. clade C Y103
ATCCTGTTGTGGCGTGTGCTTCAAAGGTGTTATGATGTTTGATGTTGAAGTTGATTGCTGCTGGATTGGATGCAGTCCGTGTGCGTGGATGGCGGTGCGAGGTTTCACTTGTATGCTGTGCGAAGCAAGAGATGCGTGCGCTGCGACATTTAGGGTTTGGGGGGGGGGTTGGGGGGGTTGGGGGGGTTAGGGTTTTGTGTTGCTAGCATTTTTGGTTTGGTTTCCGTGCATCTTTCTTGGGCGGGACGAGGCAGTGTTTAGAGGCTGGAGGGGGGCATGGGGGGGAGGGCGCAGCGCCTCCCCTCCAACCTCAGACAGAAGGGACTCCATCCTGTTGTGGCTTGTGCTTCAAAGGTGTTATGATGTTTGATGTTGAAGTTGATTGCTGCTGGATTGGATGCAGTCCGTGCGCGTGGATGGCGGTGCGCGGTTTCGTTTGTCTGCTGTGCGAAGCAAGAGATGCGTGCGCTGCCTCTACGCGCGCGCGCGTTTTGTGACTTCTATCGACGTCACGAGATCGATAAACTTTTATCGACGTCGCGACATTGATCAAGTTTATCGACGTCGCGACATTGATAAAGTTTATCGACGTCGCGACATTGATAAAGTTTATCGACGTCGTGACATTGATACAGTTTATCGACGTCGCGACATTGATTAAATTTTTATCGACGTCGCAACCCACCCCCCTACGCGCGCGCGCATTTCGTGACTTCTATCGGCGTCGCGACATCCATTCAGTTTTATCGACGTCGCGACATCGATAAACTTTTCTCGACGTCGCGACATCCATAAACTTTTATCGGCGTCGCGACATCGATNGCGACATCGATAAACTTTTCTCGACGTCGCGACATCCATAAACTTTTATCGGCGTCGCGACATCGATAAACCGTTATATCGACGTCGACGTCGCGACATTGATAAAGTTTATCGACGACGCGACATTGATAAAGTTTATCAACGTCGCGACATTGATTGAACTTTTATCGACGTCGCGACATCGATAACTTTTCTCGACGTCGTGACATTGATAAAGTTTATCGACGTCGCGACATTGATTGACATTTTATCGACGTCGCGACATCCATTCAGTTTTATCGACGTCGCGACATCGATAAACTTTTCTCGACGTCGCGACATCCATAAACTTTTATCGGCGTCGCGACATCGATNGCGACATCGATAAACTTTTCTCGACGTCGCGACATCCATAAACTTTTATCGGCGTCGCGACATCGATAAACCGTTATATCGACGTCGACGTCGCGACATCCATAAACTTTTATCGACGTCGCGACATTGATCAAGTTTATCGACGTCGCGACATTGATAAGTTTATCGACGTCGCGACATTGATAAATTTCAGCGACGTCGCGACATTGATTGCAATTTTATCGACGTCGCGACATTGATTGCAATTTTATCGACGTCGCGACATCCATTCAATTTTATCGACGTCGCAACCCACCCCCCTACGCGCGCGAATTCTGTGACTTCTATGGACGTCGCGACATCCATAAACTTTTATCGACGTCGCGACATTGATCAAGTTTATCGACGTCGCGACATTGATAAGTTTACCGACGTCGCGACATTGATTGCAATTTTATCGACGTCGCGACATTGATTGACATTTTATCGACGTCGCGACATTGATTGACATTTTATCGACGTCGCGACATCCGTTCAGTGTTATCGACGTGGCCAACCCCCCTACGCGCGCGCATTCTGTGACTTCTATCGACGTCGCGACATCCATAAACTTTTATCGACGTCGCGACATTGATCAAGTTTATCGACGTCGCGACATTGATTGAAATTTTATCGACGTCGCGACATCCATTCAATTTTATCGACGTCGCAACCCACCCCCCCATACGCGCGCTCATTTTGTGACTTCTATCGACGTCGCGACATCCATTCAATTTTATCGACGTCGCAACCCACCCCCCCATACGCGCGCTCATTTTGTGACTTCTATCGACGTCGCGACATTGATAAAGTTTATCGACGTCGCGACATTGATAAAGTTTATCGACGTCGCGACATTGATTGAACTTTTATCGACGTCGCGACATNATCGACGTCGCGACATTGATAAAGTTTATCGACGTCGCGACATTGATAAAGTTTATCGACGTCGCGACATTGATTGAACTTTTATCGACGTCGCGACATGGATAAAGTTTATCGACGTCGCGACATTGATAAAGTTTATCGACGTCGCGACATTGATTACCATTCCAGACCCTAATAATTTTTTAATCGTTTGCGCTTTGTTTCCGGTTAGGTTGTGACATGAGAATGTGCTGCTTTCAGGTGAAGCTGGGCGTGCTGGATTTGGCCTTTGTCCAAAGCTGGAGCAGTGGCTCTCGTGTTTTGAGCGTATTCTTGGGTACGGATTTCGTTTTTGCCCCAAAAGCGTTGCCTGAAGAGTCTCAGCCCAGATAAGGTTCGGCGCAGCTTTCGGTGCGGTTCCGGTGCGGGTTCCGGACAGGTTCCGGGAGGTTCCGGGCAGTTCCGGCGCGATTCCAGAAGGTTTCGGTGTTAGCTCCGAGTTGGTTCCGGGAGGTTCGGTGCGGTTCCGGCGCTGGTTCCGGAAAGTTCCGGGAAGTTGTGGCGTAGGTTCCGGCGTGGTTCCATAAGTTTCGGGGCGGTTTCGGTGATGGTTCCTGATCGGTGCGGTTCCGGTGGTGGTTCCGGACGGTTCAAGGAAGTTGTGGCGTAGGTTCCGGGCTGGTTCCGAGAGGTTTCGGTGCGGTTCCGATGTTGGTGCTGGACGGTTCCGAGGTGTTGCCGTGCGGTTCCGGGGGCGGTTCCGGACGGTTCCGGAAGGTGATGGTGTAGGTTCCGGGCTGGTTCCGGGAGGTTTCGATGCAGTTCCGGTGCTGGTTCCGGAAGGTTCCGGGATGTTGCAAGGCGGTTCCAGTGCTGGTTCGGGAAGGTTTCGGGAGGTTGCGGCGTAGATTCCAGGCTGTTTCCGGGAGGTTTCGGTGTGGTTCCGGTGCTGGTTCCAAAAGTTCCGGTGCGGTTCCGGTGGTGGTTCCGGACGGTTAGGTTGTGGCGTAGATTTCGGGCTGGTTCCCGGAGGTGTCGGTGCGGTTCCCGTGCTGGGTAGGTTCCGGGATGGTTCCGGAGAGTTTCGGTGCGGCTTTGGTGCTAGTTGCGGAAGGCTCCGGGATGTTGCGGTGCGGTTCCGGCGGCGGTTCCGGAAAGTTTCGAGACGTTGCGGCGTAAATTCCGGGCTGGTTCCGGGAGGTTTCGGTGCGGTTCCGGTGTTGGTCCCGAAAGGTTCCGGGATGTTGCAACGCGGTTCCGGTGGTGTTTCCGGATGGTCCGGGCTGGTTCCGGGAGGTTTCGGCGCGGTTCCATTGATGGTTTCGGAAGGTTCCGGGATGTTGCGGTGCGGTTCCGGTGGTGTTTCCGGACGGTTCCGGGAGGTTGTGGTGTAGGTTCCGGGCTGGTTCCGGGAGGGTCCGGTGCGGTACTGGCGCTGGTTCCAGGCGGGCGCCGGAAGGTTTTGGTGTAGGTTCCGGGCCAGTTCCGGGCTGGTTCTGCGAGGTTGCGGTGCCGTTCTGGTCGTGGTTCTGGGCGGGCTCGGGCAGGTTGTGGAACGTTCCGACCGGTTCCAGAAGATTGTGGTGTAGATTCCGGGCTGTTTGCCGAAGTTCCGGAAAGTTCCGGCGCTGGTTCCGGCAGGTTCCGGGATGTTGCGGCGCGGTTCCGGCGGTGGTTACGGACCGTTCCGGGAGGTTGCGGTGTAGGTTCCGGGCTGGTTCCAGGAGGTTTCGGCGCGGTTTCGGTGATGGTTCCAAAAGGTTCCGGTTCCGGCGGTGGTTCCGGAAGGTTCCGGCGGTGGTTCCGGAAGGTTCCGTTTCGGTACCGGCGCTGGTGCCGGGCGGGTTCCAGAAGGTTTTGGCGTAGGTTCCAAGCTGGTTCTGCGAGGTTGCGGTGCGGTTCTGGTTTTGGTTCCGGGCGGGCTCGGGCAGGTTGTGGAAAGTTCCGACCGGTTCCGGAAGATTGTGGTGTAGGTTTCGGGCTGGTTGTGGAAGGTTCCGGGAGGTTGCGGTGCAGGTTCCGGGCTGCTTCCGCGATGTTGCGGGATGGGTTTCTGATGGTCTGGGTTGGTCTCCGGCTTTGGGAAGTTGTAGATTGGAGCCATGTAGGCTGACTGGCACTATGCTGTGTCATGACCTGAGACAACATGACTGGAGTGGCGAGTGATTCCATGGGCATTGCATGCTTGGGAGCGCATTTCCAGCCTTGAGTTTTGTTGAAATTATCATATTTGGTTTTCAACTTGTAAAGGAAAAACATTTATAGACTGGCTAGTTGGCTCTTATTTTGTTGGGTGGTCGCTCTATCAGTGGCAAGCATCTCTCAACATGCCGCGGGTCGCAAGTGTTTTGGTGGGCTTTGTGCGCTTGAGCACCTTCACAAGACTTTCGAAACCAACATGCTTTTACAGTTTGTAGATTGCATTGGAGGCATCGAGGCTGCCTAGTCTCTTTCTTGTGTTTGGTCAATTCCAGACCCCAATTTGCCCGAAACCTCCTCAACATAATTGTGAAGAACTTGTTCAACTGTTTTTCGCGTTATTGGCATGAGATTCGATGGTGATGCGGAGAAGTTGTGAATGACAAAAACTAGGATTTGGAACAAGCATTCCTTCTGTGTGAGCGCTGGCTTTCGCTCCCTCGTTCTCAGCTACCTGCTCAATGTGGCTTCGCTGGTTTATGCTACATCGTTTGCCAAGTCCGTTCTTGCAAAAGCGGCGCCATTAAGTGAAACTTGCGCAATTCCTCCGGCCTCGCGCGTATGCGGTTTCCTTCTCTTTTGTTTTGCAAGTATTGTGACCATGCATAGCGCAGGTTTGGCTTGCCCAAGTTAGGTGCTGTGTGTGTGTGTGTTTGCGCGTGTCTCAGTATCAAGCATTAGGTTTCAAACGGCAACATGCGACGTTTAAGGAAAGGACTCCCCAGTCTCATGATAGATTCCAAACGAAGGTCAGGGCCTGCGCTTGGTTCTGAAATGTTTTTGAGAGGTTGGAAGCAGAGAAATTTTCGCGCCCTTGAGCCCCAGCGCAGTAGCCCCAAAACAAGCCTCCAATTGCCACAACCTTGTTTCTTCACAACGTAGCGCCCAGTCTGCGATGGGGAGCCGGCGGCTTTCAGTCTGTCATGCCTCCGTGCATTAGGACTCATCTGCTTTTAGTTTCCCTTCATTGTACGTGTCTCCGCTCCTCCCATGTCGAAGTCCCTATTGCTGTCTTGTTGAGCACGTATTTTCGAATTTTCCTTGTTGCAACTGTAACCAATTGCTTGGGCCTACATTGGTCTAGTCTAGTTTGCGAGGTGCCTGGTTCTGGCAAGTATCCTGCAAAACAGCAGAAGGACATTGGCACAAGGGAAAGACAAAAGGTCACCTGGGGCAACGGCCGTGCCAAATTTATCCATGGAAACATGGGCGCGGCATTGAAGTGAACATGTCCCACCCCCAGCAGGAGAACGGGCATGGAAAGAATTTAACAGGCATATTTCTGGAAGAAAATGGAGAAGTCGCTCAGTTTGTAGTTTCCTCTTGCAGCTATCGACGGCTCACATTGTCAAATGCTCCCTTGCATTGAACTTGTTTCAGCTTATCTTCCGAAGCGCCAGGACCATACCTGCCCTGTGACGGAGGACCTCCCAAACGGGATATCCAGTTTCATCAACGGTTTCATGGACGCTTGGCGTTTTAACCCTGCGGATCATGGTATCCGTTCTGAAATGTTCAACTTTTCTTGGCGCAAGCGGTGCGCCGAGATATGTTCAAAGATTCCAGGCACGAAATGGATATTTTGCAAACACATGGGACGGGCAGCGCAAGAGCCACTAGTTAATCTAGGATGCTGCAGGTGCTTGTTTGGAACCTTCCCCGAGAGCCGAAGCCCTGTAGTTGCCTGAAAAAGGAAGACGTCGCTAAAACCGAATCATTCAGAACTATAGAAGAATTTACGAGAGCTGGGTAGTCCACAGAGCTGTTTCACCAATGGCGGAACCAAAATGTTGAAACATTGTTTTATTCTTTGAGTTTTTGGTGTTTTGTTTTGTTTCGTGCAGCAATGTTGAAGTCTAATCGGAAGAGCCTTGCTTCACAAAACCCTAGTTGGCGATTATTCGGGGCTTCTTTTCTGGGAGCTCTTCAAACTGATATCGGCCCCTCGCAATCCTTGGGTGTATGGAAAGAGGGCCGAGTTATGGCTCACTTATGCAGATCTTTGAGCGTTGGTTGCACGGGCGCTTCCTGGAAATGTATTGCGCCACACTGGCCAAGGATTACATCATTAGAGCCCAGACCAGTGACGGTCGCAAAGTCCGGAGCTGGAGGGAGAAAAGAGGGTGCAGCCAAAGCGGTTATAACCAGATAGGCTTTACGGAGCGTTATTTCCCATCTCTCTCTCTCTCTCTCTTTCTCTCTCTCTCTCTCTCTCTCTCTCTCTCTCTTTCTCTTTCTCTATATCGATGTAATATATATTTATATATACATATATAATGTATATAAATAGGTCTGTATATTTTTTAATACATATAAAAAATATATATACATATATGTATATATAAATAAATACATAAATAAATAAATAAATAAATAGAAATATATATATATATATATGCGACCGGATTTTTCTTTAGCTTCGGTTCAAAAGGTTTGTTAGCCGGGGGGTCCACTTGTGACAAAAACAGAAAATCGAGATCCTTTTTGTTAGAATGCATCAAAAGTGAAGACCTCTCCGTTTTGTGGCTTGCTTCCCCGCCGTGTGGCTGAGGTAGTGAAATCTGTAACGTGGTTCAATTCCAACCAGCATGGAGGCCACGATTTGCGCAGGAGTGCTTCGCCGAGCCTTAAATTTGAAGGTAATGGCAATAAGCGTTTACCGGGCCTTTACACCAGGCCATTGCCAACTATACAGTCATGTTGTTGTGATTTTGTTGTTTTTTGCAAGGGAAAGCAAAAAATGCAAATATCGTTCTCGCATTTGCGGATGTTGCGACGCGCGGGGAGTTTTGGATGCAGGTGTCTACAACCTGCGTTTGTTTGATGACGATGGCGGCCTCAATGAGGCGGGTGTTGGGTTGGGCCCCTTAACCCAGAAGCGCCTACACTTTGATTCGGGGGCTATATATTTACTTTGTTTGCTTATTGTCGTTCCATGTTCTTCCTATCTGATGGGCGCCATGAAGTAGGTCATGTAGATGCTGGAAGGCATTGGAAACTACTGTAGTCTTTGGAATTTGCGTGGCCTTACTCTTTCCGTGGCCAAAGGGCCGCCATAAAAATTACAGAGGAACAAATGAATCTGGTAAAAGATCAAACCTACGCATCTTGCATGGACATCTTATCCTCAATTTGTGCGAACATCAATAACGTGGGTCGCTTCGGACAGCCTGTGCGGTATTTATTTTTGATTTGGAAATGGGCAGTCAGACCGGCAGTTTTGCGTGATGCTGCATATTTGAAGAATATGTTAGGTAAAGTTTACATGGGTTGCAATAGTAATTAGTATCGGTACTACATAATACGAATATGAAAATTTTATTGTTTGGGTAGGATTTGGGATCTAGGTGTCAGGTCGCTGCTTGTGGATAGCCCGCAGTTGATCATGTTGCGTGATTTTGCGTTTTTTGGAAGGTTACGAATTTAAAGAGACAAATACCTTTTCACCTCATCCTCCCATGCGTATTTGTTTATAAGGCTTGGTTTGCGCCGGCTTTTGAATTCGGAAAATATTGTCCACTGATGTTTGGCTTTTGCCTGCTTTTACGGTTTACATTTTGCGTGCTACAAGAGGTGAATACTAACTGGTGAAATCCGACATCGGAACTACGAATTTGCCTTCTATGTTTGCGCGTTAAGCAAAGTGCTCGTTTTAGCTGCCCGTTTCAGCTGCCCGTTCGGCGCAGGCTGGCGAAGCTTACATATCTGCTTGCCGCCGCTGGCGTGGGCGATGAAAAAGCAGACTCCTTCAGCTATAATACGGAAACAAGATTTTTTCTAGGATAGGGGTATTAGATTTTGATCACGAAAGGTAGCTCCAGTGGGGCTACCTTGGGTTTTACTTTGCGAAGTAAAGGGGAAAGTGGCCAGCGCTGCTGCCTGATTATTCAGGCGGTTGCTGTTCATTTTTAGACCCCCCACCTCCACCCCCCAGAAGCCCCTCCCCCAGACCCACCTGTGATTCTGTCATATTTTAGATGACTATGCAATACAGTGTGTAGCTTCCATGTGTACATACTGCTAATCACATATTTAACCTTGCCACTGCCCCGCCCTGTGGCTCAAGACCGCGTAGCATCGCCGATAGAGAAGAGACTGCGGTCCTTCCAGGCTGCCAGGTGTTCACTGTAGCTTCCAGGGCCCCTCAATACGGGGATCGCTACCTCAAAGTGGTAGCGGAGCTTTGTGCTCTGATTGTTCCGTTATCACGGAGGTAGTTTGTAGCTGCCCCGCGTTCGGACTTTCAGAGCAACCTGAACAGCCTTGTACATAGCGCCGCCATGGTCATAATCCAAAACATGGGCTCTGACGAAGAGCTTGCCCTGCAAGCCCCTGATGAAGAAGGTGCCTACGCTGTCCAGCCAGCAGACAACCGTACCGGACTGAGAATGACCCCAAAAGTTCCACCACAGTTTGATGGACAATCTTCTTGGTTTGAGTATGAAGATCTCATTGATGATTGGCTGGGACTCACAACATTAGATCCGGATAAGCATGGTCCGTCACTCAAGAATGCATTGGTAGGAGCCGCATCATTTTACAAGCCAACGCTCGATAAAGCCCTGCTCCGTGACCCGGACCGCGGCCTTGCACACTTCAAGGGTACGCTGAGACCTTACTGTGTGAAGGGAGTCAATCATGTGTTCCTTCGGAGATTTCCGCAATTGTTTCGAACACACCGCGGCCAGAATGAATTCGTGCACTGGATAGGACGTTTCGAGATTGCGCAGAAGCGACTCTTAGCACCTTGGAGTGATCTTTTGGACCTCTCCGATCTCCCGGATGTAGGCGCTGCCGATTTCTTGGCGGCCATCACCGCAGCGCAACAAGCCGAAATGGCAAACTTGCCTGATGACGATGCACATCGTGCATGTCAAGTGACATTGAGAGAAACGACCATAGCAAACAGAAGACGCGATCACATGGCCATGTTTCCTTTGTCAGGCAACTTAATGAGTTGGATCTTTTTAGCCCAGGCAGACCTAAATGAACAACAGCGAGAACGGTTGGTGAGCAGCATGAACATACGCCAAATATCAATGCCACAATACACGTACTTGCAAGTGAAACAACTGTTTTTAGAACTCTTTTGCCTGCCGCGCATTGGAGTTGCCGACCCCAACATTGCTCATCGCAAAAGGTCCTCCTTCTATATCATCGAAGAAGGAGAGACAGAAGCTGGAGAGCAAGGTTTCTGGGCCGTGGATGAAGAAACAGGTGAAGAAGGCTTCACAGGTCTGTACACAGACCCCGCATTCTGGGTGTTAGGTGACAAGGGTTCTTACTCTAGGCGCCGATTACATGGCCGAACATTCAAGGAAGGTAGACTAAAAGGCTATGGTCGAAGGAAGTTTAAAGCTAAACCTTCCGACAATTTGGACAGATGGAAAAGCACAGCCAGGAAGGAGGTCAGAAGATGGAGAAAGCCAGAAGATGAGACAGTCAGAAGAGAACAGATGCAGGTGCGCGAAAAAGTAGGAAAGTCGCGAAACACGGTGTTTTTGCAAGGTTTTGTGGCTCCGGAGGGTCCAAAAGTAGGCTCGCTAAAGCGGCGGGTGCGGAGACATCTGGTGAGATGAGACATGAAAACTTGCGCGCCATTTGTGGCGCGAGGCACATTTGGAAGTAAAAAGTGTGAGAAACTGACGGTCTCGGGGCACTTTTGGAAGTTAAGATGTGGAGAAAGTGCACAGCGTTGTGGCGCGAAGCATATTTGGAAGTAAAAAGGGTTAAAAACTGT
>BGPT01000106.1:84851-95301 GCA_003297045.1 Symbiodinium sp. clade C Y103
AGCTATTAAGCTTTAGCTTGGGGGGGGGGCATTTTTCCTCTAGAGAAGGTCGTGAAATTGGCTCAGTTGCCGAACTTGGGCTCAACATGGCCCAAGGTGGGCCCAACATGGGCCCAACATAGGCACAACATGGCCCAAGATGCCCCAACATAGGCCCAACATGGCCCAAGATGCTTCAACATAGGCCCAACATGGGCCCAACATGGGCCCAACATGGCCCAACATGCCTCAACATAGGCCCTTTTGCTTTATTCATTGGAACTCCGAAGCTAACACTCCGGCGCGGGCGGTTGTCGTCGCGAAGCGACCAGAATACCATGCTTACTCATGGAGGAGTAACTCCTTTAGAACTTGCATTTGGAAGACGACCGGCTATTTGACGGCTGTTGAAACCATGACTCCAGCTCAGCTCTCGTTTGAGGCCCCTGCTCCTGAGAGACAACTTGAGTCATTGGGGTGGCTAGCGAGACAGAAGTTTCTAGCGGCAAAACAATCTGATGACCTTCGACGTGACATTGCTAGTAAACTCCAACTTAGTTATGGATCGTTCTTTCCTGGAGACAAAGTTTTCTATTGGGCCGAAGACAAATCCAAAATCAAATCAGATGGTTCGCATGGAGGAAAACGGATTAAAGTAAAGTTGGTCTCTGTTGATGGTAGCATGGTTGGAGTAGATTTAGGTACAAGAATTGTGAAGGTCAACATCAGTAAAATCAGAGAGGATCATAATCCAATTGAAGATGTTGAAGTTCCTCTAGACCCAACTGCTTTAGCTAGTGCCGATCTCACGGCCACAAGTGCCGCTGCTGCGGCCAAGGATGCCTGTGTCGCAACCATGAAGACCAGAGCTGAAGACTTTGCAAATACCATCTTGAAACATGATGCGTCACTTGAAGGACCAGAAGGTATTAAGTATGGTAACTACATGTGGGAACCAGTCACACATGGCAAGATTGATTCTCTTGAGGTGTTTAGTGGTTCCGCAAAGCTTCGCCAGGCAGCTGCGTCACAGGGTCTTCGAGTAGGTGAGCCCATTGATCTAAGAACAGGTTACGATCTCTTGACCGCTGACGGCCGAAGACGTGCCACGGAAGTGATAGAGCGTCAGCAACCTAAGTTCATTCACACGGCTCCAGCGCGTGGTCCTTGGAGTCAAATGCAAAACATAAACGATCCTGCTGATACTTGGTACAAGAGGAAAAAGTACTTACCAATGGTTGAGTTCTGTGCCAAGGTAGCTTTATACCAACTGGAGCATGGACGATTTTTCTTGATCGAAAATCCAGCGACTTCCAAAATGTGCGCTTCCAAAATGTTGTATACTAAGCAATTCCAGCGTCTTTTGATGAAGCATGGCGTAACCTGGGGAACCTTAGAGATGCGCGCATTTGGTATGAGAGATCCCAATAGATACTACCAGTAGTACCGCACAAGGCGGTGGCGGAAGTTTCAAAAATGGCAAACCTATAGGAGCGGCTCGTTGCTGTGAATGATGGATGGCAGAGCGAACCCACTGATGGACCGACACGTGGTTGGAGGCAGCGCAGTGTTGTTGTGGTTGTAGTGTAGTTGTAGTTGTGGTTGTAGTTGTAGATGTAGTTGTGGTTGTAGTTGTAGTTGTAGTTGTAATGTAGTTGTAGTTGTATTTGTAGTGCGGTGCAGTGTAGTGTAGTTGTAGTGGTTAGTTTGGTTGTAGTTGTAGTTGTAGTTGTCGTAGTTGTTGTAAGTGTTGTAGTTGTTGTAGTTGCTGTAGATGCTGTAGCTGTTGTAGCTGTTGTAGTTGTTGTAGTTGTAGTTGTCATGGAGTTGAAGTTGTGGTTGAAGTTGTAGTTGTTGTAGTTGTAGTTGTCATGGAGTTGAAGTTGTGGTTGAAGTTGTAGTTGTTGTAGTTGTAGTTGTAGTAGTTGTAGTTGTTGTATTTTTAGTTGTAGTTGTGATGTAGTTGAAGTTGTAGTTGAAGTTGTAGGTGTAGTTGTAGTAAGTGTAGTTGTAGTTGTAGTTGTCATGTAGTTAAAGTTCTAGTTGCAGTTGTAGTTGTAATTGTTGTTGTTGTTGTTGTTGTTGTTGTTGTTGTTGTTGTTGTTGTTGTTGTTGTTGTTGTTGTGGTTGTTGTGGTTGTGGTTGTTGTGGTTGTTGTTGTTGTTGTTGTTGTTGTTGTTGTTGTTGGTGTTTTTGTTGTGGTAGTTGTAATTGGTCCCGAAACCCGCAGTTTTTAACTCTTTTCACATGGAAATGTGCTTCGCGGCACAACGGCGTGCACTTTTTCGACATGAATCGTCATCGAAACGTCAAAAAGCGCTCCGAACGTGACAGTTTTTAACACTTTTTACTTCCAAATGCGCTTCGCGCCACAACGCCATGCACTTTTTCGACATGCCAACTTCCAAAAGTTGTCCGACCGTGACAGTTTTCCCCACTTTTTACTTCCAAATGTGCTTCGCGCCACAGCGGCGTGCACTTTTTCGACAGCTCAACTTCCGAAAAGGTCCCGAACCTCACAGTTTTTGACGCTTTTTACTTCCAAATGTGCTTCGCGCCACAACGCCGTGCACTTTTTCCACATCGCAACTTCCAAAAGCGGTCCGACGCTGACGTGTTTTAACACTNTCTCTTCTCTTCTGACTTTCTCATCTCTTATCTTCTCTCTTCTGACTTTCTTCATCTTCTGACTTTCTTCATGGCTGAGCTCTTCACATCTTGGCTCTTGTCAGCTCTGCTTTTCAACTGTCCATATTGTCGGAAGTTTCACTTCTAAACTTCCTTCGATTATTACAAGCCAACATCCTTGCTGCGCAATTTTCTTGATGGTGCTCTTGATCCTGTTTTCAAGCGTTGCGCCAACAAGCTCGAGGGTGTCAATCAACATGTTCACCAGCAGTTGGGAAGGTAATGCACCAGGCTATGGATCAAGAACAAAGTTGGCACAAGTCTATCCATACAGATTTTGCCCAACTCTCATTAGGAGTATTTTTCCATTTGGAATTTCGCGGACCCTCAATCCAATCCAGACATCCCTTGTACTTGAATTGCTGGACTGCCTTGAATTGAGTCAGTTGCGAGACGTTCAAAAGGAATGTGCCGAACAGACGGCTTCTGAGTATCCCGTTTACACTTCAGGTTATGAACAAGCGCTTCCTGTCCGCGACTATTATACGCGCCGCTTACTTAATCGCGTCAACGCTCTTCCTGCCAGAAGCACATATCATCCAGTACAGATCGAAGCACAGCAAGAAATTTCACATCTCAGACAATTCTACCTGAGTACATCTATGTTTGAGAAGGCAATGATTTTTCGTGGTAGTTTTCAACCCTTAAGGGTTTACCATCGCAACACCACTAAAATCCTGCTTCTTTGGGAAAAGAAGGATCCCATTCACATTCACATCCTGCATCATCCTAAGGATATGTCTGGACTGATCGACTCTCAGCGGAGTGCCGTTCTCTTTTGGAACAATGATGGGAGTGTGCCTGCAGACCACAGCAAGGAACCTGAACAGACACCAACTGATGTTGATCCTCCACCAGGATTAGATCCACCGCAGCAGGAACCACAATTGGATGACCTTACACAACACGATATTCCACCAGATGATCAACATCCACCAGACAACGACATGCCACAAGCACCGCACACACCTCACAACAATGGCCCTCCTGATGATGATCCGTATTTTTACACGCCGCAAAATTCTCCACAACAACCACAAGATGATGATATGTTTTCACCACATCACATCCACCATCATCACCAGACAATCCACCTTTTCAACAATCTCCACCTGGTCCACCACATGTTCCGTTTCCCGGAGCCAATGCCATTCCAATTCCCGTCGCGCCGGACACAGTCATCATACCTACTACTCTCGTTCCACCAAACATTGATGATGTGCCCATGACACATAGTACTAAGCGACCACCGGATGATCCTCCGATTCCACCTGCAACTAAGGCTCCACCATCTAGGCAAATGCCTGCTTCGTCTTCACCCCCGTTTGAGCCTAGCAACCATTTGGGGGGAGATACGCAGCCATTGGTCACACCAAACGCGCCCCTTTTTGCTGGTTCAACCGCCAGCAACTGTCGCACCTAGTGTTTCGAATGCGCAAAAGACACCTAAACCCAAGGATGTTGCTGTTCCTGATGACCTTGATGATGACGAGCCTGACCCAGATGCAGCACCTTCAGGACATAATGGACCACCACTACTTCCGATAGACGGAGGTGAACCTTTCAATCCAGCACCTATGCCAGATCCAGATCCACCACAAGAGACTCCAGACACAGATGATACGATTCCTTATGGTTCTACAGACGCAGATGAGACTCTTGACTACAATGATCTGGTCATAGAAGATGATGACAAGACATGGTGTTTCTAGAAGATCTGTAGTAACCCCGCATCCTTCTCTGTGCCTCGCTTGATTGATGGCTCTCCTATTCAGGTCAGTAGTGTTGAATTTTCATCGTCCATAGGTATGTCCTATTCCGTTTTATCGGAGAGACAGAGAGGTGAGAGCCGGAAGTTCCGTTCTGATATCATTGCAGAATATTAGGAATCACCGATGAAGACAAGGCTTTCATGACTTTGTATTCCGTCACTGACAAGTTTGTACACTTGGCAGGCCAGAAACGAAAGGAAGCTACGCAACAGGAAAACGTGATCTTGCAAAACAGTTTCTTGATGCCAAGAAAGCTGAATGTCAGTCATGGATAGATAATGAAGTTTTTGACCTTGTCGACATGCGGAAGATGAAGGTAAGGAATTTTGTTGCCGGACGATGGGCCCTAACAGTCAAGAAGGATAAAGATGGCAACTTCCAGAACTGCAAGGCACGCTGGGTGCTCAAGGGTTTTCAAGATAAGCAGAAGAACCCACAACAAACAGATAGCCCTGCAGCATCCAGAGCAGGCTTTAGATATGCCGCTCAACTGGCCGCCAATGCCCAATGGGATTTATACTACATGGATTGGAAGACAGCCTTTCTCCTAGGAGAAGCATATGATGAAACAAGAGATGTCATACGTCAAATCCCACCTGAGTATGGCTATCCTCCTTACATTGGTGCTCGTTTGAAGAAACCTGGTTATGACCTGAATGACGCAAATAGGAGATGGTGGCAGGTCACCGATAAAGCCCTACTTGATTGTGGACTTGTTCCGACAAGGGCTGATAGATGTACCTACATTCTTTGTGGTGATTCTTCAAGAAAGAAATCCAATTTCATTCCTGGTGTTGACAAGTACGGTCAAGTAAGCATCTCTGAAGCGGATCAGCTTGTTCATTCCATTACTACAGATCGCCTAGATGAAGTTGATGTGCCCACCGTTTCGGTCTCTGATCAAACACAAGGCATTCTTGACGACATGGATCATTGATACTTTGAAGGAACCACACAATATTGTGGCATGTTTTTGTGAAGATGTCAGTGAATATGCTTACATGTTGATGTTTGCTTCAGAGTGAATTTTTTTGGTCTCAAGTACATTTGTGTCTGCGACTAAATTGTATGTCCGTGTGTATTTGGCTCACAGGGAACTCGACGCCACAGAGCTGCACCAGAAGCAGCAGAGGTTTCTTGAGCTGGGGCTACACCCCTTTGAGATTTCGATCTTGCTTCTTGATCTGACAACATTCACTTTTGACTTGACGTTTGTCTCACCCGCCAACCTCACTCACTGACACGCCGCCATTGCATTCCAGACCTGTTGGTTCCGCTGAAGCGGACACACCACGTGGATAGAGGTGATCGACCTCAACAGACCCCATGCGGTGGCCGACGTCCCGATTACTCGGGCAGGCAAAGAAGAGAAGAGGAAGATGAAAGGAACGGCCTGATGGAAGACGCTTTTAGACGTTCTGCTTTGCACCAACAGACAAATGCAGGTGCCTTTCAGGAGGCCCGTTCCATTGTTTTAAAAGGGGGTTCCGGCATCACGGACTTTGAAGGCACTAACGTTTTGCAAAATGACAATGAATTCCGGCGTTGGTCAGGCCACATGACTTATCTCTTTAGGCGTTCAAAGTTGACACATGCAGATGGGTCGTTGGGCTTAGCCGAGATGATCTGTCATTGGAGGACGACCAACAAGCGCAGGGCCCTGCATAATCCGTACCGTTGCACGGTCAAGGAAAGGCTTGAGCAATATGATCCGAAATATGTTCGCAATTATTTCCGCCGGAACACGGCTTCAGTTGCTTCTTTGCTACCACTTGCTGATGCGATTTTGTCCTCGAATAAGAACCGTTTGACGGTTTGTTATCACACTGCAGACAAACTTGTGCCAGGAACAACTCCGTCCGAGGGCCAGCCACAGACGCGTGCCGCTCAAGCGGCCGAGTTCGAGCAGATTAAGGTAGGTTCAATTTTTATTCGTTGTGAATCCGGACACTAACAAGTCCAAGGTCGCTCATTATAATAGTTCCGCTTTCACGGACAGATACATCATTCATAAAACCGATGAAAATTTAATTCCGTCCATTGAAGACTAGGACTCCTCCCAGGTGGCATTCGACGAACTCGTGAGCACAACCGCTTTATCACCGACAACATGCTCACGACACATGAAGATGCTGTCCGAGCGGAGTCCAACGTCTTAATCATTTATGCTCACAATGGATTGGGTGAATTCACTGTGTATCGTACCAAGGTAGGATACCTTTTGTTTCCAGACATTATCACGTTGTTACGGGCAATTGGCATTTGGAATTTGAGAGCCAATCGATGGTATTAGAAACCCGAAGATTCCGTTTTAGCGGAAATCACCGACATGCTGGGCCCAAAGGACCTCATGCTGCACATAGCTCATCAATAACTTTATGATGATAAAAGAAAGACCCTTGGTAGTGCAGCAGACAAATGGAGATGCCGGCAATTTCTTGAGTATAACGAACGCACTTTCAAAAATAAAGACTTTATGGCACGCGTACTTGATTCTTTCACACAAGAACTTGCTCCCGATCAACGGGAATACGTAAAGCTTTCCAATGCCAAGACTGCGAATGACCGCGACCTCGAGGAGCCAGAAGGCATTAAAAGAGGAGATCCGTGCCATACAAATGAAAAGGTTTAAGCAATATATCAAGTCAAAACATGGCGGATTAGGCACATCAGAATCAGACCCGGCCTTCGATGAGCCGGGCGAGAAAGGAGGCAAGAAAAGAATTGCCGCGAAGGACATGCCGAAGCCTCCTCCTCCGCCGAAAGCACCGGGCGCCGCTAAAGCGGCCAAGACATGGAGAACGAAAAAGGAAGAAGACGCCTCTGAAGAAGAGGAAGGATCCAAAACCGCCGCTTCCAGTGCCGCTCAACCGGCCTCAGCATCCGCCTCTGCAAGTGCCGGTCGAACGGCCAAAACTAGGAGCACTAATCACGAATAAGGCACCTCCGAGACGCGACTGCTGCCAGAGAAGTGCACCAACGATGGACCCAAGAATTTACGAACCTTCAATGGTACAGTCATCCCGGTGGCAAATTCCCTTGCACTACTGAAACCCATTGTGGATGTCATGATGCGATGATCTGGCGCCACAAATGTGGAAGTGGCTATTGTCTCCAATGCCGTTGTGACGGTCAGACTTGTGATCACTCAATTGCACATTATTCCGTTGACACGGATCCGAATTTTCTTTCAGATTCAATAGCATCCGCCAACTCGTGTTTTAAGTTGAAGCAATTGTTTGACAATACGATGAACGAATACCGATATTTCGGTCACACTGCAACCGAACAGGCCAAATTCAGACAAGACACCATTGACGACTTATATGCACGCGCCAGGGCCGGAGATAAGGTTGGCAGCAAACTCACGATGCAATTTCTTGCTGAAGGCGTACAAGAGTTTAAAGTCGCCTCTGAATACTCTTATGTGCCGGAAAACGGCCATGTCCCAACCAATCAGGAACCTTGCATTACTTAGCAACTGAGTGATATGCCTGTGCCGATCTATCGGCCGCAGATCAAGATCAACGCAGATGATTTCCATCCAAGTAGTGAGGACGAGCAATATCAATATATTGACATCATGCGAAATGCGCTTGCCAGCAAATCCTCACATGCCACTGGTTTCAAGAGAACTGCAGAGAACGCCTACGAATCAAACATGGCAACATTGCAGCTCAATCTTGTTACTTTGAACTTGGGACACATAAATAGGCAACCAATGCTTGCTGGTGCTACGAAATTTGCGAAGCACATTAGAGACTATGAAGTAGTTTTGCCCCATCTTGTATTTAAGAACGGTGGCCATATAATATGTTTAAGCGAGGCTTACGATGAACGAGGAGGAATTGAGAAGCACACAGCACTTTGTCAGGATCACGCCTGCATAGGTATGGTCATGAAATCTCATGCCGATATCTCGGCTTCAGCATTCGCATGTTTTCTCAGAGGACGCCACGAAGCTGGCTCATATATTGAATTACTTGGCCGCCACCAAGCGAAGACCGAGAACAAACAGCCGCACAAGCAGTTTTGGTTATTCCATGCTCCGGTATTTAGATGCGTGTTCGGCCTGAACACATCGAACGGGTGTGATTGGAAGAGATGTTTTCCGCCTTGGTTTGGGCGAAGTCCGCATTGCCGTCTTTTTCATGACCTCATTTGGTTGGAGGTCAGGATGCCAAGAAGGTTGTGAAAGAGGGGTTGGTTTTCTCACTGCCGCTATCGCGGCGAAAAGATTTTATCACTGGTGACGGCAACCTCTTCGCCCAAAGAAATATGAAGAGCGATTACCATACGGACTTTAAATCACGCATCTCAATTGGCTTGCTGGAGCGCCTTCTCAACGAGATCAATCAACACCGCGGAGGCCTCAATCAGTTTACGTATAATGTTTGCTCAAGCATCCAGGCTGGAGCTTACATTAAGGCCATAAGTGGCGACAGCAGCATCAATACCCGATTGCGTGATCTTTATTTCATTGCCGTATGGAAAGCAAACCCGAGTATCGCTAACGCGATCAAACACACAAAAGGCAGCAGCAGACGGTGTCAATAGTTCCGCATACTCGGACGAGGTCATGTTGACAGATTCAGAGCGGCCGAAATATTTGTCAAATCTCGGCATTGGTCTTAAGGGCTCAGATTTAGGTGCTCACTCCCCACTTGTCGTATTCTCAAAATTGCATTGCTAGAGAAACCTTCGAACACGTTCCGACGAATCGGACCAGAAGAGAAAAGACAGACGATTTGGACGACAACCAGACTACTGGCAATACGAAAATCGAAATGATCAATGGGACTGGGACTGGGAAGAAGAGCCGCAAGATGATCAAGTCGGTCGACTCAGGAGTACGGCCCCGTCCTCAGGTGCTCGCTATCGCGGCCAGGACACAGGTGCCCGTTCCAGTGGCACATATGAAAAAGCAGCATGTGTCCCTGTTGCACCACCGAAAACGCCGCCAATTCCACCTCCAAGTTCGTGTAGACGTGAGAGATCTGTCACACCACCAGCTCGCAACACATCACCGCGCGCGGACGCACACCACTTGGTCAAGTCGGACGCACACCACCTGGTCAAGCATGGAAGCGCGACCAACAAGGACCGCAACATCCACCTCTACAACGTTCATGGCACCAACAGCAACAGAATGAAAATCAGAGATATAACCAGCCATATTCTCGACAGGCATTAAGGGCTGCACCTGCACGTGCACCTCCAACAGTTCCGCAGCAGCCTCCGTCACTGCCTGCAGCTCCCGTGTACAGACAGCAGCGTGGCGGAAATGTCGAGTATGCACCGGGATATGTACTGTTCGCGGTCCCCGTTGGATACAGTATGCTGATGGCAGTTGGTTCGACAGACGTCTTTAATGGCCGATGGAGAGTATACATTATCGGCAACCCACATGGCAGAGGCATCGCAACGAATTATACCTTTATGGGTATACGTTTACAATGGGGCTTTAAGTTCCGATTGCACGGCCAAGTCGCCAGAACTTTGTGATCGAAGCTGCAAGCAAGGAAAAAGGGAAAGAAGACTAGACGACGGATGGCCCGAGAGCGAAGAGAAGTATAGTGAGATATGTAACTGAGAGAGACACACTAGACGACGGATGGCCTGAGAGCGAAGAGAAGTATAGTGAGATATGTAATTGTGAAGATCGTATAACATGAAATATATAGAGAGAGGAATATATGAAAATGTCTCGAAGAAAGAAGATGTGAATGGATAAAATGCAAATGAAAAGAGATTGATTGATGAGTATGTGAAGACGTGAGGATGTGAAGATGTGAAGATGTGTGATGTGAGGGGATGAAGATGCGAGCTTTTGAAGATGTGAGGATGTGGTGAGATAAAGATGTGAAGATGTGAAGATGTGATGATGTGAAGATGGGGAGATGTGCAGAGAGAGAAGACGTGCCAGACACTTTTGCAAGCTTTTGCTCAGAAACGCTTTTAGACACAGACTCTTTTACAGACAAACGCTTCTACACACAAGCGCTTTTACA
>BGPT01000106.1:97286-114966 GCA_003297045.1 Symbiodinium sp. clade C Y103
TGAAGATGTAAGATGTGCAGATGTGAAGATCTGAAGATGTAAGATGTGCAGATGTGAAGAGCAGATGTGAAGATATGCAGGTGTGAAGAGATGAAGATGTAAGATGTGCAGATGTGAAGATATGAAGATGTAAGATTTGCAAATGTAANGATATGAAGATGTAAGATGTGCAGATGTGAAGATATGATAATGTAATAATGCAAATCTCTTTTTACGAAAAACCCTTCGCAGACGCTCTCGGGAAAAAATATACATAGACACTGGTATATATATATATATACATATGTGTGTGTGTGTGCGCGCCTGCGGGCATGAGAGAGCATTTGCTGCTTTGTGTGCGTGCGCGCGTGCGTGCGTGCGCGCGTATGTGCACAGATGCGTAAATATGTTTTCGGCCAAAACAACATGCACCGTCCCAATCCTACAAGACAGTTTGAGCGCAAGTAGGGTCGGGGAGATTTGAGAGCCTTGTACTGCGACATATCAAAGATGGTTTTTGCAAGCAAATGCGACATTGCATTCTTGCAAATTGTCATGCTCTCCGCATTCCATCCCAAACACTGACTGCCAAACAACTTATATACAGCAAACCGAATGAATCATAAAGGGGTAACTCATTGAATGCGACTTCTCAAGTTTTCTTCTGCAGCACCACCAGGCTCCAGGGCGTTTAGCATGTGTTTGATATCTTGGGCAAAATAAAAGAAGCAGCCCCGCTTAGCCTGCCTAGCACTAGCTAGGGGGAGACTCCACGTTCGCTTCTCTCGAAGAAGCTTTCCGTTTTATCGTCCCATGCGACTCCCTTGTGAGTCCCTTCCAAGTCCCTGGCGAGTCCCTTGTGAGTTCCTTGTGAATCCTTTGTGAGTCCCTTCCCTTGTGAGTCCCTGGCGAGTCCCTTGTGAGTTCCTTCTGAATCCTTTGTGAGTCCCTTCCCCTGTGAGTCCCTGCGAGTCCCTTGTGAGTTCCTTGCGAGTCCCTTGTGCGTGAGTCCCTTGAGTTCCTTGTCAGTCCCTTGTGAGTCCCTTGCGAGTCCCTCGTGCATGAGTCCCTTGTGAATTTCTTGTCAGTCGGTCCCTTGTGAGTCCCTTGTGCTTGCCTTGTGAGTAAGTCCCTTGTGAGTTCCTTGTGAGTCCCTTGTGAGTCCCTTGTGAGTTCCTTGTCAGTCCCTTGTGAGTCCCTTGCGAGTCCCTTGCGAGTCCCTTGTGCATGAGTCCCTTGTGAGTTCCTTGTCAGTCCCTTGTGAGTCCGTTGCGGGTGCCTTGTGAGTGCCTTGTGAGTCTCTTGTGAGCCCCTTAGTTCCTTGCGAGTCCCTTGCGAGTCCCTTGTGCATGAGTCCCTTGTGAGTTCCTTGTCAGTCCCTTATGAGTCCCTTGTGGGTCCTTTCTGTGTCTTGTGAGTCCCTAGTGAGTCCCTAGTGAGTTCCTTGTCAGTCCCTTCTGAATCCATTGTGTAGTGAACCGTTGTCATTAAGACACATTGCGTCTTGGGCGTCTTGGTTTGGAGGTTTGCCATCTGGACATCTGTTGGGTGTTCATGGGTAAGGACATGTTGTGCAGCTGAATTTCTCGACTTGGCCCAGAAAGCCACTCTCCAGCCCAAGCAAGGCCTGGGGCGCAGGAGAAGAGCGAAAAGATTCATTGGATACATATAAAACGCGTACTACATTGACATAAAGCCACCTACAATCCTTTATACTACTTAGTTGATAGGGGTTCTCATAATATGACATAGTTTACAGTAATCCTTCGTAAAATTGGTAGTATGATCAACAAAGATTTTGATCGCTGCTCTGGAAGTGTTTGTAATATGCAAGGACAACCAGATCCCCGTGGTGATCTTCTCGGCACATGAAGTGGCCCACCAAGTTTGAATGACTTTTTGATTTTAATCTGGGTTTTTTCTGAATTCATTCAAGTTTCAACTGGCGGCAAGCGCTTTGCCGTGTAAGCAGCTAGAGCTGATTCAATGGCTGAGTTCATTTTGGCAGAATCAGACGTGTCCAAACTCGCGAGACCAATCTTGCGCAGTTGACCTGCAACGTAGCTCACTGCTCGCAGTACCGACATAAGCTCAGGTGCAATCCCCAACAGCAAGGATGGTAGGAAAGTGGACAGCCAAGAACTGTCAAATTTCAACGCTGGCAACGGGTGCAATTCATTTTTGATTTAAAATCTAGGATTTGGTAACAATGCCTGTGAAACTGTGAATTGACGGTTTTAAGATTTGAGGTTTTAGGGCTTCAGGGGTTTGAGTTGCAGGGTAGTTTTGGGGTGTATTGTTTGGGAAAGGTAAAAGAACGCTAGTCGTGCGCAGGGATTTGAGCACGTCAAAGGATACGCAGGATCGGTGGTGGGCAAACGCAGGGTTTGCAGAGAACATGTTGGCGACAAACCCCATGTTCGACCATGACCCACAAGATCTCTCCTCTACTATCTAAATCAAACATGATCTACAGCCTCCAGGCACACACGCTCAACAAAGACCAACGGTCAAGTACATGAGTCATGCAGTGAAGGGTGGCTCAAAACAGGCAGCCGGTAGACGGCCAGACCCTGTCTGGTGGTGGGTGAACGGTCTTTCTGCCCGAGACCGTGCATCCCTCGTGACAACCTGTTCCCGCTACGCTCTGGCGACACCAATAAGGACTGCGGCCTGCTGCTTTCAATCAACCCACTTATCTTCACAAGGGATCAAATCCCCCATGTCCTCTGAAAAAATCTGTTGAATGTTTTCTTAACTTCCACTTCTCTTCATCAGGGATCAAATCCCCCGCCCGTTTTGAACAAATATGCTGAATGGTTCATTGGCCTCCACTTATATATTTCCATTAGGGATCAAATCCCCCACCCTGTCTGAGCAAATTTGTTGAACGGTTTATTAAGTTCCACTTATATTCATAGAGGATCAAATCCCCACCCGCTCTGAACAACTAGACGAGCGTGTGGCCCGAAAGGAAAGCAGGAGGGAATAGACCAAAAGAGTTGGGAAGGAGAAGGTAGCAAGAAACCGTAACATGATTGATGTTGATGAATGACGATGAATGACAATGAATGAATGAAAATGTCTCCTGAGTGTTCACTCCTCAGGAACCATTCCTGAGTATTCACTCCTGTATGACGAGTCCTCTGTGATTTGTATGAGATGTATCTGATTTGCACATGATTTGTATGAGATTTCTGTGATGTAGATGAATTTGGCACCTGTTCTCCGGGAAAGAATCTTTCGCGCGAGGTTTCGGGAAATATCATCACAAATGCAGTTGCACAGTGTGGCATCAACGAGTGGTTCTTTTTTTCAACGCACACAACGCAGGCTGCAATCTCCGCCGCATCCAGTGCTGATGTACCTGGCAGATGAATCAAACAGTGACGCAACAAGTTGCAACGCCAAATATGCGACCCCGTGATGAAGCAATTTGAAAACACGAAGAATCGCAGCTGCGAACCCAAGCATCAGTGCGTTAATCTTTTTTCAACGCAGACAAAGTGCAAGAGGCGATTATGCTTCGAACAACTTTCGGTCGCCCAATCACCTTTTTTCCACACTACGAGAAAAAATCTGTTCTCGCGCAGAAGTGCTATTTTGCCGCCACAGCTCGGTTCACCCCAGGTCACGATGCAGCTGTCCGGCAGGATGGCTGCGAAGGCGTATCCGTTCGCATATATCCGCTGCACGTCTCGGAGCTGCTGTTGAACAGCAGAGCTATCACCGGAACATGGATTGCCCCACGTCACAACAGATCCATTTGACAGTACGGCAGCAAAAGCTGTATACGTACTGTAAATTTTTCGCACGCCGCGAAGCCAATGCCGAACACAGGAACTGTCTCCTCCGCTAATTTGCTCACCCCAGGAGACGACAGACCCATCGACCAAACGAGCTGCGAAGGCGTAGCCATTGCCTTCAATCTCGACAACCTTTTGTAATTGGCTTTGCACTTCCCAAGCATCTCGCCCTTCTTCGAAGCAAACCCAAGTTAGACAGATCCGTCCACGAGAATAGCAGCAAATCCAGACCTAGTAGCTGCAATGTGTGTCACTTTTACATCCAACCGGTGCTCCACCGAAGAGCTGTCACCACCTTGGTCATTCATCCGCCAGGTCACCACAGATCGATCTGCCAGGACTGCCGCGAACGCTATCTCATTCGAAAACAAATACCTGCGCTTACACAGACAAGCCTTTGCACACAAAAGCTTTTCCACAGAAGAGCTTCTACATACAGACCTGTTTACGCAGAGAAGTCTTTGCACCCAGAAGGCTTTATACACAGAAGCTTTGACGCAGAAGAACGTTTACACACATGAGCTTTTACACAGAGATTCCTTTCCGCGCGGAAGCCTGGACACACAGAAGCGGGAGTGTTGCACAGAATGGCGTTTGTACACAGACACGATTACACAGACAACTCTTTACACACAGAAGCGTTTACACAGAAGAACTTTTACACACAGACGCGTTGACACACAGGAGCTTTTACACAGAAGAGATTTTACACACAGACGCGTTTACAAAGAGAAGTCTTTGCACGCAGAAGCTTTTACACACAGAAGCTTTTACACAGAAGAGCTTTTACACAGCCACGCGCTTACACAGAGGAGCTTTTGCACAGAAGAGCTTTTACACACAGAACTCGTAACACACAGAAACTTTGACACAGACAATTTTTTATAGCAAGACGCGTTTACACACACGAGTTTTTACAGACAGACGCGTTTACACAGAGAAGTCTTTACACGAAGAAGCTTTTACACCCAGAAGCTTTTATACAGAAGATCGTTTACACACATACACGTTTACGTAGAGAATTTTTTCACACAGAAACTCGAGCTTTGAATCGCAATTTTGCCTAATTTTTTGCACTTCGACCGTCATTTTGTGCGAGACGGTTGCATCTGAGATTTCAAAATCGCAATTTTACCTCGATTTTTGCACTTCGACCCTCATTTCTTCGAAAGGGTTGCATCTGAGATTTCCAAATCGCAATTTCACCTCAATTTTTGCACTTTAACCGTCATTTTGTGCGAAACGGTTGCATGTGCGATTTCAAAATCGCAATTTTACTTCAGTTTTTACACATCGTGCCAGGGCCCTGCCGGGACTCCGACAAGCCAAAAATCGCAATTTTACCTCAATTTTTGCACATCGATTGCTCCGGACACCTTGAAATCGCAATTTTACTCCAATTTTTGCACATCGAACCTCATTTCGTGCGAAAGGGTTGCCCCGGACACTTTGAAATCACAATTTTATTTCGGTTTTTGCACATGCAACCTCATTTCGTGCAAAAGGCTTTCGTGCGAAAGGGTTGCCGCGCAAGTTGTGAAATCGCAATTTTACCTCAGTTTTTGCGCATCGGACCTCATTTCGTGTGAAAGGGTTGCCGCCGAGGATGTAAATCGCAATTTTACCTGAATATTTGCGCGTCAAACCTCATTTGTGCGAAAAGGTTGCCGCGGAAGTTGTGAAATCGCAATTTTACCGCAGTTTTTTGCGCATCGAACCTTATTTCGCGCGAAAGGGTTGCCGCGCAAGTTGTGAAATCGCATTTTTGTTCAATTTTTGCGCATCGAACCTCATTTCGTGCGAAAGGGTTGCCGCGCAAGTTGTGAAATCGCAATTTTACCACAGTTTTGCGCATCGAACCTCATTTCGTGCCAAATGGTTGCCGCCGAAGTTGTGAAATCGCAACTTTACCCCAGTTTGAACTCCTGAGTGTTAACTCCTGAGCAATTACTCCTGAGTAGTAACTCCTGAGTAAATGATGTAGGTGATGTTGATGATGTAAATGATGTACATGATTTGTAAGAGATGTATGTGATGTAGATGTGGATGAGATGATGTTTGTAGATGAGGTACATGAATTGTATTAGATGTACGTGATGCGATGTAGATGAGATGATGTAGATGTATGTGATGTAGATGAAGTTGATGTAGATGATGTGGGAGATGTAAAGAAAGTAGGAGATGTGATGTAGATGAAGTTGGTAGCTGTTCTTGAGGAAAAACCCTTCCCAGGAGCTTTCGGGAAAAATGCTTTGTTTTAAATAGTTCCCACTTATCTTCACAAGGGATCGAATCTATAAACAGGTTTGCAACACTGTTCCGCAGGGATTGCAGGAGGGGTTCATGAATATCACCACGATAACGACGATGATGATGATGATGGTGGTGATGATGATGATGATGATGATCACGATGACGATCGTGATCATTTCGCGTTCAGTTGACTTCCGGCACGGCCAAACGTAGGGTTTGCAGCGAACATGTTTAATTCAGAAAACCACCATGTGTAAATTTCTGTGCGCCCCGGAAACCTGCACCGAAATCTCCAGAAGCATCTGGACCCATCCTTGAACCCACACCGGAACCTCCAGAACCACCACACGAACCACCCGCAATCCCAAAACCTGCACCAAAAATCTTCAGAACCACCCGGAACCATGCCCGAACCCACGCTGGAACCTACATCGGAATTTGCTTTAGAATCGTGTGCTTTTCCACATGTTTGAAAAGGTTGTGAAATCGGCTAAGTTGCCAAACTTGGACTCAACATGGCCCAACATAGGCCCAAGATAGGCCCAACATGCCTCAACATAGGCCCAACATGGCCCAACATGGCTCAACATGGGCACAACATGGGCCCAATATGGCTCAACATGGGCACAGCATGGGCCCAATATGGCTCAACATGGCCCAACATGGGGCCGAACACGGCCCAACATAGAGCCAACCTTGGACCAACATACTTCCACCATGCGCCTTGCAAAGGCCCGGCATAGCACATGCCTTTATTTTTTGGGACTCCCAAGCCAACACTCCGGTGCGGGCGGCTGTCTTCGCGAAGTTTCCAAAAATTTTCGCATCCGCAAATTTCCAAAAATCCCTGGCATTGCCATTGCCAAGTCACTGGCCAAGCAAACAGCATCTTGGATGCCCTGGTTTGCCCCCTGCCCAAGAAATGGTGGCATCGCATGCGCAGAATCTCCAACAAGGACAATGCGGCCACGGTGCCAACGATTGAGTCCAAGAGGCCTGTCGTTTGTTGTGGGTGACTAGCAGACAGCCTAGAAGCATTCCAGAAGACCCCTGCAATATGTGCACCCATGGACTCAAGCTCCTAATACACATGTATACGTATATACATACATGTATACATGTATCTATACATGTATACACGTATACGTGTATGTACACATATACACATGTATACATGTATAGGTATATATAGATGGACATATATATATATATATAATTTTACAATTTCACAGCTATACGATTACGCATGTATACAGTTATCCAATTTTAAAAAATTACTATTTTACAATCATACAACTATACAACAATTCAATATCATACAAATATACACTTGTACATTCATACAATTATCCAAGGAAGTTTAGAAGTCAAACTTCCGACAATATGGGCAAATGGAAAAGGGAAGGGCCACAGAAGAGAGAAGCTCAGACAGGAGAAAGTCAGAAGAGAGAAGATGCAGGTGCGCGAAAAGGTCGGAAAGGTTCGAAACACTGTGTTTTTCTGTTTTGCGGCGCCGGAGAATCGAAAAGTAGGCTCGCTAAAGCGGCGGGTGCGGAGCCATCTGGGCACATGAGGGATCAAAAATTGCACGCCGTTGTGGCCCGAAGCACATTCTGAAGTAAAAATGCTAGAATCACCACATGTTCGGAGCACTTTTGGAAGTTGAGATGTCGAAAAAGTGCACACCGTTGTAGCGCGAAGCCCATTTGGAGGTAAAAAGTGTCAAAACACACCTTTCTCGGAACACTTTTGGAAACCGAGATGCCGAAAAAGTGCACGGCGTTGTGGCGCGAAGGAAATGTGAAGGTAAAACCAACAGGTGAGATGTTGAAAAAGTGCACGGCGTTGTGGCGCGAAGCACATTTGCAAGTCAAAATTTTAAAAAAAAACACAACATGTTCGGACCACTTTTGGACGTTCAGACCTGGTTTTGCGTGGCAGGAGCAAGGGATTCACCACCTGGTCAAAAGTGAGCTAAACGTGTGGGTTTTTTGGCATTTTCAGAAACGATGGTAGGCGTGGCACATTTGAAGAGGATCTGCAAAGATGCATTTCGCGTGGTAGGTGCAATACAAGAGACTCATCTAGCAGACATGTTCAGAGGTCAGGGCGCTGATTTCCTGAGAGGGGTTGCATTTTCGATTATCAGATCGTCAGGTTTGTTAAAGTCATTTTGCGTGACACGTGCAGCACTTTGTATGAGTTGGCTTCACTGTTTTGGCAAAATCGGAAAACGCATTGGTACGTGGCCGTCAGGGCTGACTCAACTTTTCATTTTGGCCGGAAGCCTCACAGAATCGTTTGGTTTTGGATGTTGCCAAGTTCGAAAAGTGAGGAAGTCTCGCAGCCTTGCTTCGTTTCGAAACAGTAAACTACACTAAACTTTACTACGCTACACTACACTGCAGCACACTACAACTATACAATTAAACCTACAACTACATCTACATCTACAGCTACTACAGCTACAACTACAACTACGACTACAACTACACTGCACCGCACTACAAATACAACTACAAGACTACAACTACAACAACTACAACTACAACAAAAATTACAGCAACAACTACAACTACAACAACTACAACCACAATTACAACTACAACTACCATTACAACTACAGCTACAACTACATGACAACTACAAATACGACTACAACTACGCTACACTGCACTGAACTACAACTGCAACTGCAAGACTACAACTACAACTGCTACAGCTACAACTACAACAACAACAACAACGACGACAACAACAACAACAACAGCAACAACAACAACAACTACTACAACTACTACTACTACTACTACTACTACTACTACTACAACTACTACAACTACTACAACTACTACTACTACTACAACTACTACAACTACTACAACTACTACAACTACTACAACTACTACAACTACTACTACAACTACTACAACTACTACTACTACTACTACTACTACTACTGCTACTACTACTTCTACTACTACTACTACTACTACTACTACTACTACTACTACTACTACACTACTACTACTACTACTCCTACTACTACTACTACTCCTACTACTACTACTCCTACTACTCCTACTACTACTGCTACTCCTACTACTACTACTACTACTACTACTACTACTACTACTACTACTACTACTACTACTACTACAGCTACAGCTACAGCTACAAGTACAACTACATGACGACGACAGCAACAACAACAACTACTACTGCTGCTGCTGCTGCTGCTACTACTACTACTACTACTACTACTCCTGCTACTACGACTCCTACTCCTACTACTACTACTACTACTACTACTACTACTACTACTACTACTACTACTACTACAGCTACAGCTACAGCTACAGCTACAGCTACAGCTACGACAACAACAACAACAACAACAACAACAAGAGCAAGAGCAACTACAACTACCACTACAACTACAATTACAACTACAACTACACTGCGCTGCCTCCAACCAGTTGTCGGTCCATCAGTGGGTTCACTCTGCCCTCCATGACTCACAACAACCAACTTCTCCTATAGGTGTCTATCTTTGAAACTTCCGCCACCGCCTTGTGTGGTACTACTGGTATATTTATGTATGTACAGTTATACATGTATGCAACTATACAGATATCGACGTATACAATGAATATACACAGATATTGTATAGACATATACACTGGCAACAACATGTACACACAGACATATGTACACACACATGCATATGTATATATATATATATTATTACATATGTGTAATGTGTATATATATATATATTTATATATGCAGCCATGTATTCATATGCACTTGTTTAGACATACATAGGAAAGATGCATGAGAAATACTAATCTGACATTTCCAAGGGCATCACAAGCAAGAGAATCTGTGAAGTCTAAAAGCTTCCTTGGATGCACGTGCCTTTCGCAAACCCCAAGCTCGAAGTAGCGCTTGCAGCCCTTAGCCAGTTCCAGGACTTCTTCAACATGACCTGCTGCTTGAAGTCGTTCCAGGCAACTGTCCTGTGCAAGTTTCTGAGCTACAACAGGGACTCACTAAGAGGAAGCCTGTTTGCCATGTGCCAGAATACAAAACATCGACGTCGATTTTGCTTGGCGACTGTTTATCAACCCTTTGCCGCTTCACCATGCCGTTCTGATGCCTTTTGGACACACTTTGGTCCTTGACCTCCGCTGGATTCCAGTTTGCGTTCTCAGCCACTGGAGAATCATCCCTGAAGACCACAGCGAGCATTTCAAATTGCTTGCCGTCAAGACCTCCATAAGTGGCTGTTAGAGCATAAACACCTGCAGTCATTCAGAGCAGGCTTTTAACCCAAAAACGCTTGGAAAGCACATGATGCAAGTAGAATAAAATGAAATAAAGCTCTGCCACGCTTTAATCATGCCGCATGTTTCTGCAGCACAACTGTAAGTGCAAAGTACTCATAACGGTGTTGGCGTCCAGCTTGCTCAGGGAGGAAAATTCCCTGTCCTAGAGATTCACTTTATTGTCATCGGCTTGGCGCATAAACCTGGTAATATAATCTTTTGATGTTGTTGGAATGTCATAGTAATAGTGTGTATTCTGATGGCTTAGCAGCCTAGCCTCCTGCCTTCACCAAACCACTGATGAACCTCTTCCTCACACCCAGTTGGTCTTGCTCCAGCTTCTCTCACACCATATTGAATGCGAAGTCCTAGATGCTGAAAATCGAGGAAAGCGTTGAAAGCCATTGAGCTGTCTTGAGGCAAGCCTTTGAATGTGTATACGACTTCGTACACAGTTTCGGCTCCAAAACTTGCCAATTTATACCAGTAGTACCGCACAAGGCGGTGGCGGAAGTTTCAAAAATACGAAACCTATAGGAGCAGCTGGTTGCTGTGACTGATGGATGACAGAGCGAACCCACTGATGGACCGACAAGTGGTTGGAGGCAGCGCAGTGTAGTTGTAAGGTAGTGTAGTTTTAGTTGCGGTTGTAGATGTAGTTGTGGTTGCAGTTGTAGTTGTAATGTAGTTGTAGTTGTAGTTGTAGTGCAGTGTAGTGTAATTGTAATGGTTAGTGTGGTTGTAGTTGTAATTGTCATGGAATTGAAGTTGAAGTTGTAGTTGTTGTAGTTGCTGTAGTTGTTGTAGTTGTAGCTGTCATGGAATTGAAGTTGTAGTTGTAGCTGTTGTAGTTGTAATGGTAGCGGTAGTAGTGGTTGTTCTGGTTGTAGTTGCTGTAGCTGTTGTAGTTGTTGTAATTGTAGTTGTCATGGAGTTGAAGTTGTGGTTGAAGTTGTAGCTGTTGTAGTTGTAGTTGTGATAGTTGTAGTTGCTGTAGTTGTAGTTGTAGTTGTCATGTAGTTGTAGTTGTAGTTGTGGTTGTAGTAAGTGTAGTTGTAGTTGTAGTTGTAGTTGTGGTAGTTGTAATTGTAACTGTAGTTGTAGTTGTAGTGTAGTCACAGCCAGACATCAAAAAATCACTCGAAACCAGCAGTTTTTATCACTTTTGACTTGGAAATGTGCTTCGCGCCACAACAGCGTGCACTTTTTCGACATCGAATCATCATCGAATCGTCAAAAAGTGCTCCGAACCCCTCAGCTTTAACACTTTTGACTTCCAAATGTGCTTCGCGCCACAGCGCCGTGCACTTTTTCAACGTCTCAACTTCCAAAAGTGGTCCGAGAATGTGGTGTTTTTAACAATTTCACTTCCAAATGTGCTTCGAGCCACAACGCCGTGCACTTTTTCGACATCACAACTTCCAAAAGTGCTCCGATGCTGACAGTTTTTAATGCTTTTCACTTCCAAATGCGCTTCGCGCCACAGCGCCGTGCACTTTTTCGACATGTCAACTTCCAAAAGTTGTCCGGCCGTGACAGTGTTTAACACTTTTTACTTCCAAATGTGCTTCGCGCCACAACGCCGTGCACTTTTTCGACATCTCATCTTCCAAAAGTGCTCCGAACGTGACAGTTTTTAACACTTTTTACTTGCAAATGTGCTTCGCGCCACAACGCCGTGCACTTTTTCCACATCTTAACTTCCAAAAGTGGTCCGAGACCGGCAGTTTTTAGCACTTTTTACTTCCAAATGTGCTTCGCGCCACAGCGCCGTGCAACTTTTCATCTCTCATATCCCCAGATGTCTCCGCACCCGCCGCTTTAGCGAGCCTCCTATTCGACCCTCCGGAGCCACAAAACATTGGAAAAACACAGTGTTTCGCGACTTTCCTACCTTTTCGCGCACCTGCATCTCTTCTCTTCTGACTTTCTNAACACAGTGTTTCGCGACTTTCCTACCTTTTCGCGCACCTGCATCTCTTCTCTTCTGACTTTCTCATCTCTTATCTTCTCTCTTCTGACTTTCTCATCATAATTTCTCATCTCTGATCTTCTCACTTCTGACTTTTCTCACCTCTGCTTTTCAACTGTCCATATTGTCGGAAGTTTCACTTCTAAACTTCCTTCGACAAATAATCCAACTAAGCTACCTAGCACGGGGTGTGAAGCCCAGAAACAGGGAGGCATTCTGAATTCCCATTCTGAAGGTATCATGTGTACATTGACATGCAATTCGAGGAGTATCTTGTCTTCTTGCAATCAGGATAGTGGTGCCTGTGTATCGCGGCTTCTTGTCAACTTCTTGAAGAACCATTCCACGTACAAGACTTCCAATACCATCAGCACCTATGACCAAATCAAAGTCCTCCACAAAAGTCTGTGGCATTGAAAGAGTCATGTGATAGTGCTGCTAGTGGCTTGACAAGACTACGACCATGTTTCTCCAACAGGAGATTGGTCCAAAATCAATGTTGGTTTGATTTGAACAAGAGCACGAAGACACACGTCCTCCTCAGAATCTCCGAAACGACAAATCCTGACGAGTTGAACAAGGGTTCTAACAAGGCCTGCACCACCTAATGTAATACCATATACCGATATACCACCAAAGAAATGTATTCACATCAACATATGTACAGTATACAGCCAAGTTTCACTTTTCCGTCTGAAGTTTGCTTCACATCCTCAAGTTCTTTTCCGAGAAAAAGGGAGTCGGGTGGCAATTGGTCAGCAATGGCTCTCAGGAGCGCATCACGCATCACCTTGCCGAAAATAATGCAAAGGGGGGTGACACGAATGGCAAGTAACACGCAATGGCGCTTGTGAAAAGGTTTTCATGTTGCCTTACTTGTGTCTCTTGTGTCTCTTGTGTCTCCCACCAACTACATTTCTTGCAGGAAGAAAAGGAAGAAAACACAAACGGGCAAGCGACTGTGCAGCTGGCTGGATCGCCACTTGGCTGACGCACGGAACCCACAAACACTTTGAAGCGGTCCTCAGAGCCGGCGATCTGCTGAGTTCGCGTGCAGGATTGAGTTGCAGCGCAGCATTCTCAATTGTCACATGTATCACCACCTGTACTAACCTTACTCCCTTTCCGCCCAGAACCAAAGCTCTACACTTCCTGCAACGAAGTTAGGGTTCAGCAATAGCTTCAGACCGGGCACCATCAAGCTGGGCAAATCCAGCTTGAGTAGCTCAGAGCCGTCCACAGCCCTGCTCCTGATGCATGATTTTTTTTTGTGATGCAGCCTGTCTGTGTGTGTGTCTGTCCGTCACAGTGTTCTCAAATTCTAGGAACTCACAAAAGTTGGAAACAATGGTTCTTCAGGCACAAGTGCCTCCATTCTCACACCGCCTCGTACACAATTCATGAAAACACTACTGTACCTCTGGTGACAAAATACAAAACGCAGGGGCTGCACTGACAAATTGCGCCCACAAAGGTATAAGTTGCTTTTTGCCTCCTGACATCTGTCGTTACAAATGCTGTCCGTCACTTGACCTACCGACCCTTTGCTGTCACGCTGGTGACGCTCTGCCAAGACGAAACGCTCACACTGACACACAAAAACAGCAAAACGTCAGCCCCGTCAGCTGTGGCCTGATTCGACGCATAGGCTGAGCAAAGCCCAGGTCAACGCCAAGCTCTTGAAGCAACGCAGCACCAGAATGCAACTGAACGCCTCCGCCTATACCAGGCCTCAGACACTAAATGACACTAATCATGCCCAATCAGGGTCCAATCCCAACAAACCGAAATCATGAAGCCCATGAAGTATTGATTTCCACAACTACCTACGCATAGTCAAAAAGACCGCCGCAGTGTGTGGCTGCAAACCTCTCAAGGGCCCCTTTCAACGACTCTTAAAGCTACTGCAACCAATGTTTCTTGATCAGCTTACAAGAGTAGGATCACATGTCCCAATGGCCCTGCACTCTCACCAATGTTGCTGTTAGAAAATAGTGAAGTGGAAGAGACCTGCAGTCTGCACTCCACACCTTGAAAAGTTGCTGAACCAGAGAATGAAACAGACTATTTTTGGACTGATTTGCGTTGAGCGTTGTTTTGGTGTTTTCGTTACTGTTCCTGGCATTGTTGGCATTGTTCTGGTGCGAAACCACCACCTCGTAAACCAAAATAGAATCGCTTGTGAATGGTGAAGGATGGGGTTATTTTTCAAAGCCCTGGAAATCCATAGGGATTGTAGCTAAAATCTCTCTCTGCAAATTGAAATGAATCCGAACATGTCAGGTTAATCCGACAATTGCGTCACTGAAAAGCGAGGTTCATTGGAAACAAGTAGGCAGTTATATAGAAATTTGCAGCAGATTTGCAGCAGATTTGCAGTCAGGCAACCGCAACTCTGGAGAACGCTCGTAGATGTTGACATCCAAGCCATCTCGTCTCAATGCCAACGCCGCAGCCAGACCTGCTGGCCCAGCACCAATGACTGCCACACGACCGGCACAGCATTGGGTCGCTTCCAGAGCGCGCTTTGGCTTAGCGTTCTTTCGCCTTTGAGCATCCCGCCGTGCTTGTAGAACTAAAATTGGGCCAAGGAAGAAGGCAAAGCTCTGCAACCTTTGCACACCTAACTCCCGGAGATCAAGTTTTGCAAAATCTTTTTGTTGAGATCGGATCTGATTGGCCCGGAAAGGAGAACTCCGAATCCGTGAGTTGACTGCACCAGGCGCAACAGAAGCCATTGCTCACAACAGGTTATACTTGTCCGAATCCCTGGATTCACTATCTGTGTGTTTTTCTTTTCATTATGTGTTGTACCTATCTGCGTATGGCACCAGGTGCATTACAAAACAGACGAATATGTTCTCTAGGTGCAATTTCTCTTGTGGTTACCGTTTTGTGCCAAACACATGTACTCCCGCCAGCAAATACTTGAGGAACAAACATGCTAAAATATTCTTTGGCGCATGTCAAGCACACTGACAACAAGTTCGATGTTCGGAACTAAATCTGAAAGCCCCCTGGCATACTACAACGGTGTGCAGGTTTGAGTCGTGCAAACCTTGTGGTGTAGGTCGGAATTACACCACTGTAGACCCCAAACAGTGGATGGATTCAAGAAGTGCCTTGGGGAACAGGGTCAAACACATGAAATGGCAGCAACAAGAACCGCGAAAATGTCTGCTATCTAATGCAAGTATATGGGTGTGAAACGAATATGATAAGAACCGTTTCTTGTTGGCACTACTAACCATGTATTTTCTGTTATTCTTATTCCTGGCACTACTAACCATTTTACCATTAGTATTACCAGCACGGGCGCGCAAAACAGTCCGCGCACAGCACAGGCGCGCAAGAGAGCACGCGCACAACCAAGGCCCGCAAAGAAACGCGCGCCCAGCTTCAATGAAACAAAACAATTGTATTGATTTCTGCTACTACAATGTGATGTTTCCTTCTAAAGGCATGTAAACGAATCTGCGCCCAGCAGGGGCGCGCAAAGAAGCGCGCGCCCAGCATACATGAAATAGAAAAGGATTGTATTATGTTCTGCTAAGACACTCCTTCCTTCTGCAAGCACCTAAACTAGTCCGCGCCCAACACGGGCGCGCAAAGAAGCGCGCGCCCAGTACTGTAAATGAAAACAAATGTGTTGAGTTTTGGTGTTATATATAATGTTTCGTTGTAAAGGCGCTTAAACTACAAAGCCTAAGCAGCGCGCGCTCACCACGGGCGCGCAAAGAAGCGCGCGCCCAGCATAAATAACATCTAGAAGAACTGCATTGATTTCTGCTAGTTTAATCTTGCGCTTTCCAGGTCCATAAACTAAGCCGCGCCAAGCACAGGCGCGAAAAGAAGCGCGCGTCCAGCAAAGGCGCGCAAAAACGCGTGCGCCCAGCATGGGCGCGCAAAGAAGCGCGGGCCCAGCAGGGGCGCAAAAAGAAGCTCGCGGCCATCACAGGCGCGCAAAGAAGTGCGCGCCCAGCAAAAAAGAAATAGAAAAGAATTGTATTATGTTCTGCTAAGGCAATGTTTCCTTCTAAAGGCATCTAAACTAGTCCGCACCCAACACAGGCGCGCAAAGACGCGCGCGCCCAGCACGGGCGCGCAAAGAAGTGCGCGCCCAATACTGCAAATGGAAAACAATTGTATTTATTTCTGCTAGTACAATGTTTCGTTGTATTGTAAAGGCCCGTAAACTAATCCCCCAGCACTGGCGCGCAAAGAAGCGCGCGGACAGAGGCGCGCAAAGAAACGCGCGCCCAGCAAAAAGGAAGAAAAATGAATTCTAGTATGTTCTGCTAAGACAACGTTTCCTTCTCAAGGCATTTACACTAGTCCGCCCCCAACACAGGCGCGCAAAGACGCTCGCCCCCATCAGTACAGGCGCGCAAAGAAGCGCGCGCCCAGTACTGTAAATGGAAAACAATTGTATTCATTTCTGGCGCTACAATGTTTCGTTGTAAAGCCACTTAAACTACTCCGCACCTAGCAGGGGCGCGCAAAGCAGCGTGCGCTCAGCATGGGCGCGCAAAGAAACGCGCGCCCAGCAGAAATGAAATAGAAAACAATTGTATTGATTTCTGCTTATGCAATGTTTTTCGAGGCATCTAAACTAATCCGCACCCAGCACGGGCACGCAAAACGCGCGTCCGCGCGCGCCCACCATAAAGGAAATAGAAAACACTTATTCCCTTAAGGTTGTTGGGGGTAACCTGAAGCCCACGCGCGCGCCCTACGCTGTTCAATTTCTCTATTAGAAATTACATTTAAAATTTTTGGTGCNCTTATTCCCTTAAGGTTGTTGGGGGTAACCTGAAGCCCACGCGCGCGCCCTACGCTGTTCAATTTCTCTATTAGAAATTACATTTAAAATTTTTGGTGCGTGTATATCATAATATACACATATACCAAAAATATCGACGGATGGCACGTCAAGTATATTAAAATTCTTTGTGCTTACAAATCTTGATATTATGCGTTTCACTCTTTTTGCTGCGGGGAAATTCTGCTTCGAGATCCCGTCGCAATNCGTCAAGTATATTAAAATTCTTTGTGCTTACAAATCTTGATATTATGCGTTTCACTCTTTTTGCTGCGGGGAAATTCTGCTTCGAGATCCCGTCGCAATAACGGCGGGGTTAGGCCTTCCCGTTTTGGGGAGGGAGATAAACGGAAGGTTTATAGGGTGGGGAAAACAAAACGGGTCGCCGCTAAAAAGGGTCCCACCCACCCACCACTTCAACCAAGATGTTGCACATTGCAAGATGAAACACTGTCACCTGATAAGAACAGATACTTCACTGTTCCAGAAGGTCCGTCCACTGATAAGAACAGATACA
>BGPT01000106.1:124961-135889 GCA_003297045.1 Symbiodinium sp. clade C Y103
ACTGCATCATTCGAAATGGACATGTGTGAAATCTTGCAACTGACAAATGATGGACTGAAATCGGAAAGCTGCGCTCACACTTTTGACACAAAGGTGGTATGTCCCACACATCTTCATCCCAATGTACCATTGTACATGTCAGGCTTTCCAGTCGTCCACCATGCATATATCAAGCAAATGGCATTGGTCGCAATTGTCTGTAGAAACNTGTACCATTGTACATGTCAGGCTTTCCAGTCGTCCACCATGCATATATCAAGCAAATGGCATTGGTCGCAATTGTCTGTAGAAACCATTGTTGCTCCCCTTCGAAGCGGAAGGCGATTGCGAAGTGATGGGATCACCAAGGAGATTTGTCATATCTCTTGCGCTTCTTCTCAGGAGCAGCAGCTGCTGCCGCACGCGCAACCAGTCTCGCTGAATCAAACTGTGCCTTGGTATCCCACAATGCGTGGATGATCTGTGTAGGCAAATCTGAATAGGCAATGTCAACCCTCTTCTCCAAGTCTACTTGAACAAACACCGAATTGGTGATGTCATCCGCGACAGTGTTCTCCTCCGGAGGTATACATTTGAGCTTTACCCCCGTCCGGGCTCTCGAAAGAACGGACGAGAGCTGCATGTTGATAGCCATTAAAGGCCACTTCGTCGTGGACCTTTTCTGAGAAAGAAACTCATTCCCCTTGTCTGTACCTGCTGTAAGGCAAAGCTCCAACTGCTTTCGTGCGGCGGCCTCCTCAATCCATCCAAAAGCCACCAATCCCGCCAATGTCGCCAGAAGTTCAGCTGACGTAGACATGCCCTCAGCACCCTTTCCAGGTATGAAGAGGTATGGAACCTTCCAAGCAAATTTGAAACCAACGGCCAGTGTCAATCTCCCAGCCACCCAATACCACAGCCTCTGAAGTGCACTTGGCACCGGTCCTAAACCTCTCACCAGAGAAAACTCTAGGCCTCTTGGCAGAAACTGTGAAGGTCTCGGTTTCAAACTCCTCAAGCAAGTACTGAAGTGTGAGGATAACAGCATCAGGAAGCTTTGCAACTGTGCTTGAAGACGTAGCCGCCGACCAAGCAAACAATGGAGAAAGATGTGGCTTCAGCCACACCAACAGTTGAGCCACAAAGCCCAACCTACCCAGGAACTCGGCAAAATCCCTGGTAACCACCACATACTTCCTTTCAGCGGCTTTGCGTATCCAGCTCACTAGCCACTCACCCCTCTTCAAGAAATGCCAACCTCATTGAGATCGTACCTCAACTGATACCCAACAAATTCTGAAGCATATCCTCCTCTGAATTTATGGTATGCAAATGGCGTGCCCGCAAGTTCAAAAGCAAGCAACCAAATTCACAAGTTCTCAAACTTCGCCAAGCCAGTGAATGACCCATGCAAGTCGTCCACATAGACCAAGTGAAGAAACCAAGGGTTCATCATGAGGTAGCCAACGAATCTGCCCACCAGTGAAAATAACTTAGACCACCAATAAGGAGCACTGGAAATACCAAAGGTGCCCACCTTGTTCACCCAAACCGTCTGAGAAGGTGTATCTGACCTGCAGCACATGTACGGCCAGTCACGTCGCCTGATCTTGACCAACCGGTGGGCCGCCTTGATATCAGCCGAGACGCAAAACGGTGCCTCTCGGGATTCAACAGATTCCCTCACAACTGCTGCAACCTCCGCTGGACCCGGGCACTGTATCTGATCCCTGTAAACAATACTATTGNTTCAACAGATTCCCTCACAACTGCTGCAACCTCCGCTGGACCCGGGCACTGTATCTGATCCCTGTAAACAATACTATTGTTGACCCGAACTGAATGAGTGCCGTCGTGTAAGGGCCTGACAGTTCCATCAGGCTTGTTGAGTATCGCAGCCATGGACGCAACTCTGATGCGGTCCTGCCCAAACTCATCTCTCAACACAGACAACCTGCTCGGGTACATGCGACCCAATAGTTCCTCTTCACGGAATTTCTTCTCAGGCTCTGCACAAAAAGTTGCGCTGATTGATAATTGTCTGCAACAGGGTTGAAATCTGATTCATCCAACTTCCTATGTTTCACCTTTTCGGGATGGACCTGTGGAGATCTCGGTAATGGAGCATCAACGCCTAATGGCACCCCAGTTGCAAAGCTATCCTCGTTGTCCACCAATGCTTCAACATCTGGATCCTAGCTAACCCCCTGAGAAGGAACGGCTGTCCTTCATCCACAACAACAGCCTCTGCAGGATCCGGCAACAATGCAGCCCACTGAGATCTCAACCTCCACAACTCGTCAGTTGAAAACGGAGAGGATTCAAACTTACCGATCACCAGTTTGAATGCCGCAGTCCTCACGTCTGCAATGTTGGACCTCACCGTGTCCCTGAGCAACTCATAAGTCTTCAATGCAAGCTGTTTCATCTGATCTGATCTCCTAAGTCCCCTGGCAGCAGGACACCAGCGCGTCGGTGAACACAGTCCAAAACCGTCTGTAAAATCCTTTGTACGTCCATCCCACTCCGCTTTTATGGGATGCCCACCATTCATACACGCATGCAAATCAAAAGACTCTGATGGTTTGTCAACACGTGTTCCTGTAAGGTCGTGACCCTCATCTGAACTCGAATCCACTTGAACTGCAGAACATCCAACATCCATCCTTGACTGAACATCAGGATTGGCATCATTGGAAACCTCAAAAGGAAAAGGACAGCTGCCAGCTACCGCTTTCTGTTGTTTGCCCATCCGTCCAACATCCACGCACAAAACATCTGAAGAAACATTTGCAACATTTGCGGAAACATCAGAAGAGACGTGAGAAATCTGAGAATCAACGCATTGAATGTTCTGTGAGGAAGACTCAAGAAACTGAGGTCGTTCACACGAAGGTTCTGCAGGAGTTTTCACTGGCTGACCCTTCTGCTCCAACTTGGATGACCGGCTGATGACATTACGAGACCCCCTTCCGGAGGCGAATGCAGAGTAAATGGAGTCAGCAATGAACTTGCACATGCCCGCTGGATATGAGGCACTCGGGCTTGTGTTCCATCTGTTTCCCGTCTTCCCCATGAGTTTGTAAACATGTTTATGCCCGCACCGCTGAGGCAAAGGACCCAAATATCTGAAAATTTTGTTCCCAAAATGGCAACGCTTTGTCCACAATAGTACAACTGCACATCAACCTTGTTGGCTTTGATGTCAAGGCACCGAACTGACATTGATGAATTGCGAACATGCAGCCATCCGACCACACCAGCAAGTTGCGCAATTCGTCCCATTGCCAAATGGACCCCGGAACTTCTCCGTCAACCACCCCTAAATCTTCAGGGTGTTCAAACATAAACCAGCCATCATTGTCAACTGCAACATAGCAAGCATGAACGCATTGTAAAACAAATTCATTGGCCTCGGCTACAATCTCAGCATTCCGTTTGGACAACCAAGGAAAGCCCTTAGGCCAAGTCCGGCTCCTTAATGGCCTAGGGCCAGGCGGCCAGGGTGTCGCCGACACTGAAAACGTGCACGTGAGAAGGTGTTACATGGAGGACTGACGATCAAAAACCAACCGCCCTCTTCAAGCTTCTCACAGATCTTCTCCCACAAATCTTTGCTACGCAAGTCATGTGAAGGTGATCGCTCAATGTCAAATTCGTGCAACTCAAGGATAATCTTTCCGTCAGCTTCCATCTTCTTCAAGTATGTGCCAACATCAGACTGTCTCCTCTTCCCAGCGAACAAATAAAGCACCTTTACCAAAATGGGTTGATGAGATGCCTTCCAAGGCTCCGGCCCCCCGCTGGGTGGGCAGCTTTGCCCATGCTGTCAAGCTCCAGTGATTTCCTTGTGCTTGATGGCCGGATGGTCACCATAACATCCCTTAACTCTGCACTGATGAACACGGTCACATTTACCTGAACAATTGCCCGTGTTGTATCCAAAGCACAATTCTCTGTTGTCAGGTTGCCAACTGAAGTCCCAACAGCTCTTTCCGGATCTCCTTGCCTTTGCCCTTGCCGCTCTTGCCTTTGCCCTTAGAAGGTGCAGACTTACTGGATCCCTTGCTGTTGAAACGCTGAAACTTGCTCCGTTGAAAGCCATCTGAATGCGAAGACATGGCCGCCCTCAACGCCACCGGAGTGGTAAAATAAGTCTCTTTCAGCTCAGCATCACGGGTGACCCACCCCAGTGAATCAGCCAACGAGAGTCCATCCCGGGTCACAAGCTTCATGGCTTCTTTGCGAAGCTTATGTTCAAAGCTGAGAACAATCGACCAATCAGGCTTGACCTTCTGTTGTCCATCTCGACAGGGCTCTGCAGTTAACCCATGAAGCCATGCTTTGGAGCGATATCGTGCAGCCATAGTCAACCATGCATTCATCTCTATGCGCATGACTCTGCGATACTCTTCAGTTGTTGTGAGGAGTTTCGCTTTAACCTTTGTACGGGTTATGCGAATGTGCCCAATGCAGAAGTATGAGAATCACGCTTGCTCGTCATCTCATCTAAGCATGCCGCCAACGGTTCATTGGCCTCTGTCTCTTCCGCTTTAATGGATAGGTAATCTGTGGATGGTGATTCAGCTTCTTGGATGACACCATAAATGGCCTCAACGGCCTTGATCATGGCCTGCCGTTCATGAACTTGAAGCTGTCGCGGTTGACCCATCACCCTAGCTTCAGCACATATCTCAACCTCTTTGCTGATGTACTCCTGGGCCACCTCCCAAGCCGACACAATTGATGCTGTTTCCGCACGATTGTCTGGCGTGTCTTGGGGTATGGCAAGGTCTGCAAGACATGCCCTACGAACCTCAGCCCTGGTATCATCAACAGCACGGAACTTCCGCATATTGCCATAGTGCCGAGCAATGGCCACCTGTCCAGCCAATGAGACACCTGAATCTGCCAAAACAAATTGCAGGTCTGAGTCCATGTGATCTGCCACAAATTGCTTCTGCTCTGCTNAATGAGACACCTGAATCTGCCAAAACAAATTGCAGGTCTGAGTCCATGTGATCTGCCACAAATTGCTTCTGCTCTGCTTCATTCATCGCAGCGAGGAGGCGGTCTAAACCCTTTGCCCTATGTGAGATGCAACAACAAGTGAAGAACACAACCAACAGAGAAAGGTGAGAAGTGAACCTAAGAAACACTTCCAGTCAATGTGAAATTGATATGAAATGCACATCTGTTTGCACACCATCTGACAACGGCCTGAGCCCTGGGTTGTCTGTGGCACAGCATAGGCGTCTTAACATCCAACTGTCAATCCAATGCAGGCGCAACGCAATTCACAAGTCTAAACTTACAGCACACCGAAGTCACACCTTCGTCAAACAAGAATTCTCAAATGACCTGAGTCCTCAATCCTTATGCCTTCCAATTGCACTCCATCTCATAATGGATGACATGCACAATGTTTGACAAAGCAAATCCTGACAACAAACTGCGACATGCCTGAAATGTCGAATGAAGGCAATGAGAAATGCATCACTGAATGCAACATTTCAAATGAAGGTCAAAACCAAGCTTTATTCGAAATTCACTGCAATGAAAACTACACTCAAAGGCTGCATGCAAATTTTGGCACCAGGGGCGCGACGCTCAGCTGTCAGATTCGTCCCTTTCGGACTCCTTAGCATCTGTAGAAGATGAGGAAGCAGTTGAGCTCGACTCCTCAGGAGTGTCCTTGCCAGTTTCCTGATGCATACGCTTTTTGCATGCACGGCAAATTGAATCAAAGTCTTCTGCAGTAACAACACTGCACAAGCGAACCACACACAATTTGCAGGTTTCACAAAACAACCAGTAAGGTGAAGACGCCTGTGACCTGCTCTTCTGGAAACCGTGATGAAATACTTGTGGGATGCCGCAGAACTATCAGCCTTCTGGGACTGGGCTTCGTGCACACGAGCTTGTTCCTCTAAAGCAGGCCCATCTGGAACATCGCCAACAACGTCCTCCCAGTCGCCTTCATGAATCTCAAGGGTTGGGTATGCCATCCCCAAACAATGCCTGCCAGTGAAACTTCCCATCACCGTATGCCTCTTCTTGATCCTATTTGGATTGGCCCCGTTCGCTTCTGCTGCACTGCAAAGACTGCTAATAGCATCATCCTCAAAGTATTCATCAGTCAACCCTTCTACAATCGACCTGTTCACAGCTCGCTGTATCTTGTACACAACCTGTCTGGCCGTGTGCACATACTCTTCAGATGATGTCATCCCCATTGCCCATCTTCCAAGATACGCTCTCATGTCCCAATGGAACCCAAGCAGAGCCGCAACCGAAGTGAGAAAATTGCGGGGGCTATGGCCAGAAAAATGCATCTCCAGACCATCAGGAAGTAGTAAACACTTGTTCATCAACTCCCAGTAGGCACTCCGCCTTTGAGGCACCCGCAAACAGCTCAGCAACTTCCGAATCATCGAACTAAGCTCCGATGGGGATGCAAACTTCCTTCGAACACTGCCCCAGCCCTGCTTCGGTTCCATGACCAGGTAGTCACATCTGTATGAGAACATGTCAGACTCCCAAATCTTGTAACCAATGGACAACCAATCAACCCCAGTCAAAGAGATTGTTCGAAAAACGAATGCAGAGACTTCCTTCTGAGGTTTGTCAGGTCCCGTAGTCTTCGTTTTCCCCATCACCACCTTCAAGCCAAAGTTAGTGAGCATAGAACGATGAGGTAAAATTGCTTGCACATCGTCGCAACGAAGAGAAGCCCAAATCATTACCAGGACAACCCATGCAAGCGTTCTAGCAAAAATTGGCTCACCCTCATCTTCGACTGTAAGCTCCAAAGAAAGCAGCATTGCAATTGTATACATTTCAGCTGGTTTATGAGGTGGATTGTCTGCTGAGATCTCGGCCGTCCAGGATTTAAGGTGTCCCAGCCACAGTGGATCCTTTGAAATCTGTTCATCAACTGAAACCCTGCCAAGAGTTTCAATCAAATGCAACGACACGCTGAAAGCTTCAGGTACTGACTTGCCACAGCCCTCATCAACTCGAAACTGCATGTAGTCAATGACATCTTTGCAAGACAAAGGAAACCTGCGACCTCTGTGAAGTTCCAACCAAATCTCAAATGGCCTCCAAGACTTGTATCTGTTCTTCAATGTGTTTGAGCGCCAGGCAGCGAACAGATGGACCCATGCTGCAAGTGGATCATCCAAAGTATTCACAAGTTGAACAACAGGCAAACCAGCTGACTTGATGATGCCTGCCAACAGAAGTGAGTACTTACGACGCTCAGCTTCAAACTTCTTGGACCTTGCATCAGGTGCCTCATCTTTGTACTTCTGCTGGCGTTTCTTGGTCGCCATCTCCAGGACAGTAAATGCACTTGACTGAGTCAAAGACATGAAAGAGGAATGAATATCACCAGTGATACCGGATGACAACTTGTAAAATCCTTTCGGATACAGTGTCAATACGCAAACGTTTGAAAGCAGGGGCTTGCAGACTCAAAGGTGAAGCAAATAAACGTCTGAAAACAGCCAACAGTCCAGGCTCCAACGATGGCCAAAGGGCCTCCATCGCGTCTCAACGCGCCCTTAGGCGTCCAAACTATTTTGGATAGCTACAGCCCCTAACTACCCTGAAAATTTCCTCAGCCACAACTTCGGTCGATCTGAATATTGAAGTGGTCACTAAAGACATCGATCTGAGTTTGTGAAGTCACCATTGCGAAGAAGTCTGAGAATACAAGCACCTGAATTGTACAAGTCAACATGTGCCGCATCAACAACGTGTGTGTCTCAAAAGATCCACAAGCAAACGACATCATCTGAAGAAATGCCACATTGTAGATTGTACAAGCACCCAAGTCAACACCACATGCTGAAATTTGCACTGCAGCAATTGTTTCGAACGAAAGGTTGAAGTTTCTGTTGAAAGGGTTGCCAAACTTCATATGCTGAAACCCAAGCAACTTAAAGCGTCTTAACGCGTCGCACCACCAGACAAACCCAACCCACCCACCCGAACTTAAAGCGCCGCATAGACCCACAGGGCAAGCCCAGTGAAGCGAGACAAGCTGGGAGAGAAGCTAGGAGACAAGACAAGGGAGACAAGGCGGACACACCATCAAACAAACGGAACAAAAGGGAGACAACTGGGAGACAAGCTATCACAGGCCACAGCGGGTGTCCTTTGTGAGGGCTCCGGTTTTTGCGGCCTTATTTTGGGGTTCGCAATTTGATTCGTTTTCCGAATGGGGCCAACTGTCGCTTGCAGCTTGTCAATTTGCTTTCTGATGAGTTCAGCAACCACAACTGAAATCGCAGCAAGATACCTTGCTGACAGCGCAAGCGGAATCCAACGCCAAAAGAAAAGTTATTTCTCTTAACATGCTGCACCGTCACATTCCTGCAATGTTTTGCGACAAGGTGGATTAGAGGTGCTGCTTTGGAAAATCAATTCCCAGAACACATGTTTTGAAGCTACAAACATCACACTGTGGCCGGTCCCCATCCCTCCAATTTTCAATGTTGCTGCCTGGTTTCGACACCTAGACTGAATTCACATCGAAACGACCTCAACCTAACATTGAAATACGGTGGGGCATGGGGAGGTGTTGCTTAGAGGCGTTTAAAGCCATGTAACAACAAAGCCCCGGTCAGATTTTTATGTTCACTACTCATTGAAACACGGATAAGTCGGACCCGCACGGGATTCTGGGAAAGATCTGATCAGCCAACCTCACTAGCACGGCTTGGAAAAAGCTTGCGCGTGCGAACCCCAAACGCAGTCCGAAAACTGCAGCAAAACCGGAGCCCTCACAAAGGGCCTCCCTGCATTTCCGAGCAAAAGATAGCTTAATGACCCGAACATGGCGCGAATGCACGAAGAAAGAACGTGAGTCTGTTCCGCTGTCAAGGGATGATATGGACATGCGCGAACGCACAAAGAAAGACGTAAGTCTGTTCCGCTCTCCAGAACGATTTCTTCTGGATTTGTTCGATGCTCCACATTGAGCAGTGCTCCACTGCAGTGTTTCAATCCTTGCCTTCTGAGTATGTTCCCCGTGCTGCTCCATAGGGGAGCTGCAGAACATCTGGCGCATTGGGGAGGAAGCTTTTTTGAAACCTTTGTCGTTCCAATTGTCCTTCACTCCTCCCGCGCAAAGATTTCTGCAAACTGTGACACCTGTCTCGGTTCTTTCGTCCTAACTCTAGAAAATGTTCTTCACCAATTACATGCACCACACAACACCTCGTGCACATTTTGTTCCGGTTGGATGGTGTCCACTTTGTCTTCTTGTCTCCGATCTTGTTTCCATTCTTCTTGCCCTTGAAGCTAAGAGAGAAGCTGAGAGAAGCTTGTCTCCCGCTTATCTGCGTTCTTGTTTCCTTCTTAGATAGTGTGTCCGTCTTGTTTTCTTGTCTTCCCACTTGTCTCCCTTGTCCCACCAGCTTATCTTCCTTTTTGTTTTCCCTTTTGTTTTCCTTTGTTGGATGATGTGTCCGCCGTGTTTCGCAGCTTGTCTGTTGTTTCCTTATCTCCTTACCTTTCTCCCTTTGTTTCTTTGTTTTTGTTTGTCTCCCAGCAGCTTGTCCCAGCTTCTCCGAGCTTGTCGCCCAGCTTGTCTCCGAAGAGACTAAACATCAGTGTTTACAAGCGCTAATGGGAGAGAACAATCAAGGCAAAGGAGGCCTTGGAAAATCCGAACGATAGGGAACAACTCAAACTACGCGAACGTCTCAACGAATCACAGATGGACCTTGGAGCCGGACACAAGTGGTTTACACCAAAAACCATGTCTACTACCCTTATTAAAGCTACAGCCGCTATCAGGGGTAAACAGCAGAAAGAGATCCTCGAATTAACAAAGAAGTCGCGACAAAAGACCTGAAAGGCTCATGGTGCCAACGACTCGGAGGTCGGATGCACGAGCCCTACTTGCCGCCCCTTTCTGCTTGGGGTTGTGGATACAATCCGGCCTTGAAAAGGTTGGACACAATCCACCCAATTGGGTTATTACTCTTCCTAACCTCGCTCACAGTTGCGGAAGATACGCCATTCTCGTATCAAATTGCCAGCAGTACAATGGAAGCATCAGGNCACCCAATTGGGTTATTACTCTTCCTAACCTCGCTCACAGTTGCGGAAGATACGCCATTCTCGTATCAAATTGCCAGCAGTACAATGGAAGCATCAGGGCTAATGGGAGATCATCATTGGGCGCTTATGATGCCCACCAGTAGCCGAGTCCCCCAGCAGGTCTATGAACTCCTGATCGGAGTCAACTACCCTGAACTGTGTCANTCATCATTGGGCGCTTATGATGCCCACCAGTAGCCGAGTCCCCCAGCAGGTCTATGAACTCCTGATCGGAGTCAACTACCCTGAACTGTGTCAAATCAATGAAAACCACACGATGGACATCGGCACAGGGAGGAGGATTATTCGGTATCCACAGGCTTCAGGTACATATACTGGCAACATGACTGTCAAAATCAATATTTCTGAAGGATGATACCCGGCTTGGACCGAAAGTATCCACGGAGACCACTGCCGCACTATGGGACACAGTCCTCAGGCATACTGAAGACATCCCTGTGGGGGTAGACAACTCAACCCCAGGTTTGTTAGCTTTAACCACACTGACCGCAATGAGAAATCACTTGCAAGAGCAGCAAAATATACCAAATAAACCTGATGGTAACCCAGCGCCATTTAAGGTAGCCAACGTAGTCACCCTTGCGGGAGCGACAGCATATCATGGAATTATATTTCAGCCTGGCTATGGGTTCCTGAGTGGACAACCAAAATCATCACCAACCCAAAACNGTAGTCACCCTTGCGGGAGCGACAGCATATCATGGAATTATATTTCAGCCTGGCTATGGGTTCCTGAGTGGACAACCAAAATCATCACCAACCCAAAACCAGGAGGCCATCACACGAGCAACGGTAGGTCTATCCAGGGCAGT
>BGPT01000106.1:149389-151889 GCA_003297045.1 Symbiodinium sp. clade C Y103
GTCTCCTCTCAGGACCATACGTCCCTGTCATCGGCAGCATCTGCGGACCACCAACTAAGGTCCCAGCACCAGCACCAACTAAGGTTCCAGCTGTCGTGCTTTGAATTCCTGCCTGACCTGGGGGACATGCAAAACCAGCATTTGTTCCTAGTGCTGTTGTTGGGGCTGTTCCTTCCCCATTTGCTTGTGCTTGCCCTGCTTCCATCCTAGTCGGCGAACCTGGACCTACCTGCGCGTTCAGCCCTGGTGGTTGCATCTGCTCTCCTNCATTTGTTCCTAGTGCTGTTGTTGGGGCTGTTCCTTCCCCATTTGCTTGTGCTTGCCCTGCTTCCATCCTAGTCGGCGAACCTGGACCTACCTGCGCGGTCAACCCTGGTGGTTGCATCTGCTCTCCTAAATTACCTCCTCCCTGGATCATCATTACGCTTCGCTTCTCCTTACGCGTGAGCCGAAGCTCCGCTACCATGCGAAAATTTAGGCTTACAACCACTAGCCGCGTCTTGCGCTGTTCTTTGCGTTGGCGCACCGCGTCGCGTCGCGTCGTCGGTCTCGGCGTTGCCGATAAAACAAGAAAACACGCAGGACAAAAACCAACTTCAGGTCTTAGCACTCAACTTCCCTTTTCACGCACACACACACGAAAACAAGGTAACTTGTCCTGGCTATCTCTTAGCCACTGTACTTGTGCTGCTTTTATTCTTGTTNCACACACACACGAAAACAAGGTAACTTGTCCTGGCTATCTCTTAGCCACTGTACTTGTGCTGCTTTTATTCTTGTTGTTGGCGTGCACATGCTTGAACCAGGCATGCACATGCATCATATTCTCCAGAGTTTTGTTCGACAAATTCCAGCTGAAAACAAAAACGAAGTTCTCCACATTCACATGCACTTGCANTGAACCAGGCATGCACATGCATCATATTCTCCAGAGTTTTGTTCGACAAATTCCAGCTGAAAACAAAAACGAAGTTCTCCACATTCACATGCACTTGCAACATGTGCAAGTGCATCCCAGTCATCCGCAAATGCCAGTTCAGAAACGCTTCTCTCTAAAAACCAGTGCAAAAACGTCGACATGCAAAATCACTCCGCAAACATCTCGACCACGAAGTTGTTGAAATAAAACAGGTTGAAAAACATTGTTTGGAAGTTGTTGTTGTCGAGCACAAACGACGTGCAAGGCAAAACAAATTCCAAATTCTTCTCATCCAAATCAACTTCTCCACAAACGTCAAAAACACGTTTCTCGCAAACGTTGTTTTCCAGAAAAAACATCATCAAACGTCAATGCAGCTATTCCGAACATGTTGCCGAACATGTTGGCAACATGCAGATTCCCAGAAAAGTCCAAAAACCACGATTCATACCTCATCCGTAGATGAGACTTGGTCAAATCAAATCTGACACTATCAGCTGTCTATTTGCCCATAAATTCCAGAGTAACACAGGGCATAGATGCACATATTTCCACAACATGGCCAGACCGGTGACAGCTGCAAGTGTAAAGCTGGAAATCAGATTACCTCATATTAATGAGCAAGGCACGCTAGAGGAAGTGCGGCCCTTCTGGCAGGCGAGTGATCCGGCAGCCATGATTCACAATGCGTTTAATCATGACTATGGAGAAAACTGCTAAGTACTTCAGCGACAGATCCCACCATCTCTTCTTCCTAGATTTTAAGTGTAGTGCTCCAAAAGAGGAGCTGGAAGAGTATCTGAAAGTGAACAAGTGGCAAGACTACCAAGGTGAAACGCCACAAAAAATGTATGAAGTCAGAGAACAAATAGACCCTACCACATGGCTACGGGAGTTTGAGGAGCAATTCCCTCGATACTGGTTAGCAAAAGGAATTCCGAATCCATTTACATCACAAGCGGTGAGGAACCATGCTAGAAGAGAACAAGCTGGACAAAGTGCAACCAGCATACGAACCAGTTCGGCGCAAGAACTGAAAAAAGAGCCGCACGATCTTCTAGAGGAAGAGCAGACACCAGCCAAAATTTCTGGCATTCTATCTGGCATTCTACCTGCCATTCTATCTGGCATTCTTTCTGGCATTTTATCTGGCATTCTATCTGGCATTCTTTCGGCATTCTATCTGGCATTCCATCTAGCATTCTATTTGACACTTTGTTTGGCATTCTATCTGGCATTCTTTCTTCTGGCATTCTATCTAACATTCTTTCCTGACATCCTATCCGGCATTCTACTCAGCAATTGTGGCATTGGGTTAAAATAAACTGAATGCGATGATGCAATTTTTCCTCAGTCAGCCAATTTGTCTTTTGATGTTCTCCTTGACTTGAAAGGCGTCTAGATGTTTGTGAATGTTCCACTGAAATTCAATGAGCTTGTTTGCAGGGTTGATGACTCGGATACGCCAAACCTTGAGATTTGATTGACAGACAGTGCAAAGGTGGTCATTGACTGACACAATTTAGTTTAATTTGAATGCAAAAATTTGTCATGTCATGTGTGTTCAATTCAATTGCCGCA
>BGPT01000106.1:156889-164429 GCA_003297045.1 Symbiodinium sp. clade C Y103
TAGAACTAGTTGGAGAATTAGAAGACACAAGTTGCAGAGTTGGTTGTAACTAGTTCTGAACTAGACGCAGAATTAGTTGTAACTAGTTGTAACTTCCAGGCAAAGACTTGAGAGTTGGTTGTAACTGGTTGTAACCAGGCCCTAGACCAAGGTTTGAGACTTGGTTGAAACCAGTTGTAACCCTGGCCGTGGGCACAGAGTTGAGAGTGGGTTGTAACCACTTGTAACCCTGGGCACAAGTTAGAAAGTTGGTTGTGACAAGTTGTAACCCTGGGCTCCAGTAGTAAATTTTTCCTGCCCATTTGTTTCTGTCTTGAAACAAGGAAGGAGCAATAGGAGTACTGGTAGCAGTAATAGTAGTGGTAGTAGAAGACTACAAGCAGCAGTAATAGCAGCAGTGGTAGTACTAGCAGTAGCAATAATAATAATAGAAGTAATAGTAATAAAATTTCCTGCCCCATCAGTTTTGTTCATAAAACAAATAAAAATAAAAGTAGTAGTAGTAGTACTAGTAGTAGTAGTAGTAGCAGTAGGAGTAGCAGTAGTAGTAGCAGTAGTAGTAGTAGTAGTGGTAGTGGTAGTGGTAGTGGTAGTAGTAGTAGTAGCAGCAGCAGCAGCAGCAGCAGTAGTAGTAGTAGTAGTAGCAGTAGTAAAAATTTCCTGCCCCATTTGTTTTGTTCATAAAACAATTCGTAATAATAGTAGTCCTAGTAGTAGTAGAGAGTTGGTTGTAACTAGTTGTAACCCTGGCCTCAGGCCCAGGGTTAGAGAGTTAGTTACAGTTAGTTGTAACTAGTTGTAACCCTGGCCCCGGCCCAGAGTTAGAGAGTTGGTTGTAACTAGTTGTAACCCTGGCCCCGGGCCCAGGGTTAGAGAGTTAGTTGTAACTAGTTGTAACCCGGGCCCCGGCCCAGAGTTAGAGAGTTGGTTGTAACTAGTTGTAACCCTGGCCTCGGGCCCAGGGTTAGAGAGTTAGTTGTACTAGTTGTAACCCGGGCCCCGGGCCCAAGGTTAGAGAGTAGTTGCAACTAGTTGTAACCCTGCCCCTGGGCCAAGGGTTTGAGACTTGGTTGTTGTAACCCTGGCCCTGGGCACAGGTTTAGAGAGTTGGTTGTAACTAGTTGTAACCCTGGCCCTGGGCCCAGGGTTAGAGAGTTGGTTGTAACTAGTTGCAAACTAGTTAGAGGGTTGGTTGTAACTAGTTGCTAACTAGTTCCGTAGTTAGTTAGAACTAGTTACGAACTAGTTGCTGAGTTGCTGAGTTCCCCCCCCTGAGACCCCCATAGTTCAGGGTTAGGGTTGAACCCTAACCCCAACCCACCCCTCCACCGCGTCTAGACAGTATGGAGCTTCAGCTGGCTGTTCCAATCCCAGCCACACGTTTTCTTTTTTCTCCTCGCATCTTTCGGACTTCCTTTGCAACGATGTAGACTTGATCAACTTCAAAGTGTCAAAGGGCAACTGTCCACGATCCCAATCTTCATGTTGCCGTGGATGGGATGGATCAGGCTGAGGCTCTCAGGGTTGAGCTAACAACCCAAGGCTGTCCATTCCTGTCGGAATGATAGGCTCGGCTCCATAGTCGCCGACAATGACTCCAGTGGGGGGCAAATGCCATCTCCATCTCTTGTCCTCATTGCCACATGAACTTTTGGATGGCACTAGATCTTCATTCTTCCTTCGTGGTCGCAGTGATCAAACAAGCATGTCGACCGCTTTGAGTCTTTTCCCTCCAATCAGTAGGTTTTGCTCGTTGGGTGGAAAGAACGCCCATCCACGCCCTGATATCTAGGTGTGTTTGTGCATCAGTTTTCCAAGTTCGGAGCGAAAATCGACTTCAGTTTCTTTCTTGGTCCTGTTTAATGCATGTGGGATGCCGTGTGCACATCGCCCAATGGCTCCGGGTGCGATTTGAAGAATGAGGAAGTCCCACAAATAGAATTTTTTCGCTTGGTTGACGAAACATCTGTCGCCCCAAAACTCAAGTTGATGCGTGAAGTTGCATCTGCCACCACGAAGAAAGATTGAGAAGGTCGCTCGAAAGACTGAAGGGTTTGCGGGCCCAAGAGAGCTTGTGGAGCTGACAGGCATCTTGAAGATGAAAACCTGAATGGATTGTCGTGTACGTCAACAGGCTGCTGCAAAGGACTTTTATCACAAACGTTCTCAACTACCTCCAAAGGCTGGCGTTCTATCGTTGGATGTGGCTGAACCGCTGTATTGTGCACCTGACCTTTCTCGGGGTACCGCAAAGTATCTCTTGGTGGGGGCATTCACTTGACCAGCCAGAAAACAACATGGGGAAGAAGAAGAAGAGCAGAAGCTGGAGATTGAGGATGAAAGTCCGACCGAAGCCTCAGTGATAGAAGCTCCTGAAGCAGAGGAGGAGGAAATCTTTGGTGATGAGGTTGAACCTGCACCACCAGCTCCGCAACCAGAGGGGCTAGAACGAGAAGCTCCGCAACAGCAGCGCTTTCCGGCCAACAGCGCCCGCAGCAGCATCAGCAGAGGTGCTTCCAGCGCCTCGCTCGAAACTAAAAGGGTTCCGTGCAAAACAATGAAGATCTCCTCCTTTAGGGGCGTCGTTCTCCACAATCACGCAATCCTGCATTCCTTCTTCTCCAGCTTTCTTCTTTAACTTTTTGACTTCCAAAGTCTTCCACATGTGTGGTTCTGAAAGAAGCTGCGGAAAACGAAACTTTGCGGCTCCGCGACCAGCTGACACCAATATGGGATCATCAAACGATGTTTCGAGGCTGAATTTTGACCCCAATGCTGTGCCGTTGTTTATCACTCCATGTGGGACAAAATCCATTGTAGCATAATAACATCAGATGGGCAAGACCCTCTGTCAAGCTTCTGTGGCCGTGGCCAATACTAAGGCAACATGTGGAAGCGTGTGCATATACATCTACTACAGAAAAGAGTTATATAATATAATAAAAATGTATATAAATAACTAACTAACATACATACATATATATATATATATATGATATTCCTGTATGCACGTTCGCTTCGTTGGTTTTCATGATTGAAAATAGATTCCTTGAAGGTTTGTAGGCGCACAAAGCCAATCCCACCACCGCTATCGACATGCCTTGCATTCGAAACAAACCATGTTGCCCCACCCCCGCGCACGCTTGCGCGCGTGCGCACGTGCGCACAGTGTGATGCAAACCTTCTTGCTGAATCATCATCTCGTGGTCAAAACGTACCAGCAAACTACCTTTGAATCTTAAATGGAATGAGGAGGCTTTTCTCAACGCACAAATCCGTCTTGCGCACAGAAATCTCTAGCATCGGGTAGTTATACAATGTACGCAAGGCTGGATGCAAAAATCTTTGAAAACCTAATTAAAGAAAAGAGGTCTTGGCAATTTCTTCAATTTTAGGACATGCAGTAATTGCTGGCCGGAAAATATCTGCATGTCCTGGTCTCACTCACCTGAGACCAGGACATGCAGATATTACCGGGCCAGGCACTTTCTCTTGTATTGGTGAATGCCTACTATTGAGGAATACATGGTGCAACAGGAATACAATACTAGAATGGGCAAGACACGTCGACAGTGCCGGCTGGGAAATATTTGCATGTCCTGGTTTCAGGTGAGACCAGGACATGCAGATATTTTTCGGCCAGCAATTACTGCATGTCTAAAATCCCCAAAATGTTTGAAAACCTAATTTCCAAAATTAAATTTCCACAATTATGGCATGAATTTCGCAGGCAAAAGTTTTGAAGCTGAAGTTTTCACACCGTTTGGAGAGAATTTTTTGGAGACCTAAATTGTGATAAATAATGGTTTTTACATATGCCTGTGAAGAATAATTTCCCGATCCCGATACCTCGCAAAGTTTTGGCTTTAGGTCACTTGGGCTGCCAGCCTGGCAATGTTTTGCAAGATAGCAATGGGACCAGCATAGTCAGTTAAATCTTTGGCGTATCAGCTGCTTGAATTTCCACCGTCTCGAATGAGCATCCCCCTTCATTAAGGCATGGTAAAGCACTACTGTAATACAACAACTTACTTCTTTGGTTTTGCTGGCCCCAAGGCATCAATATCGGGGCTCGAGAACAAGTAACCCATGGCTCACAAAAACCAATCACGAAGCTGACAGAGAGTGTGTGTATACAGAAATGTATTGTATGTTTTTTTATATATTAGGTACATTTATATTCCACAGTAAAAACATATACGCATGGGTTTCCATATGTTGTAAAAAAAATTGTACATGGCCACAGAACGCTTTTCACAGGGACTTGCCCATCTGATGTTATTGAAAAAGGTGTTCGAAACAGAAAATATCAAATGAAAACGTTAGTTCTGCCCCATGACTAATGCGTAGTGGATTTCAGGGTTGGTTTGATTGTATATGATGGTTCCGCTAGCGTAGGTTCAATTGTAATATGGTTCCTCTGGGTCAATGGATGTCATTCCTAACTTGAAAGGGTAAAAGCAGGTTATGAAATTACATTGACAACCTAATATTAAAAGGGTCAATTTTATGAAATCACCATTCGGTCAAGATTTATTTTATTTATACAAGTGGGCCTGCCACCTTATGTGACCCCAAACACCAGGGCAGCCCCCGCCTCTGGTAGGCCCCTATGGGGCGCACGGACCAGCAGCGCCAGCAGCGCCAAGAGCCGGCTACCCCAAACAAAAGTTCCTTTTAATGTTCCATTAGACAATCATGAATTTAACGATATAAAGATGCATTGCTACTTTTGTGGGGTCTCTTGCTCATGTTTCTTGATTAGTATCGGGGTGAGATGTGGTTAGGAAGGTTAGGGTCCAAACTTGAATGCTTGATTCTTGGCAATAATTATAGACCAACCTCTACTTCTGGGTAGCCAACTCTAATTCTGAGGAGCGTCCCTTTATAACAGCCACAACTACAACAACTACAACTACTACAGCTACAACAGCTACAACTAGAGCAACTATAACCACAACTTCAACTACATGACAACTACATGGCAACTACAACTACAACTACAACAGCTACCACTACAACAACTACAACTACAACTACAAGTACACCTACAACTACAACTACAACAACCACAACTACAGGCAAAACCACAACTACAGGCACAACTACAACCGCAACTGCAACTACAACCACAACTTTATCTGCAACCATCAGTGGGTTCACTCTGCCATCCATGATTCACAACAACCAACCTCTCCTATAGGTTTCCTATCTTTGAAACTTCCGCCACCGCCTTGTGCGGTACTACTGGTATTGTCGACGGAAGTTTCGATATGGACCGATGGAAAAGCAGAGGTGGGAAGAGTCAGAGAAGAGGAAAGCAGAAGAAAGAAGATCAGAGAAGAGAAAGGAAGAAAGATGATCAAGGCGCGTGAAAAAGTAGGAAAGCCGCGAAACTGCAAAACATTGAGTTTTTCTGGCTCTGGAGGGTCGAGAAGTAGGCTAGCTAAAGCAGTGGGTGCGGAGCCGCTTGGTCAGATGAGAGATCAAAAATTGCACGCCGCTGTGGTGCGAAACGAATTTTGAAGTCAGAATGCACCTAATGCTCGGACCGCTCTTGGAAGTTGAGAGGTGCAAAAAACATACGCCGTTGTGGCGCGAAACGCGTTTCGATGCGAACATGTTCAAAACACCACGTGTTCGGAGCACTTTGGATTTTGAGATGCTTAAAAAGTGCACGCCGTTGTGGCGCGAGGCGCATTTCCGACTGAAAATGTTCAAAGAACCCACATGTGCGTGTGCTGCTGTTTGGATGTTCAAGTGTCATTTTTCGTGGCTGACGGAAGGGATTTTGCACTTTGTCAGAAGTGAACTAAGCGTGTGGGTTTCGTCGCGGCCGCCAAAAAGATGGCGGGCGTGGGATGTTTGAACAGGATTTGGAACGATGTCTTTCGCATGGCAGGCGCAATACCATAGGCGTCTTCTTCAGACATGTTAGCTGGTTTCCTGGGACGGGTTGCATTTTGGGCTAAGAAGATTTTGCGTGGCTCGTGCATCGCTTGGTATGACTTGGCTTCACTTTCTCGCGGCAGGCGGACTACTTTAGAGAGAAACCACCAACGGATTGGCACGAGGCCGTCACCTGCGCACCCCATTTTCCGTTTTGAAGGACGCCTCGCAGAATTGCTTCATTTTTGATGTTGTCAATTTTCAAATGGAGGAAATCTCGCAGAATTTCGTCCTTTTGGGGCTGTGAACTGTGAACTTTGATTTTGTGAGGAAGCCTCGCGGAAGTGCCTCGTTTTGGACCTGATAACTGCTGCTGTTACATTTGGAAGTCTTGCAGGATTGGCTCCATTCAGACAGACAGACAGACAGACAGATAGATAGATAAATAGATAGATAGGTGGACAGATGGATAGATAGAGAGATGGAAATAGGGATGGAGATGGAGATGGAGATCGAGAGAGTTACAGTTATAGAGATGGTTGCGTTTAGCTTGCTAATAGCCGATTATAGCTTTAGGGTGAAAGTGAACTTTGTGAACGCCCTCAAACAAAACCAAAAAAAAATGTGAAATGTTTCACAAACGNTTTAGCTTGCTAATAGCCGATTATAGCTTTAGGGTGAAAGTGAACTTTGTGAACGCCCTCAAACAAAACCAAAAAAAAATGTGAAATGTTTCACAAACGTTTTGTCCGGCAACGTTCGACAACCAAGTGTTTGTTGAGTGTATCAGATGGACACGTGGGACATCCGATAAAATTGGAACGATTCACAAAACGTGTTTGGAACCTTGTGCAAAGGTTTGAAGTCATCCAAACATTGGAAAGACCATTCCTTGTTTGAACATGTGTTCAAAAAAAAATGAATGAAAACTTCAGTTGTGCAATCTTGGTGGCATGCATATCTCATGGCGTTTTAATGTTTATGACCGCGCCGCCTCAAAGTTAAGTGGAGGGTGGGCGGGTGTGCCCTTTAGAATTTTTGTGTTTGCCCCTNATGCATATCTCATGGCGTTTTAATGTTTATGACCGCGCCGCCTCAAAGTTAAGTGGAGGGTGGGCGGGTGTGCCCTTTAGAATTTTTGTGTTTGCCCCTGCATGGCCTTGCGAGAGCGCTCAGCCGCTGCCCGTGGATCAATCGCTGTGGATCAGCGTATCGTGCTGGGTTTGCCTCAGAGACCTGTGTGGTCCTTCAAACCTGTTTTCATTTGGGGCGGTGGCTTTTTCAGTGGTGCAATTTTGATTTTGTGGCTCTTGCTTGGTACATGCATTGCTCATTAGCTAGGTGGTGTGCTGCAAACGACCAATCTGCGTGTCCTTTTGTGGAACCTATTTGCGGCATTGTGCAAACAACAGTGTTTCTGCATCTTGACACCACCTCTGCATTTCGTGTGAGTTTGACCTGTTTCCGGCTTTTTGTCGATCGATCTGACCTGTTTTTGCAATTGACAGAACTGCGATTGGGCCTGGTGCTTTCTTCGTACTCTGTGGCCACTCCACCAGTGGCCGTGTGGTCTATCAGGTCATCGTTGTGGACATCCAGTGCCGGACACAGTGAGCTTTCTGTTTCTGAAGCGGACTAGGGGCAATGGATT
>BGPT01000106.1:172766-237989 GCA_003297045.1 Symbiodinium sp. clade C Y103
GACACAGACAGACACAGACAGACACAGACAGACACAGACAGACACAGACAGACACAGACAGACACAGACAGACACAGACAAACACAGACAGACACAGACAGACACAGACAGACAGAGACAGACAGAGACAGACAGACAGAGACAGACAGACAGACACAGACAGACAGACACAGACAGACAGACACAGACAGACAGACAGACAGACAGACAGCCAGCCAGCCAGCCAGCCAGGCAGGCAGGCAGGCAGGCAGGCAGCCAGGCAGCCAGGCAGCCAGGCAGGCAGCCAGGCAGCCAGACAGACAGACAGACAGACAGACACAGACAGACAGACAGACAGACAGACAGAGACAGACAGACAGACACAGACAGACAGACAGACAGAGACACAGACAGAGACAGACAGACAGAGACAGACAGACAGAGACAGACAGACAGACAGACAGACAGACACAGACAGACAGACAGACAGACACAGACAGACAGACAGACAGACAGAGACAGACAGACAGAGACAGACAGACAGACACAGACAGACAGACACAGACAGACAGACAGACACAGACAGACAGACAGACACAGACAGACAGACAGACACAGACAGACAGACAGACAGACAGACACAGACAGACAGACAGACAGACAGACACAGACAGACAGACAGACAGACACAGACAGACAGACAGACAGACAGACACAGACAGACAGACAGACAGACAGACAGACAGACAGACAGACACAGACAGACAGACAGACAGACAGACACAGACAGACAGACAGACAGACAGACAGACAGACAGACAGACACAGAGACAGAGACAGAGACAGACAGAGACAGAGACAGAGACAGACAGCCAGCCAGCCAGCCAGGCAGGCAGGCAGGCAGGCAGGCAGACAGGCAGACAGGCAGACAGGCAGACAGGCAGACAGGCAGACAGGCAGACAGGCAGACAGACAGACAGGCAGACAGGCAGACAGGCAGACAGGCAGACAGGCAGACAGGCAGACAGACACAGACAGACAGACAGACAGACAGACAGACAGGCAGACAGGCAGACAGGCAGACAGGCAGACAGGCAGACAGGCAGACAGGCAGACAGGCAGACAGACAGACAGACAGACAGACAGACAGACACACAGGCAGGCAGGCAGACCGACAGACAGACAGACAGAGAGAGAGAGAGAGGGAGAGAGAGAGAAAGAGATACATAGATCGATGGATAGATAGATAGATAGATCGATAGATAGATAGATAGATAGATAGATAGAGAGATGGAGAGATGGAGAGATAGATAGACAAATTGACAGATAGACAGATAGAGATAGACATATTGACAGATAGGCAGATAGACAGATGGATGGATGGATAGATGGATAGATAGCTAGATGGATAGATAGATAGACAGATAGACAGACCTACAGACATATAGATAAATAGAGAGATACTGTACATCTTTGGATCGAAAAGAAAAAAGGTCGATCACGTTTCGATTAATGCTTTCGCTCTGCCATCCATGATGAGTCGCAACAACCAAACTCTCCTTTACGTTTGTCCTATTTGAACCTTCCGCAGCCACCTTGTGCGGTACTACTGGTATGTACCGCTAGTGGGGAAACAAAATGAGGGAATCAAGAGCAAGAGTGGCGTGCTGAGCAACACAGCACTAACCACGGACATGAAAATGATGTGTAGAATGAACAATCGAACCGTGAGAAAAACAAATGAAAATAAATAACGAGTTCTGGTCCCAATTGGAGGGTGTGCCATTGGATTTGCTTCATGGGATGAAAGATGCAAGAATTGAGAAAATTCTGCTCCAACACGTCTCAACGTAAATATAAACGGAAATTGTGCTTGGATGTGGAATTTGCTTTCGTCTTGCATTGTTTGTGTCAGACAGGAAAATATGCAATAAGAAACTTTCATTCCATCCAATCTTTGTCATGAAATCATTCCAAGGGAATTCGTTTGCTGTATTGTTGCGTGATTTATGAATTTTGAAACCAATTTTCAATCATGGCTGGAGTTTATCCATCGTTGCTTGAAATTTTAGTGTGGAATTTTGGCGTTTAACCTGTTGTGCCGCAGAAACCCGACTAGATTGCATGAGCACGCGCGGCCTTTGGACTTTATTCATGTCAATTTGCACAATGTTTGTCAACATCCATCATCGGGTTTGCAAAACCAACGCAAGTGAGATGTGATCTAATGCAAAACTACATCATCACACGAAATGATCAGGAACAAATTGAAAATTCAAATTGAATTTCAGTTTTGCAACACGGTTTGGAAACCAAAATTGGGTTTGTATGGCAACTCGATGTACGATTTCAAACGGTGCGAAACCGATTCTCAGGTGTAATTTTTTTTCATGTAGTCGCATGGGGTTGATCACTGGGGGACATGAAAGTGATTTGGTTCTTCAAAATGACATTTCCTTCACACCAGCAAGTCATTGGGAACCATTCACCAATGTGACTACAGTAAAATCATGCACCAGTGCATTGGGTTCAAGGAGATGGTTTTTTCAATTCGGATTGCGGAACTTTGCCATGTGGGTGCGAAACAAGCACTGCTTGCCCAAAGACAAAATTTGATTTAGCAAATGGTGCTGCCGCTATGGGATGATATTTTTTTTTGCACATACATCCCACGGGGTGAACCAAACTTGGCAAATACAAAACCATACACCATGCAATGTATTTACATTGACAATTGTTTGAAACATATTTATGTTCCTGGGCCGCGGCCAACCCGCTTTTCCTTCCATGCAACCTTCGAACGATTCGGGCTCAGCATTGAATGTGGAAAAACAACATTAAACATTTGTGCGCTGTCAGCTGCGAAATGTGATTCACTTTTGTTTTTTTTTTTCAAAGATACGTGGTTTTTTTCTTGCAAGGATAAGACTTTCTATTGTCAACAACGCAGTACTGCAAACGATTGGCGTTCGCGGGTCACACATGCACATGCTTGATTGGTTGCACTATCACAATCACATTTTTCTAATTTTTCATTGTCTTAGGGCTCAAAGCGTGTGCAGCTGCTTTGGCATGTTGAGTTGTGCAAATTGACAGACAATAAACATCTATATGTATAATATATATGTGTATATATAGATGTATATGCAATATAAATATAAATATAGATATAATATAAATATAATATAAATATAAATATAAATATAAATATAAATATAAATATACATATACATATACATATACATATACATATACATATAAATATAAATTTAAATATAAATATAAATATAAATATAAATAAAAACAAATATATATATATATACACATACATATGTAGATGTTTTCTTTGGCATTTTGCGTTTTGTTCACTTGCGCACAGGTTCATCCAACAAATGGCGTGGGAACAACAACTGTGATGAAGGTGATGGATCACAGTGGTCAAAATGGTAGTGTGAATCCTGTTTGAAATCACATATTCATATAGTTGTCAATGATTTTGCGTGAGATCAACACCTACATTTTTTTGCATTTGCATTATCTGCAGGTGGACTTGAAGTGTGAAACTGCTTGCCCTGCAGCGTGGCCAGTTTCCTACATCATATTGGATCAGAACCTTGTTCGAATCGCAGAATCAGTTTTTTTGCTAATCCTTTTCATTTACATGCTGCATCATTTGCCACATGATTTCAGGTGATTTTCACTGATTTTCATAAGTCAGCGCATGTGTGGCATATTTGTTGGCGTCATAATGCCCATGATGTTTTTTGACTTACAGTATTCTGTTTGCATGTTTTTCATGTGTTCGTGGATAGAATTTCTGATTTTTTTTTGGGGCAGGGTCTGGGCATGGCCGCTGTTGGGACACCTCACAATCAGTCATTCAATGGTTCAAGTTCCAAGGAGAAGGCGGCAAGAGCGAGAAGATGGCAACCCGTGGCACAAATTGAGTCAAAAATTGGAGCAAGTCTTGGCGCAGGTAGGGGGTAGTGTGAAGAAACAGTCAGCCGATTTCAGTTGTCAGTTGGTGTGCTCCTTGGTTCGATCCATTTGGCATGCGTCTCTGTGCATTGTGCTGACCATACATTTCCACGTCTTGAAGGACAGAAGTAAGACCCAGTGAGAAGAAGTGCCCTGGTTCGTCACACGCACGCAAACTCTTGAGTTTCGTGAAGAAAAAGGGTCCTGTTCCGGCTTGTGTGAGTTGATGAGTTCGATGGCTCGTTTGCTACATCGCTCATGTGCTTCTTTGTGTCTTTGGATTTGGCGTCTTGGTGAGTTGATTAAATTTGCCATCAACAACAGATCACTTGAGCAGTCTTGGTTTTTGATGGTCTTTGTAGCTGGAGCATTGTACACTGAGCTGCAGTATTTTTGGATCTCGCGCTGCAGCACATACAGCTGCGTGGTTGTTTCTGAGCCAACTTCAAACAACCATAATCTATAAGAATACCGCTTGTCATGCATCAACCAAATTAAAAGGATGGTTTGACTAGTTGTGGATTTACAACGTTCTCATTGAAACTCTAGAAGACTTAATGACATGCTGTGTGCGGTCTATGTTGTCGATTCGCTGGGGCTGAAAAAACACACAGTGCGCACATTTCTTGTTTACTGAATGATTTTACCATATGCAACCACCTCAACACAACCAATCAGCCAATCGTATCAAAGTTTATCTTGTTTGGTTTCATTAGTTGATGTTTAGGCGCTTCCATCTGGCTGAAGCGCACAAATGATTGATTGCAGATACAAGCAGTCCTCGTTCAGCGAATCAAACTTCTTTGCTTTCCTTGATGAGCATCGTTGCCAGGTCAGGTCTCAGACGGTGAGCAAATTTGTTTTCATGTTCACAACACTATTCTACACATATTCATATTCATATCCATATATTTATATATATATATATTATTTATACATATATATATATATATACATACATACATACACATGTATCGATATAAACATTACAAACGCTATGATACACCCTGTGTCGGGATCCAAACAAGATCTGACCTGATAGGTCAATTGCCCACACTGCTACGAGACGGGAAAGCTGACACTCCTTTTCCTGCAAGGTCCGAAGAACCAATCATAACTGGAATGCTGCAGAGCTGTAAAAAGTCATGGACGATGAAGTGTGGCAGCGCGAACCATGGAGCTGGTCCACATCCGCGGCTTGGCCCGGGCAGAGATCACTTTGGCAGTTGCCGAGCTTCACAAAGCAGCAAAGCTTCACAAAAGCTCAAAGTGCTCAAAGTCCTCAGCAAAGTCAAAACAAAAAGCAAAGTCAAGACTCTCTAAGAGACTCTCTGAAAGGCGTGAGTGCTCACGTGGTCTTGCAAAAGGCATTGTTTGGAGACTAACAGAGCAGAGGTTGGGTCTTGAAGAGGAGATTTCCGCGACCCTTCAAGCGTTCAAGAAGATATTGCACAGTCTGTCGGCGACTACTCCTCGTCAGCTCTCGTTGATAGTGTGGTCTGTGGCACAGTTGAATCAATGAATCTCAGATCTGGCTTGGAAGCTCAACACTTTACAGAAGTGCAGTGCAGAGTCATGGAGCTGGACATGCAGGGCACGTCGATGGTGATGTGGTCTTTGGCTTTGCTGTCGTCAACGGTCCCGTCAATGGTTCCATCAACCCAGCCCCTCTTCGATCTCTTGGCGACTTGCGCCTCTACCAAATTGCCAGAGTTCAGCACGCAAGGTATTGCAAATATGCTTTGGTCTTGTGCAATGCTTGACAAGGACCCTTTTGTGCTTGGAACATAGCAATCATCAATATATCTTGAGTCAGGCCATGTGTGAAGACAGCCTTCAAGGTAGGTAGATCCTAAGACTTCCTACTAGTAAGGAAAGCCAACATTTGCATCGATTTGCATTGATTTGCCTCAAGGACCCGATGCCATTGATGCTTGCAGTGCAGAAAAAACATGCTGTGTCTATTGTCGAGACCTCAGGGCATGATAGAAAGTAGACCCAACTGCTACACTGTTGGATGCTGATTAGTGTGTAGTATCCCCTCAAACCAATTGAGGGGGTCCCTATGATGATTCATGTCTGGTGGGACCAGGCGGGGGAAACAAAAGGTCATTAATCTGACTCTACTTTCTATTGATTTTCTTCAAGACAATTGCTACAGTAAACCCAAGTAAGGACTTCAAATCATTTAAATCTACGTTCAGTTCATTGTCCTCAAATAAATCCTAAATCTAAGTAAGAATTTTAATCCATCTAATTTTAAATCTACTTTCAATTCGGTTTCCTTTGGTAGACTCATAGGTGATGAGGGAGAGGATCTTGAGGATGTTTGAGGAGTAGACCTCTTTAACATTGGATCATGTCTTTCTATTTTTTAGTCTTGCATCATCTCCTTCTTCCTTCCTTCCTTTGTTTCTTTTTCTTTCTTGCCTTCTTTATGCCTCTTTCCTTTCATCCTTTCTTTTCCTTGTCTTCTTTCTGTTCTTTCTGGTTCTTTTTTCCCTGCCTTCTTTTCTCTGTCTTCCTGTCCTTTGTTCGCCTTTCTTTCTGCTTGTTTGTCGTTCTTTCTTAAATCTTCTTGTTTTTTGCTTCTTATTCTTTCTCCCTTTGTTCTTTTCTTTCTTCCTGTCCTTTGTTTTTTCTTTCTTTCTTTCTTGCTTTCTTTCATTCGTTCTTCCTTCCTTCCTTCCTTCCTTTCATGCTTCCTTCCTTCCTTCCTTCCTTCCTTTCTTTCTTTCTTTCTTTTTCTTCTTTCTTTCTTTCTTTCTTTCTTTCTTTCTTTCTTTCTTTCTGTTTGTGTGTCGGTCTTTTTTCCTTCTTTTTTATTTTGTTTCTTATTCTTCAGTTGTGAACATTCACACACACACACACACACTGTTCCCGAGGGTTGTTGAAGCTAGCGCCATTGACCTGCCATATTGTAGAAACTCATGTTGGTTCGTCCGACTTGACTTTGGCCCAAGACTGATGCAAAAGGTCGCTTGCTGCTTGCTTGTGCAGCCATACTGTTTGGGGGTTTGTGGCTGTGACCCGGCCAACTACTGGTTTACAGCCTGAATTTAATTGCATCTTTCCATATAGGATCTAAATCTATCCTTGCCTTGGCCAGCTTGGACAAATCCGCCGTCACTTCACCCGAATTTGCCTGCGTATAATGAGTTGGCTGCCAGCGCATTGGGACTTAAGCTCCGCATGGCTTGCTTCAGGCTGAAGAGCCCGTGCGAGCCGCGTTCAAGGCCACTTGCTTGAAGGACAGTGGGTGGTCCGGGCTGGGTGATTGCAGTCTATGTAACCCTGGTATCCCAACTAAGGACAGCATCCGAATTCCACACTAAGGCAAATCCGGGTCCATGAGTTCGCTACATTGTTGATCGGTGCAGAATAGCCCTTGTTGTGAGAGCATTGCGATTTAAGTCGCGTTCCTGAAACATAGGGTGGCCTTTTGTGCAGTCCACTTGTTGAATATTATAGTTCGAGGAGCGCAGGCACAGGAGAAGATATGGCATGAGAGGATCAATTCGCTGCTTGACTGTTGGCTTGGCTTGACCAACTCTCCATCGCAGAAGTTTCAGGTTCTGCCGGGCCTAGCTTCACAAGGTACCATGAGGAATATCGCAACTGACAAAGAGATCTTGGCATTCCGTACGACGCTGGGTAATTGGCTGACGTTTGCCCGACCCAGACGGTCAACTGAGGAGAACCAACTTGGGGATCTTATTCTCCGAGCAGTTTTTGGGGGGATCCGTCGAGAAGGACATCTGGAGGAAGTTAACAGGCAAGCCAGTGTGATCAGACCCCCAAATCCACCGGATAGACTTCGGGAGGGAAGTTAGATTGTTAGGGGTAAAGGTTTATCCGTTTTACCATGACCCATCCGAAGCAAAGCCAGCAGCAGAGTCCGCCAGGGCCTCCGCTATCGACTGCCAGAGATGCAGCGGCCACCATAGCTGGAGTTGGAGGTGTGACCTCATCCGCTCAATATCCTTTTGCACCGAGGAGGGTAGCATCTTCCATGGGGATTTCCTTGACTGGATGGTTCACGCAGCTTCTTATAGCATGTGTATCGATGTTCACCGGCGCCAAAGCTACCAATCTGTGTACAGACAATGCATCTCTGCCCATCAATCAGCCGCGTGTGTATGCAGACTGTGCATCTCTGCAGGCAGCGCTAGCAGTCGTGTCTCCTGAGTGCATGTTCAGGGGACAACTTCACCTTTAAATGGATTGTGGGCACAGGTTGCAGTCGTGATCTACGTTCTGTCATCAGCCTTTGCCCTTGCAGGTGATTCTCCGGAAGTTGCTGAAGAGCCAGCTCCGCCACCAGTAGCCGCGCCAGATGTTCCAACAGCTGTAGGGGAAGAGGGTTTCATCCGATGCAGACTCCGAAGGAGAAGTGCCGTTTTCCGGATGAGAAGGTGTGTCGATGACCCCAACTCTCCTGAACATAGGTTGTGTCACTATCCAACGAAAGCGCTGTGTGCAATTTGTCACAGGTCTCCGATGTATCGCAAACGTGTCTGTAGGTTCGCTTCTCAACACCTTCACTGATCCCTTTGCCTTCGGTTGACCAGACTTCCTTTTTGCCTTAGCTTCGGGGGCTGGTAGTCCTTTGGACTGCAATGGGCGCAGCCTGTTCGGAGGACATTGCTGCCGAAGCCTTTGGCTTTGGCGTGTCCATTTTTTGGTGCTTTTCCTTCATTTGGCAGACGCAAACCTTTAGCTCATTGCAAAGCCTTCTGGAGTGAAGCCAAGCGTAGCTCAAACAGCCGCAACTCCGATGGAATGAGATTGAGAGCACTCTCTACCCAATCAACAAAACTTCTCAAACCGCCATGTGTGTGCATTGGATTTTATCCAGTTCTGGGTAAGATATGAGGTATGGTTGAGGTCAAGGAAAAATCGCTTTGCAATCATATTCAACAGGGCCCTGCCCAAAGGTGTTCTGCCCCTGATTCGCTCAGACTCAATGTATGCCTGGAATTGCAAACTAAATTCTTTTTGCGGTGTCTTGACCAGGCTTGCTAGATGAGCTTGGCACTTTCCTGGAAATGATTCCCAACATACTCTGTGGCTTCAACAGAAAATTCTGGGAGTAACCACTGCGGGATCAGGCTTTTGCCGGGTATCTATTGAAGAAGCCTTTGTTAGAAAAGCATTCTTCCATCCAAGGTACTGCACTGCATCTACTGAAATGCTATCTGTTTTGATGAAATTGAAGCCTTGGCTTTGATAGATGACGGATTCATCACTGAGATGAACCGTTCCCAGACCAACAGATGGATCACGACCGTTGCCAAAAGCTGCCATACCACCACCGCATGTGTGGTGAACCAAGGAATCCACCCGGAAACCCCCCTCCCTCCCCGTGCTTGTGGAAGATGATGATGGATCGGAAGGCGGTTCTTTGTCAGGCGACGCGGCTGATGGCGTGGATGAGACTGGCCAAAGCCGTGCTTGGAAGGAGACGTGAACCCCAGAACGGATGCACCATGCTTGGATACAGGTGACTTGGAATGCAGTGGACTGGGCCCTGAAGCCGATACCTTGCACCGGCAATTTGAGGCGACGTAAGGGAAGAGCAATCTCACCGCTTCTGTAAAAAAAACTTCAAGCCATAACCTTCATCAATTCTCTCTACCGCCTCCACCGCATCATCATTGGCCTGAAGAAACCGTTCGTTTGATGAATGCCGCAACATGGTGACTTCATTCTGTAACATGGCAATCTGGTTGGAAAGAGCTTTTTGGTCTTGGGACTCCAACAGTTGGGCTTGCCTGTCAATCATGTCAAGTAGCTTACAGTAGCTTACTGTTGCGTTTCCTCCACAAGGTTATTTGCTTGAGGTTCTATGGGTTGCAATTGGGCATTTGCTTTTAAAACCCTTGAACGAACTTGACCTTGAACAACCCGAACTTGCTCTTGACCAACTGAATTTCTGAAACGGCTGCGCTTTCAAACTGCGTGTGCTTGGGCATGATCTCTGCTTCACGGGCCACCACATGTTCTTGAAGGACCTCCATGCTCACCTGGAGTGACCTTTGATTCTGATAGTGGACAATGGACCTTGATGATGCACATGCACCGAGCTAGATCTTGAATCATGGCTATTGGAAATTGCCCTCCGGTCATGCATATGACACTAAACCTGGTTCCCCAAGTGTGACATCCTGGCTGGATGGACCCGTTGACGGTCTGGCGGATGAACTTCAGCTACTACTTTGAGAGCTAGTATCCTTTGAGCCCTTGTGTGACTAGCGATTACTTGGAGGGCCCTATGTGACTGAGGCTGTCCAGGACTATACAGTTGATGCCGCCATCATGATTCTGAAACTGACTCATCTTGAGCTTCTGGTGTCAATGGTTCAAACGAATCTTTGGCTTCAGACATTTGAGGCGTAGTATCAAGTGGGAATTCAATGCAGAACGCCCACCGCTCACAAGCTTTGCAAAATTAATGGAATTCTCCTAAATGATGCATTGCAAACACCCGGCGCAAACCCAGATCACAGCAGTCGTTCACGCCTGGATGCAAGTGCAAGCTGCAAGCTATGATGCAAGCACCCTTGTGCTGCACCATGCTATCGTACTATAAACGGATCTTTGGCCTTTGCGGTGGCTTCGATTTTGACATCTTTCTAAGCCAAGATGGTATCCAAGTCCAGTGGAGAAAATCGGCAGCTTCTTGCACGTTTTCTAAATACACCACTAAATTTACCTCCTTTCCGAAGCACTGCAACTCCCATCAATCTCCAATGTGCCAAGCCTGTAACGATTACAGTATGATTCCAAAAAGCCTTCGATGACCCCAGGGCTGTCGTCCATGTGGGCCAATGGAACAGTCTTACCAGTCAGACAGTCTTACCAGTCAGATTTCCCAAGACAGTCGCATTCCCTCTGCACCCTCCACACTTCCAGATTTCAGGCTGTGGGGGCAATGGAGGTGAAAATGCGCGTCTCGCCGATGCCAAGATGAAGTGACAAATTTGCACAAAATGCCGCTGTTGCTAATGAATTCCCCAGCCATTTGCCGCCTCCTGTGAAGAGTCTATCGGTTCCCCGAAAATTTGCCTAACGACTGCTGACGCGATATACATATATATATATATATATTTAAATATTTAAATATTTAAATAAATAAATAAATAAATATATATATATATATGTATATATATATATATGCAACTTGATGGTCGTCCCAACTCCATGCAGCTCCGGCAGTTGATGACATGAGAGCCTGTCCCAGTCGACGACTCAGGCACGATCCGCTAGCCGATGGAGCACTAGATCTGGTAACCCCATCCAGAGAAACGATAGCAACTGACTTTGTTATAGTTCAAAGGTTCAGTACTGGGGGTTTTTCAACTAAGCAAACAAGACGCAACCTCGGTTGCAGGGACTTCGTGGTGTTCCTCTGTCCCTCTGATGTTCAGCCGTCCATGATGGTTCAGTTCGACCAAGTTGCCGAAACAGAAGCAGCATGCAAACACTTAATTGGGTTGCCATTTCCAAGAACTCTTGAGAGCAGGTTCTTTCAGAATGCCACATTCCTTCAGAATGCCACGCCCGAAAGAGACATGCCACCTCTATACACAGGAAATTGCGAAAGCTTGTCACCTGGACGCAGTCTTCGATCCTGTGCCTGCATTGCGGGTTCGTTCCACTTCCGCCCAATTGAATATGCAGCAACCAGTCTGAAAGCCCGTCAGAAGGCAGTAGGAGGGGAACAGCTCGTCACATGCTGTGCGTAGGGGCTGAATTCTCAGGTAGAAAGTTTTTGTTAAACCTGTTCACTGCCAGGCGGTTGCTTCCCAGAAAAAGAGTGCGACCCTTCAACTACGCCAAGGGGTTATGTGCATATACTATGGGCTCCTGTTGAAGCGTGCAGCCGATCTTGCGTTGGCGAACTTTGGTGATGCATCCTGGAAGACATCATTCCCTGTCACATGTGCTTTTCAGATTTTGCCAGTGACAGCAGAACAAAATGCAGTGAAGACATCACCTTGGATCGCATCATTGGTTTTGGAGCAAAAAATGCTTGTCCTGCCTGTGGGTTTGAGCCAACTTATAGTAAGGGCATTCCACTTTGCCGAGCTGGGCTGATCAGGGCATATTGTATAGCATCCTCAAGGGCGGATGAATTTATTTGGTTTGCACCAGAGGCTCCAGCATCCTTGCCTGTACTGCTTGCGCCAACCTCAGAACGGCCGGAGGTACTGATGATTTTGCAGGTGTTTCTCGGGAAGAATTGCCTTTTAGTGCCAGTGTTCCAGGCCGTGCAACTATTGGTGTAAGGTCCTTGAGCTAGATGACTCGAAACGTGTCGAATCAGAAACCGATATCGTAGCCTTCGCAAACTTCCAGATGGACATGTTCTGTTTGAGTTACAGTCGGTTTGGCTCAAGTTAGAGCCCATAGATGTGGAATGCACGAGGCTTCGCGGGGAAATGTTGAGATTGACTGATCCAGCGCATCTGTTACAAGCCTCGGAACAGGTTGATGCTTTGCCAGGAGCTAACATTTGGGATCCTGTTGTTTGCACACATCAAAACCCATTGCAGCATGTCAAAAAATATGTGCGCGAACAGTCAACTGCTTTCTTACTTGCGCAGTGCAGAGGCGTTCAAGAGAAAGTTCTGGGTCATGGTGGTCGTGCAGCCTTTGAGTTGCTAGCTGAGAATGAATTGTGGAAAGACCCCCAATGGTTAGAGTTTGAGCAACGCCAGTGCATGAAAAGGGTTCATTTCCATGGCTGTGCATTCAACCTTCTTGGCAAAAAGGGTGAGCTGATACAGACGTTCTGGGCAGTCAGCGCAAACCAATTGACCTCAGACGTATCCAGTTCCTTGATCAACCCAAACCTGATGGGAAAAATGAACCGGAGCCTGCTATGGGTGGTAGTGCAAGCCCACACTGCACACTATACCCTGGAAACGGCATCAATAATCCTAGAAGCCCCTTATCCCAATAAGCGCTATCATTCCATTCCTTGTCGTGCATGGTTCAGCCATTGTAACCCTAAACCTCAGCCGAAGCCAGTGGTTGAATGATGAAGAGGAGCGCAGGCTGTTTGAATCAAATTTGGGATGGTGCTGGAAAGCAAGCTAAAAATAATCACCAAAATTCGCATTGACTTGTTGACGTACTCTATAAGCACTACAAGCTAGAGTCCGCGAAGTGGAAAGTCAAGGCAGAATAGTCTTTAGAGGGGATAGGATTCGTGACTCCGATGGTGACATCATCCTGTTCCAAGAAACCGCCGCAAGTCCGACTGCCATCATTGCCTTGCGGATCACATTGTGGTTTTGGATGCTGATCACGCTGTGACCTGCTGCGATGTAACCCAAGCCTTTTTGCAGGGCTGGTTGGGTGAAAATGAGGTCGCGCTCGTGATCATGCTTTCTGAGCTATGGCTGCTGGAATGGAAAGCCAGATTCGGCGAAGCAGTTTGACTAGCTGTCACATTGTGAAAGAGCTAATACAATCACCCAACGGCAGCAAAAAGGTGGCGAGATCACCTCGCCTTGTGTATTGTTTCGCTTGGAGGGATTGAGTTGCAAGAACATCCCAATAATTTCATTTTCCGACCAATGGAATCCAGGCAAGCATGCGGGTGAAATAGATCATGAATATGTCCTCTCATTCAATTTGTATTCTGATGACTTGACTCTGAGCGGCCATCGGTTCAGCAATGTGTCCTTGTGGGAAGCCTTATCATCAGAAATTAAGCTAGAGCTGTTTCAGGAGATTGACATACAAGCTCTCTTGATTTTGGAAAGCCGACATGTCAGTGTCATTGAGAAAAGCCCATCACTGTCAAAGATCACCTTTGACATGCGTGCATACATAGACCGGGTGGTTGTGACATACTGCGAGTTCACTGGAACAAAGCGCCGCCCTCTCCAGAAGGGTAGCCCCCCAAGCCATCCTGACATTTCCATGACTGATCAAGAATTGGCACAAGTGGGTGATCTCAGCAGCATCGCATTTAGGGAGCTCATCCGCAGACTTTGGCTTTCGAGACTTGCAAGACGTGGCATAAGTTTCATCGTCGGTCGCCTTACAGCAAGAGTGACGCAATGGACAAAGTTTGAAGATTGATAGATGTACAGATGTATTTGCTATCTTCATCACAGCCGAGACAAAGTTTTGGTAGGAGAAGTTGACCGCAATCACGAGCATGAAGCTTCAATCGAAGTCCACACAGTGATTTTTCAGGTTGCCCTCACAATTCCAAAACCGCAATGCGTCATCATGATTATTGTCAAGACAAAAGAAGCGGTTTATCTTTGCACCGCTGCAGTCGTAAACCGTCCAGTGTGGCTCGCAGCACACCGGAGGCAGGGCTGATTGCGATGTCTAGTGCCATGCTCACACAATTCTTCTATTTTCAGACAATGCTGGGACATCTGTTGCAACGCGCAGTCATTGCCAACTACAGGCATGTTGGGGGGCTTCTGGAGACGGACGCTCTGCGAAGCTCTTCGGGTACATCGCGTTCAGGTCAGTTCAGTCACGACATCCTCCATGATGATCACAACCACCTGTTTGGTACACCCAAACCTCTGGCCAAATCGCGCAGGGACTGACGAAGGTAGCCACACCTGCAAGGTGGCCATCCATGTTGAGACAGCTTTGCGTCTTTCACTTCACGGTAGGTTCTGCTACTTGGATTACCTTCTTAGTTTGAAATGGCATCTTTATCTCAGGCTGGGAAATGGAAAACAGGTCTGGAATGCTCCCCGAGTCAACGCGCTCTTCCTGAGGGTTCTTCCCTACCGTCCATCTATTCCATGGACCTGCCATATTGTAGAACCTCAGTCAATTTCGTCCGAGTTGATTTTGGCCCAAAGCTTATTTAAAAGGTCGCTCCCTGCTTGCCAGTGCTGCCATACTGTTTCGGGGGTATGTGCCAGCGACCCACCAGACAACTTTTTTTTCCCGCTTGTTTCTTTGTTTTTTCTTCATTCTTTCATTCTTTCTGCCTTCTTTCCTTCCTTCCTTCCTCTCCTCCTTCTTTGTAAAACCCCGGAAGTGGCCCTAAGTAAGATGCAAAAATGGCGGCAAAACACTGGTGGGCCTTAGCACTGTGTAGCGCCATCCCAACAGACTTCACATATACACACATGCACACACACACATATATATAGATATATATGTATATATATGCGCAGGCTGTGTACATACTCAGTATCTGGGTGTTTCATGAGCTAACCCCTCAAAAATTGTCCGGGTATTGATTTCGGGCGTAGTTAAGGAACTGATCCCGGTGCGAACCTTGGTATTTCTTGGACCAACGGTGTTTAGTAAAATACAAAACAAACCAGTAGGAAAAGAGTGGTTCCTTTTAAGATTTGCAAAACAAACTCACGAAGATCCTCTTGGAAAAGAATGGGTACGATAAAAAAGGGCGCAATAGAACACCACCATCACGGCCCAACAAAGGGCACTAAATCATCTTCGGACATTTGGCACGATAAAGCACCACCCTGCTAGTTGGCATTATTCATTTACTTGATATCACTTGAATGGAACTACTCATGCCAAACAGGTTCCGTCTGCATCAACTCAAGCAGCTGCCAATATTACCCAGAGCCCAGGTTTGCAGAGTCCAAGTGTTCGCCAATTGATGCCACTTGCAACCACTTGTGGTGAACTGTCAAATTGGTTCCAAGGTTTGGGCAATGGCTCGACTGTCGAGGGCGGGATCACCACTTCAAGAGGCGTTTCGTTGTTTCAATAATGGATGTCCTTCACTATTGAAGTGGAAGACCCTGTGCTGCATGATGTTTTTCATGTAGTGTTGCTGGATGTTGCAGTATGTTGCACCCCTTTCATTTTCAGTGGTGTGTTCCTGGAAGGAAGCAGCCAGAGTAGCTGCTAACAGATCACGAGACCTCCAACCAGAAGAAGCAGCAGCTATTGTTTGGGTGTGGCGCCAAGATGCCCTTGAACACATGCCTTGGGTGCTGTGTGCTGTCCAAGAGTCTACAACTCAATAAGTCAGTTTGATAGGTTGCAACCAAAGATTTATTGAGGCTGTTGCAGTCCAGTCTCATTGGTGCTGTGCTTGGATCAAGTGCACTGTAGAATTCTATTTTCTTGATCTGAAAAATTGACAGTTGGATGCCGCTTGGAAGCCATCGTGCATCAAGACAGTAGCAAGTGGGTTGAGTCTGAGGCGAGCAGGAATACTACTGTCCTATTTGCATTTGCATTATTGTCAATGTTTAGAACCTGTTTCCCACTTCAACAAAGTTCATTGCATTGACTGTCGTGTCAGAATATTCAGGGCAATGTAGCTGTTTGCTGCTGTCAGAATGCAAATTGGTGCGCTGATGAAGGCAGTCCTTGTGCTATCTTTGTTGCACAGCAGTCCAGTGTGTTTTGGGCAAGAGGATCTTCCTGCATGGCTCTTCAAGGCAACTTTGGTGGACACACTGCATCTGCCACCTGGAGCACAAGGTTCCGATCTTCTGGCAGACACAACCTTTCGGGAATTTGTCCGGAATCTTTTCTCTGGGGCTATGGTTTTGCCAATGATTCACATCCCACCCAGTGCCTTCGTGTTGGAGAATGCAACGGTATTGGAAGACGTCTATGCGGAAGCCATCAATGCGCATGGTGGAGTTGGACAGGGCAAAAAATCCGTCAGGTTTGAGGCAGTTCTGACAGTGGCAAGTAGAGCAGTTCTACCCTCAGATATGGATTCCATTCTTCAACACATGCAAACAAGACAGGCGGGAACTTCGAGGCTTGCAGAGTCTTGAAAATACAAATTGGGACACGGTTCCATTTGCCGTTTTCTGATCCCATTGAATCGTTGATGTACTACGTAGCGTTTCTCAAAGCCGCAAGAAGGGTTTGTGTCAGAACTTGTGACATGTCAATGGCTAAAGGAATTTCAGCAGTTTCAGGTATGTATTGTATATGATATGAGACTCAGTCAAGCTATGTGAACGCTTCTTGCAATGTTTTGACAACCGAACAGACGGGTCTTGGAGCCTCTAGGTTTGGATTTCAACAACCCATGAATCAACCAGTCAATGAATCAATGAATCAGTGAACCTATCAATCAATGAATCAATGAACCACTGAATCAATGACTCGGTGAATCATCCAACCATTGAACCACATGAATCAATGAATGAGTGAATCAACCAATCAATGAACCAAATGAATCAATGAATCAGTGAAGCAAGCAATCAATGAATCAGTGAATCAATGATTCAATGCATCAGTGACTCAGCCAATCAACGAATCAATGGCTCAATAAATCATTGAATCAACCAATCAATGAACCAAGGAGTCAGTTACTTAAAGAACCAATGAACCAATGAATCAGTGAACCAGCCAATCAACGAACCAGTGCATAAACCAATCAATGAATCAATGCATCAGTGAGTCAATGAGTCAAAAAATCAAGGAACCAGTGAGTCAATGAGCCAATGAATGATTGGATCAAAAGAACCATTGAATTCGCGATTCAATGAGTCAACGAATGAACGAATGAATGAATGCCGTTGATGGATTGGGTGGATGGATGGATGAGTGAGCTGCTTTGCTGAGCTACATCTTCACCGAGCGATCTCTTCGCTGAGGCGCCTCTTCTCTCAGCACTTCTCTGCTGCTTATGCTCTGGGCTGCCTCCCAGCTACCTCCTTTGTAGCTTCTGCAACCCAATTCTTCTGTTCGTGCAGCCAACACACTGTGTTTTGCAACGTCCAGCTGCCATCCCGCATAGCACAAGAGCAGCACTATTGTGAAGAACTCGCTTTCGCGCTACAATGCGTCTAGCAACCTCCAGTTGCAAGGAGCGTCGCAGCATCACTCATGCTTTTCTGTGCGCGGCCGTGCCAATGCGTTTTGTCACAGCCAGTTGCAAACCCGCGTAGCAGGAGCGTCGCGCAGAGTCGGCCAACGTTCGCGCAGCGCTGACAATTTCAATGCAGACTCGACGCTGCTCCGAACATGCGTTTTTTTTTGACGATTTTTCCCGAGAGCATCTGCGAAGGGTTTTTCCCAAAAAAGCAGCTGCGTATCTTACATCTGCATGTCTTGCATCTTCACATCTTACATCTGCTCATCTTACATCTGCTTATCTTACGTCTGCTCATCTGGCACCTTACATCTGCATGTCTTACATCTGCACATCTTGCATCTGCATATCTTACATCTGCATGTCTTACATCTGCACATCTTACATCTGCATATCCTACATCTTCACATCTTACATCTGAGCATCTGCGTATCTTACATCTCCGCATCATACATCTGCTCATCTGAAAATTGCGCTTTCAACTGTCCCGGAGCAACCCTTCCCGCAGGAAATTTGGTTCGATCGTCAAAAGCTGACGTAAAATTGCGATTTTGCGGTGTCTCGCGCAACCCTTACGCACGAAATGTGGTTCGATGTTGTACAAACTGAGGTAAATTGCGATTGTGCGGTGTCCCGCGCAACCCTTATGAACGAAATTGGGTTCGATCGTGAAAAATTGCGGTGAAAGTGCGATTTTGTGGTGTCCCACGCCGGGTTACCGAGCATAATGGGTCGTTTTCGTCGTATCCGTTTTGTTTGAAATTGCGAAAAGTGGCAAAAATTGAGAAAAAATGCGGTGTCGTGATTGGGCCCGGAACGGGCTCCCCAGCAAAGGGGCGTCTTGAGGACATCTGCTTTGTCACAAGTTATGCAAAAGTGTTAAAATCTGCAGGGAAAAGTGCGATTTTTGAGGTGTTGCAAAGGGCCTGGCAGCGGGTTTCCGAGCACAATGGGGCGTTTGTATGTGTAAGAGCTTCTGTGTGTAAAAGGCGTCTGTGTGTAAAAAGGCTTCTGTGTGGAAAAGCGTCTGTGTATAAAATGCGTCTGTGGTCTGTGTGTAAAAGCGTCTGTGAGTAAAAGGGGTTTGTGTGCAAAAGTGTCTGCGTGCAAGAGCTCCTGTGTGAAAAAGCGTCTGTGTGTAAAAGGGGTTTGTGTGTGTACAAGGGTCTGTGTGTAAAAGGGGTTTGTGTGTGTACAAGGCTCTGTGTGTAAAAGGGGTTTGCGCGTAAAAGCGTCCGTGTGTAAAAACATCTGTGTGTAAAAGGGGGTTGTGTGTAAAAACGTCTGTGCGTAAAAGCGTCTGTGTGTAAAACGGGTTTGCGTGTAAAAGTGTCTGTGTGTCAACAGGGTTCGTGTGTAAAAGCGTCTGTGTGTAAAGGCTTCTGTGTGTAAAAGGGGTTTGTGTGTAAAAGCGTCCGTGTGTGACAGGCTTCTGAAGGTAAAAGTGTCTGTGCGTAAACGGGGTTTGTGTGTAAAAGTGTCTGTGTGTAAAAGCAACTCTTGTGTTTTGCGGTGAGGGTTGCCTTGTCTTACACCAGTTAGAGGTTGGTTCCCCTCTGGGTTAGCCACATCAGCTTTTGCCACAGCTGCATTGGCAAGATTCATTTTTGGGTCGGCACCTTGCAGGAAAAGGTGCTTGGCGCGCTTGAAGAAAGAGGCTTCACCCACCGATTCATGAGAGCACGACACGCTTTGAGCGTGAAGACAACACTGTTTGTCCTGCCTCAAAGACAAATGTGATTGCTTATAGTCTGTAAAAGTTCTGTGTAAAGGCGTCTGTGTGTAAGGGTGCCTTCCTGTAGAAGCGTCTGTGTGCCAAGCGTCTGTGTGTAAAAGCGTCTGTGTGTAAAAGCGTCTGTGTGTAAAAGAGTCTGTGTGCAGCAGGTGTTTACAAGCAAGTTCATATGTGTGAAAAGGCATCTGCGTTTGAAAGCCCGTGCGTGTCAAAGCGTCTGTGTGTCAGTCCCATGAAAGCGTCTGTGTGTAAAGGCGTCCGTGTGCAAACGTGATGTTGTGTCAAGTCATCTATGTGTAAAAGCGTCTGTTGAAATGGCATCCCAAATGAGTGTAGTAGTGTAGTATGCCTATGCGTGGCAGTGTGTCTGCGTAAGGGCGTCTGTATGTAAATGTCTCTCTGGCGCATTCCATCTCCTACATTCCTAGATCCTTTCTTCCTCCTTTCTCATTTCTCCATTTTCCTTCATCTGTTTGTACTAGCCTGTAGTTCATATAGCTTTCTCCTTACCCTACTTCTCTGTCATTTCTTCACCTTTCATTTCTGCATCTCTTCATCTTTCAGCTTCACACTTTGACATTTTCGAAACTTGACATCTGACATCTTTCATCTCCCACAAGATCAGCTGCTACATTGTTGTTCCCAATCTCATTTATCAGTCCTTGATTGAACATTGGTATTTCATTGACCTGATACTTACATCTGATCAACTTGCTCATCTTCGTTCTTGGGCCAACCGTCGCCTAGTTACGTGAAACCGAGCTCTTGCTACAGTTATGCGCGCTTTTTGTTGATGACTTTCCCGGATCCAGGCCCAGGAAGCTACTAGACCCGGAAAAAAAAACATAAGGTTTGGCGCCCGCGAATGTTTTTCACCTGTGAATTCACACGTTCCCGAACTGTTACACTTCCCAACTACTTGATGATGCGTGGTTGACGTGATGATGTGGTTGACATGATGATCTGGTTGAGAGTATGTTGTGGTTGACATGATGGTGGGAATGCTACCAATGACAGTCGTCCATAAGTCGGAAGGTTTCGAACTAAACTTCCTTTTGAGTATGTTTTAAACGTACAGTATTGATTCATCTTCTTTCGTGGATGTGTGCTACGTGTTGAAGAAACTCCAAGGTGGCCATGGAGATTTGGCGCATGCCGATGCTTTCCTTAGCAGGCCTTGCACCCTGGCGGAAGCTTCGCATCCAAGCGATCACCGACATGAGCATCTACCAGTGAAGACGCGAAAGCACACACTGAGACGACTCGGTTCCCAAACGGAACATGAAGTACATAGAGTTGACGCAGAGTCAACACAGAGTTGACATTTCTAGAGTCCCATAGAGTGTTTGACTTTCACTAGTTTCACTAGTTTCACAAGCAACATGACCTTGGACCACATTCAAGGAGTTCGTGTGAGTTTTCCAAACGCATTTCAGAACGAATAGAAAACACACATATAGATATTCGATACATTCGATACACATATGCGTGAAATAGATGCATGTATTCATGATGTGATGGTTTGTTTGCCTCATGGAGATGCAGAACCAAAATTAGTAAATTTTGTAAACAACTTAAGCAGCGTTTTGAGACATTGAGGCTGCAGCCAAATGCGGAGCGCGCACTCCGCTCAATCCTGGAGCAGGTGCTGCACAGGAATTGCTTCAATTTTTTGAGAGTCAATGACGGCCCTCGCTCTATGCCCTTGAAGCACTATTCATTGTGTTCATTTTGAATTTAAGAAAGTGCTTGTGTGGGGGTCGTTCCGTGGTACCCTGTTGCTTCGTGGGTGGAGCAGTGGGTCTGGTTTAGTTTAATGGATTTCTTAGAGTGTTCTTAGTGTTCTTAGTTTGCTAAAGAAAAGAAGTACCTATTTTGATGATTTTTGATGTCTTTGCTCCATGTGTCTTTCTGGGAGTACTTCAGGTCGACAATTGCTTGGCCTGTCTCTGTCCGAGCGTGTGGATATGAAACTTGCATATTACTGCCTATGGCCCAGCATGCGCCCTCATCACGACAGGGAGGTTGTCTGTCCAGAAGGCACCGTTTGTCCCTGTCCTGAGACAGCAGTTGCTAGGTTGCATGTGCTCCGATGCGTTTCGCAGATGTGTTTTGCAGCCCTTCCTGTGTGCCCGTATGGTTGCGAGCAGTGCAGAAACACAAACGAGCTTTGCAATGCCACCGTTCATGCTCTCATTCATTGACAGTCAGAGGCACTCGGTCGATCATTCCCAAATTGCACTCATCGTCCCGTCAAGTCATCGAAGCAGTCTTAAAGAGGCTGACAAAACCATCATCTGAAGACCGGATTGACTTCTTCACTGATGGGACAGCCTCCTTCGCTACAGATAGGCTATTTTCTTTGCTTTGGTGTCCTGTCGGTCGAAACTTGGACTCTGTCTGGACTGTGTAGCAAATTGCAACAAACTGCGGTGCGCTGTTACAGACTGCAAACATGGGCACACTCACACACTCACACATACACACACACACACTCACACACACACACACTGTGCCTTGCCATGCCCTGCCCAGGTGATTCAACACATGTAAACACACTGAGCTGCACTGCGCTGGCGCCTTTCTCGAGTACTGCCTTTCAACATCTTGTTGATGTTGAACATTGTTCTGAGGCCAAAACAAAAACGTGCGGCAATATTCAAATGCGCCCTGTTCTATTCGAGTTGCACCCCGTCCCGCACCTGCTGTGGGCTTGAACTTCAGGGAAAAGGATTTTAGATAATCATTTTCATTCAACAGACCTTTTTTGTGATCCTTCTTTCAGTTGGATCTCAGCACGAATGCAAGACTTATATGAAGAATGACCGTGCTTTACACCTTGAGCGTGGAGCACAACTCAGAGAGTTTCAATGCTGAAGGAAAATCTGCATGACTCCGTTGGATTGCCCGTTTCACCTCCAGCTGCCTTTGGCAAAAACTCATTCTTGGTGACTCAGAGCAACGGCAAAGCACGCGGACAGCGATACTGCACGACAGAGCTCTTTCGGCGGGCAAATGTTCATTGTTGCATGGGAATGACTGGAAACCACTTGGCATAGAGTCATCCACCTATTCTTCCGATCGTCTCAGCAGAAGCTTCCTTTGTAAAGCCTTCTTGGGATGTATCCCTTTGGCGCTTGTCGCTTGTCGGGAAGTCGGGGAGTATGGCAATGGACAGGGCATCAGACTCTTCCCACGATTTTCCCATCTCCAAATATGACATGGGCCGGGGCCCCTGTCGAGTGCTTTTTCAACCTCAGGGCGGGCTCTGTCAGGTATTCATCGCAAAACGTGTCAGACAGCTGGTGGTGTCCGCGTCAGTTCCTGTTCCGTTTGCGCCTCAGATACTACACACAGGTGCGCTGCTGGTATTCACTGAATGTCTTGCATGCGAGGCTATCGGCTGGCTATGCCTTGGCCCGACACAGGAATGTTAGAGGCACCTGCGATGACTTGTTGTTTTTTTTTTTCTGGGAGGAACCATGATCTGCTTACAAACTGCTCTTCCCTGATGAGGTATTCTCAGGTTGGCTTTGCAGTAAATGATTTGCACTTTGGGGTTGAGACGCAAACAGTGAGGACTAGGCCCTAACTAGGCCGAGACATGACTAGAGCGAGGAAACAATTGAAAGAAATCAAATCTTTTTGGTAGAAGTTGAAGAGGAATGACGCGAGGTTCACAAAGGGATGCTGCAAGGAGCAGAAGCTCACCTTGCCAAGTCTTGAGATGCAAACAGCAAAAAACATTTTGCGAAGGCCACCTCCATTCTGCCTCCTGATCTGCGGAAGGTAGGCAAAAATGCAGAGATGGGCTTGAAAACTTCCTGAAAACTTCTTGGTGGGTGTCCTCAGTGTATTCTCATTGTTAGCCTCTTGAGGTTTTGACTAGCTTGGAAGCTGTAGATGAAGCATCGGGTCTGCCTTCATCCGAAGTGTTGCAGCATTGGGTCCGCCTCTCGCAACCACTTCACGAAGCACGAGTGAAGATGCTGTGGCATGCTGTGGCATGCTGTGGCTGTGGCCAAGGTCTCTGCAGCGCAGCCTTTGTCTTTTCGTACCTGGCGTCAAAACTTGCGTCAAAACAAACCTGCTCCTGCTCCAGCAGCCTGCAGTAATTTTCTGATCTCAAAAACACACCAAAACTTTGCTTGTGGTGTTAAAGCTGGCAGCCTGTCCCGCAAAATACTCTTGTTCAGAGTATCAACAATCTACAGTAATGCCTATGCATATATGATCATATAATCATATATATATATATACAGAGAGAGAGAGAGAGAGAGCCACTGCATCCTCTGCGAGTTATAAAGATCAAGCTGTCCCAAGATGTCTGAAGGCCTCCTCGGGCTTTAGGTCGTCCGCTGTCCATGCATGTCAAAGAGCCTTCAAAGGCCGTCTGGCTTCGAAGGTTGCCGTTTTGGTGAAGCTTCGCTTCCTGGGCGAAAGCCGGCAAAGACCAAATGCTTTGAGGAAGTCCCTGTAGTCCCTGCAGTCCCAGTAGTCCCTCTAGTCCCCATGCCACCCAAGACAGGGAAGCCAGGGAAGCCCCATGCTCCGTGGGATCGGCACAATCGATTACGGGGTGGCCACCTCAAAGGCATGACTGCAAGGGACAACTTGCGTGAGTTGATTCAGGGGAGCGATCCCAAACTAGGACGATGGAGCAACAACAAAACAGTTTACACAGAGCTTCTACAAGTGATGCAAACTTGCTCTATTCCTAAATTGATCTCAACTCTGAGCCAAGCACAGGCAGCTGGGGCATACAACTGGCCGGAGTTTGCAAAAGCGTCTGGGAGATTAAAAGAGTTGGAAGAAATTCGTCACAACATGGAGGAAGCATGTGGGTCGGTCTGCATAGATGATATGGAAAGACTCATATGCCGCGCTTCAGCTGTGGGAATTCTCCGGAAATGGATGAGAGCAGAAAGAGATCAAAGCATTGAGCCGGAGTTCCAGCATCTCGTCTCTGTCTTGGAGAAGAGAATGCACAAGCTTCGAATCCTGCGAGAAGATCTCAGAAAATGCTCTCAATCTTTAGATATGGAGTGGATCTCCAATACTTTGAAAGTTGCAGAAGAGCTTGGAGCATTTGGAGCTGGGCCAGCTGGGTGGGAAGATTCGGAAGGTGTTAGTGATGCGCGGGCAGCGCGGGCAGGGACCTCAATTGACCTCAGTGGTGTCGGGCTTTTTCGACTCTCCGACTGCCAAGGCCCGCCTGCAGATGCTACAGAGCTCTCTTGCAGAGATGACTCGAGCTCAGCCGAGACTCCGGCAATTTCTCGGCTGAACAATTCTATACAGATTTGCTTCTAAATTGTTACTTGTTACATCTTGTTACACTAAGCTGTTTCTGACTTGTTACTCTTGTTGTGAAGTGTGCAGATTTCTTGCTTCTGACGCGAGAGATCCCGCAGAGCATTATGGCTAGCTGTGAGTTCCTTTTGTATGAACCTTCTGGAGCCTTCTTTGCCTTGAATCAACAAGCATATGGTTGATAGACAAAATCTTAGACAGCCTCAGTTGCCTTCGAGATACCTAATCCTCAAGAACTACCAACGAAGAACTGGATTCACATCTTCATTGACCCAAACTAGTACAACATTTTGCCCAGGATATGTTCAGATTTTCTAGATGTTTGCTTGTGAGCTGTTGAATCCTACAGTATTTGCATCAGAAAGCCCTGGTATGGGTTGTCCCACACTGTTTATTTCCACAGCCGAAGACAGCCATGGCTCAGAGTGTAATGCATATGTTGCGCTCAAGTGCTGTTCGGATGATTCGGATGGGGCTTTTTTCAGCCTTGGTGATGTTGGTGGTACGGCTAATGCAAGCTCTGAGTCGCAGGCGAAGGAGTTTGATCAACTCAATCCCACTGCGTGTGCAAAATGCTACATGCCTTCACACCCTATATGAGCCGTTGGTATTGAGAGTGCCAGTGGGAACCTGTGTTGAGAGCTGGACAGACGATTATTTGCAAGAGCGGCTGAAAGGTACGAAAATTTCAGTGCATGTCTCTGACACGCCTTTCTTGAACTTTGAGAAGAAAAACTTTTCCTACCAGGTTCTTCAATTCAATGAGTTTCTCGATCGCGTGCAACAAGGTACAGGGCCACGCTTTTTGTATTATCGATCTCAGAACTCTGACAGGAAGAAACCTTCCAACTTGGAAGCGATAAGTCAGGATGGTTCTACTGCCATTCTGGGCCAGGACTTCAAGCTGCCTCCTGATTTGCTCACGCCGTACCAAGTGCATTCAACAGTTCTGAGGATAGCCAGCACAGGCTTGTGCATGTGGCTGCACTATGATGTTTGTGATAACTTTCTGTGTTGCATACGAGGGCGGAAGAGGGTCCTACTTTTTCATCCAGATGACATCGGTTTGTTATACATTTCTGGTTCTTCATCAGCTTTAGGGAGCCGCCTCCTGGGGAAAGCTGATCAGCTGTCAGGGCTGTGGGAGGAGTTTCCATTGGCAAAGGTGGCTTGGAGCAGGCGCCTGGAAGTGGAGCTCAGTGCCGGTGACGTGCTGTTTCTACCAGCATTTTGGCCTCATTGCACAGAGGCGTTGCCTCACGCGGATAGAGCAAGTATCAGCGTGAACACCTTTGTTTTGCAGCGAGAGACAATATCTTTGCATGATCCCAAAGACGTTTGGGCAAATCGGGAGCTCCTTTCTGCGCAAAATGCAATCAAATCTTTTGAAGAGAAAGTCCTTCCTTCGTTGGCAAAGCTTCCACAAGTGCCCAGGTCCTTCTATTGCAAAAAACTGGCTTCGCAACTGGAAGCCATGAGTCAACCCTCAGACTGTGGACAGGTGACAGAAGCTAAGGTTTGATTTGTTATCTCAGATGCGCTGCTCATGGGTAGCCGGTGAAAAGTCACCTTCTACTGTAGTGCCTCCATTTGCCAAAAGATGACATGCTGAGACAAGCTGATTCCCACTCCTAAACAGCTCCTGAAGAGCTTCATGTTTCCTCGTACGAATACAATTCAAACATTCTTGAAACTATCAAACCGTGGAAGTGTACTGATGAGTCACAAAGGTGTTGCAGAGAAACTTCCAACACCTGCAGCACTTGCCCCTGCAGCATTCACCCTTTTCGCGCTGAACCTTTTGCTGTGCTGTTTCTGTGCAACGCCTTTCTTAGCGATTCCCGTGATTCCATTCACGGCTTCAAAGAAGCTTGAGTAATTCGGGTGTGATCAAAGCACTAAGGACTGAGCTTCTCGGCAGTGTAAGCGAAGCTGAAAACTGTCACCTCAAGGAGATGCCTCGAGATGCCTCGAGATTTGTTGTGCTGCGTGTCATTCATGATTTCCCGCGTTGTTTTTTCCCCATCGCAGGAAAAAATCCACAAGGCCAGACATTTGTGAAGACTTTGATATTTGTAGAAGTCTCATCCTCAGTTTTATTCCCGTAGTCTCAACCGGTGTGGTGAGGCTTTGACAAGTTTCGAGCACATTGAAGAGGATCCACCTCCACCACTTGGTCGGCCCAGCAGATATTGCAACTTTCCAGAAGTCCGTTTTTCAAGCATGAAAAGGAATACATGGGTCATGATTGTATTAAGATATATTGCACTTATGTTGAAAGGGTCCTTCCACTTTTCCGCACTTTATATAGCCAGGTTGGGCATTGAAAGCCCTCCGCGTTCAGTACAATCGCATTAGGCAAGGAGTCGAGAGTCTCCTTCTGATACAGCATTGTAAAGGATCAAACTTAGCCAGTAGACTTTCTGCAGGCTAGAAGGGGTTGCTGGTCTTCGGGATCGCTTAACGCGGGAGATCTTGGCGGCAGTCCAACACTAAGACCCAATACAGCCTTAAATGTAGATTCAAATGACTCCAAAATGACTCAATTGACAAATATTTGCTTTGGGGATCAGTTTGAAAGCATCGCTGTTCAGAATTCTGCAGGAAAAAGATGCAAACCTGGAGCTTTTGCGGGCTGCAGTGGCAGAGGCTGCTGCGACATTAATCGTATGTTTATGTTGCCCCTACCAAGCTAATTCTGGAAAACGCAAGTTTTTAAAAAGTGCAAAAAAAGCGATTTAGCCATTTTGAAAAAAGCGGAAAAAAGCGATTGAAAAAAAGACGCGAAAAACAAGCCAAAAATAATGCAATAAAAAAGTAGACAAAAAGCAAAAAAAAAAGCGAAAAAAGCGAAAAAAAGCGAAAAAACAAGCGATTGGGAATGCGGCAGAAGTAGAAAGTTGCAAAAACTGAGGACAAATGCAAAATACATGCGAAAAAAACGCGAAATATGGCAAAAATAATGCGACAAAAATGCGATTGGGAATGCAAAACACGAAGAATTGCCGAGTTTTGGATACTGATTGCTTTTTTGTCGCTTTTTTATCGCTATTTTTGCTTTTTCAATTCGTTTTTTTTTTTTTGTTTTTTTTCCGCAATTTAAAAACATCAAAGTTTACAGGAGTTAGCTTGTATAGCAGGCGACATAATCGTATGTAAGTTTCTGCAAAGTTGTATGTGTTGCTTTCTTGTCTTCCAACATATCTGAGACCCGTTCAGGCTGACACTCAATTCTATTCGATGGATTCCAGGAACCAGCCTCATTCATCTCAAAGACTTCTCAACTCATTTGGCAAATTCAGCTCTGTCAGACTTGAATCGCCACATTGTATTGCATGAGACAAGGAATGCCACGAAGTACTTCAGGTTGCCAGATGCTTTGCATGCCACGCGCTGGGATGAATTGGAGCACGGCAGAAGGCAGGTGACAACCAGAAAGAAACCACTTTGAACTTGAATATTCACCGCTGATTCTGGATGCGAATGCAAGATGATTCCTGCCACAGAAAACCTGCGAGGTGCCTGGCGCAACTCGTAGAAATTGAGGCTGATGTGACTTAGACACTTTCCTTTTTGTTCTAGAGCATCAGGTCCAAGCTTCTTCTCCAGCTTCATCATTTTCAATTGTCTACCTTGGTGGAATTTTAGTCTTCAAAAGCGTCGGCCTCTGCAGCTGCCATCCCCAAGTCTTGGCCTCTCTTTTTGCAACAGGCTTTTTGCATATGGCTGTCAGATGCTGTGAGCGCCCTGTGAGGCGGAACTGGAACTTGTGGTGACTCCAAGCACAATACCTCCATCTCCAACTGCCATCATCGCTGCAATTGCACGTTGCGGGCTCAGTCCCACTGATCCGAGAAACAATTAGGGAGTGAAATGAGTGAAAGAGGGTCATTCAAGTTGCTTGGCGACAAAGACCGCCTGCAACCGCCTGCATCCAAGTTCCTGGTTGATCAAGCGCTTGCTTGTGGTCAGAGACTTTTAGATACTTTTGGTGTGCAGCATGGTCCTACCCTAGCGCAGAGCATTTTGAGTGTATGGTACAAAAACTTGTACCATGTTTGCGGTGTGAAGGACATTTGGCGCAGTGCAGACCAAAAGTGTTTAGTGTAACAGGGTGCTAATGGATCGTGCCGTTGAAGAGACTTTCTTAAGGATGCATCACATTGTGAGTGGTGTTGCTGTCCGATGCAGAAATTCCACCGTATTCAGAAACTACGCTTCAGAAACTGATCACCGGATTCAGAAACTTGACCTCGTATTCAGAATCTACTGCGTCGTATTCAGAAACTATTTTTTGGTCGAAGGAAGTTTAGAAGTCAAACTTCCGACAATATGGACAGATGGAAAAGGCAAGATGGGAAGAGCCACAGAAGAGAGAAGCTCAGACAGGAGAAAGTCAGAAGAGAGAAGATCAGACAGGGAAAAGTCAGAAGAGAGAAGATCCAGGTGCGCGAAAAGGTAGGAAAGTCGCAAAACACTGTGTTTTTCCAATGTTTTGTGGCTCCGGAGGGTCGAAAAGTAGGCTTGCTAAAGCGGCCGGTGCGGAGCCATCTGGGGAGACGAGAGATGAAAAAGTGCACGCCAACGTGGCGCGAAGCACATTTCAAAGTAAAAAGTTACAAAGCACCTCAGCGTTGGAGCGCTTTTGGAAGTTGAGATGTGGAAAAAGTGCACGCCGTTGTGGCGCGAAGCACATTTGGAAGTAAAAAGCGTTAAAAACTGACGGTCTCGGAGCACTTTTGGAAGTTGAGATGTTCAAAAAGTGCACGCCGTTGTGGCACGAAGCACATTTTGAAGCCAAAACGTACAAAGCACCTCAGCTCCGGAGCATTTTTGGCAGTTCAGATGTCGAAAAAGTGCAATGACAAGGCACTTTTAGACTTTCGGACGTCGTTTCGTGTGGCAGGCGCAAGGGACTCTGCGCCTTGTCAAAAGTGAGGTGAACGTGTGGGTTTTGTAGCATTTTCAAAAACGATGGCAGTTGTGGGACATTTGACTGAGAGTGTTTTCCTTGCATGTGCTCTGTGGAGCCGAGCCGAATCTGATGTTCCTTTTGCATGTGTCCATGAGCCACTTTCAACCTTCATTCCTTGGGGGAGCAATGTTCATTCGTCGAAGAAACGGGCTTGCTGCTTGCTCTAGAATATATACGTTGTTTTTGGCAGCGGCTTGCTCAAACTGCTCCACAAGCCTGAACTTCCAGAGTGATTAGCCTGCGTCGGGTTTAACTTCTGGCTGGATTTTGCCACTTGAGGGAAAATAGGTTTTTTGGTTCACATCTGTTTTGCGATTTGCGGGGTTTCTGGGCTCACAAGATGTTTGGGCCCAGGATCTAGACTTTAGACAAACCTACTGTGAAGGGGCCGATGTTGAGCACATGTTGAGGCTATGTTCACTCTACGTTGCTATTGTTTTACCCCCTTTGGCGAGTACTCCGTCCACGCACCTCCACTTTGATCTATCTCTTATTTGGAGCTTATGCAGAGAATTGGTTTCAAATTCTCGTGTGGAAGCACCAGATAGGCAAAAATCTGCACACGATTTTTTGTGTTTGGCATTGGAGGTTTTCGATCTAAAATCGAGGGACAGAAGCAGTGCCAAATTTTGACGAAACAAACTCGGCACCTTAGTTTCTCAAACAAGGCCGTTTGGACACAAACTCTTTCGAAATCAGAGGCTCAGGGACTCTCGTTGCTGCCTCAATTCATATCCAGAACAGATTTCTTGGCGTACACACTTCAAAGCCTTCACGCAAAGGCTTTGTCCTGGAAAACTTTTGGGCTGCAGACAGTTGGCATATTTCACACGCGAAACATTTTGAATCGGATGAGGTCTCCGGTTTATTCGGAAACTGGGGAGTTGTAATCCCTTCCCCCTAACACTAAAACCACCCCCAAATAGTAAACACCTCGGGTAGTTTTTAGTATTAGGGGGGGGTATTTCGTATTAGGGGACCCTAATGCAAATTTTCGGACCTCAATACTAAAGTTATTTTTTGGATTTCAAAATCAATTAAATTCCTTTTTAAAACACAATTAGTACGTTGCAAAAAATTGGATTTCGAAGCGGACCCCAATATCAAATTAGAAATTTTGATATTAAAGATTTTTCCGATTTCAAAATCAGTTAAATTCTTTTTAAACACACAATTAATACGTTGCCAGAAATTGATTTTCGAAGCGGACCCTAACACCAAATTAAAAACCTTAAGTTAAAAACTATTTTTTTTTGATTTCAAAATCAATTAAATTATTTCCAAAACGCAATTAATACGTTGCAAAAAATTAGATTTCGAAGCAGACCCTATAGTAAATTAAAAACCGCATGCTAAAAACTATTTTTCTTCGATGTCAAAATCAATGAAATTCCTTTTAAAATGCAACTAATACGTTGCAAAACATTGGATTTCGAAGCGGACCCTAATACTAAACACTCCGGGGTTGACTAGTTTTTATTATTAGGGGGTGAAACCCACAAATGGTAGCTTTATCTTTAAATTGTTTTCTAAAGGGGATCAATTAAAAGTCAAAGTGGCCAACTACAAATTTTCCAAAATTGGAGATGGACCCTAGTTTTTATTATTTGGGGGGGGTTTAGTCTTAGGGGGAAGGGATTATTCGGAAACTTGTATCTGGAGACTGGGAGCTGTATGCGAAAACTGAAAAGTTGTAGTCGGAAACTCGGAGCTGTAGTCTGAAACTGGCAAGGTATATTCGGAAACTAGAAACCGCGTATTCGGAAAGTGGGGGGGGAGGAGATGGAAACTACTGAGATGATGATGAGAGAGGTTCTATACTGCGCAAAGCCTACGTTTATCTTCTCCCGTCCGCTTTTCAGTTCATTCAGCGGTGCCATTTCCTTCAATAATCCTTGAAGAACCCTTAAACGAACCCTAAACCAACCCTAAATAAACCCTTAACCAACCCTGAATAAACCCGAAACGAAACCTAAACCAACCCTAAACAAACCGTAAAACAACCCTAGACGAACTTTAAACCATCCCCAAACAAACTTTAAATCAACCCTGCAAAAACCTAAGCCAACCCTAAAGGAGCCCCTGAACCAACCTTAAACAAAGCCTAAACCAACCCAAAGGAAACCCTGAACCAACCCTAAGCAAACCCTTAAACAACCCTAAACCAACACTAAAGAAACCCTAGACCAAACCAATCCTGAATTAAGGAAACCTTAAATCAAGCCCAAAGAAAACCCCTAAACTAACTCTAAACCCTAAACAAACCTTGAACCAAAAGCGAGAAGCAACCCTAAAGCTAATCAGAGCACGAAAGTTTCTGAGTAGCAGGCAGTAGTTTCTGAATTCGGCGCAGTAGTTTGGGAATCCGACGCCATAGTTTCTGCATACCAGTAGTGCCGCACAAGGCGGCGGCGGAAGTTTCAAAGATAGGAAACCTATAGGAGAGGTTGGTTGTTGCAAATCATGGATGGCAGAGCGAACCCACTGATGGACCTACAAGTCCTTGGAGGCAGAGCAGTCTAGTTGTGATGTAGTTGCAGTTGCAGTTGTAGTTATAGTTGTGGTTGTAGTTGTCGTCGTTTTGCAGTTCAGTGCAATGTAGTATAGTGTAGTGGTAGTTGTAGTAGTAGTCGTTGTTATGGTTGTAGTTGTAGTAGTGCTACTAGTAGTAGTAGTAGTAGTAGTAGTAGTAGTAGTAGTAGTAGTAGTAGTAGTAGTTGTTGTTGTTGTTGTTGTTGTGGTGGTGGTGGTGGTGGTGGTGGTGGTGGTGGTGGTGGTGGTTGTGGTAGTTGTAGTTGTAGATGTAGCTGTAATGGAGCTGTAGTTGTAGTTGTAGTGGTGGTGGTAGTGGTACTTGTAGTTGCAGTTGTGGTTGTAGTTGAAGTTCTTGAAGTAGTTGTAGTTGTAGTCTAGTGTAGTGTAGTGTGGTTGAAGTGTAGCGCAGTGTAGTTTGTAGTTTTTAGCGTGGTTGTAGTTGTAGTGGTTGAAGTAGGTGTAGTTGTAATTGTAGTTGTGGTTGTAGCTGTGGTTGTAATTGTAGTTGTAGTTGACTGTAGCACTTTTTTGAAGTTGACAACATCAAAAACCAAGCAAGTCTGCGAGGCTTCCTTCAAAAATTGAAAATTGAGTGTGCAGCTGACGGGCTCGTCCCAATGTGTTTGCGTTTTTTCGACTCCATCTCTCTAAAGGTGCTGCGCCTGCCACAAAAAAGTGAGGCCAGGTCATACGAAGTGCTGCACCTGCCACGCAAAATCATCTTAATCTTGGCAACCCTGAAGATTTGATGCTCCAAAATGACACCCCTCTCAGGACATGAACGCCCTGACCGCCGAACATGTCTGCTACATGCGTCTCTTGTATTGCGCCTGCCATGCAAAATGCATCTTTGCATATCCTCTTCAGTTTGCTGAGCCCCCTTTTCTGTTGGATTGGGCAAGACATTCACAGTCTCTGGTCCCTGCACTTTGGTGTGTGAGGTGCAGATGCCTCTGGTTGTTCGACCTGGACTTTGCGTTCTGCAGTGCGGTACTTGTAAAGAGAGAATTGCTTTATTTATCTTTCATTTACAGCAAGTAGTCAAATCAACGGAGAAGATTTACTTTGAAGTACTTTGAAGCTACCGCGTGCTGTGTGTTGCACAGGCATCCTCACAGTTGCGGCAAGTACAGTCTCTCGAGGCTTCATAAATCTTCGATCAGTAGACTCTGTCAATGTGCACAGAACCTGAACGAAGCGGAATGAATTGAACGAAGCAAAGCAACTTTGCACCTGGTCCGACTTGGCCTCTGACACTTTGAAACTCTCTGGAGCCCGACCTCAAGGCCAGTATTTCATGTTTCGCCTGTTTCGCCTCCAGGCCAGTATTCTCAAGGCAGTTGCAGCTGGGTCAGAAGACCTTTTGCGCGAAGCGATGATAGATGCCCAATCTGCAGGTGCGACTCAGTGCAACTCGGCGTGGCGAGTTCAGTGTGACATGAATTCCAACAGTAGGTGCAGAAGATTCCAGACTTCAGAAGTTATCTTATTTCAAGACGAATCCTCCTAGTTCCTGTGATGTGGCGGACGTATTCTTGTATCAGACTCTCTCATCAGCCTTTGAAAACAAAAAGTTGCAAGTGTCAAGGGTTAGAAGGTAAACCACAGTACTAGCTGACTTTCGACTTCAAGTATCTTCAATTAAGAATACCTAAAATCCGTGATTCAATTTGAATTGCAAGTGCTCGTTGCGCCTCTCTGCCTTGCATCTCTCATCTGCCAAGCATCGCAGGCTTTGCTGCATGGCCACTTCTGAATGGCGCTACTGAACTCTTCAGAGGTTGGGCTGTTGCTTCTTGCCATGTGCAGAAAACTAGTTGACTTTGTCATATAATTTTTGGCTCCGGGTAGGTTTCAAAGAAGCTGCAGGGCAAGAAGAATGCGCAGCATCCTCAATCCTCCCAGAATTTGACCCGACACCGGCTTCATATTCCATCTGGAACGTGATCTCATTATGCGCTGTTCTTTCCCTTTCTTTTTGGACCTGGACACGCCTGGACTCCACTGCATTCAACAGTTGATGGCTTGGCCTGGAGGCACTACTTTGGCAGAGTTTCATTTCAACAACTACTGCTCAGAGGTTTGTCCAGTTCAGTTGCAATTTCGCTATTTGGATTCATTGTGAGAAGTGTCCTTGCTAGAGAGGTTATTGGTGGAGCTGGCAGCGGGTGAACGCTATGGAGGTGTGATGCGCTTTGTGCCATGCAGATCGAACAAGGACACACCACCTCGGTCGAGAGGCTGTGCAGGTGAAGTTGCAGACGTGGAGGCAAGATGCTGATTCGGTATGGTGAGGTAGACAGGATGAGGACGTGGTATGCCATTCTGCTTCTATATTCTCTATATGTATATATATATATATTTATATTCTCTATATTCTTTATATAAATAAAGATAAATAAATGTAAATAAATAAATAAATAGATAAATAAATAAATAAATAAATAAATAGATAAATAAGTAAATAAATATAAATAAATAAATAAATATATATATATATTATATATCTATATAATATATAACCTAGAATGTCGTTTTGGAACCGGCGGGGTTAAAAAAAGTCATGGGAAACGGCCAAAACCCCAGGAGTTTCCAAAATTTTCCCCGTTTTCTCAGCCCAGCTGCTTAGTAATGGAGAAGAGAGAATGCGTGCCACTGAAAGTGTTGATCATAAAATTGTCCCTCTATAATCGTTTTGAATGGGAATTGTCAAGTTGAGGCATTTTCGGAATATAAACTTAGAATATCGGCGCCTATCTTGCGATTTTCATCAACAACGGATGTTATTTTTCAAGTTTTACCTGCACTTTGGACACATTTTGCAAAATTTTCGGGGTCTTGGTTCTTAGACCGGTTTCATTGATCTATTGAAATGTGTCCACATCTAGATTTGAGCAGAGAATTTTAATTCTATCATCTTCCATCATGGTTTTGATTGGGAATTTTCAGGGGTATGCATTCTAGCAATGTCAACTTAGAATGCTGGCATAGATTTTGTGATCTTCATCAATCATTAGTTGCTATTTTTGGATCCTACCCAACATTTCGAACACATTTTGCAACATTTTGGGCCCTTCGCCTTATATGTTCCAACATATTTTTCAAAGCGGTTATTTATTTCGTACACACATATATATATATATAGTGTATTTGTACTTTTGCAGTGCAGTGTTTGGCAGGTTTTCTTTGTATCTAGGCCAATCCCCACAAAGTCATATTGCATCTTGGGGATGTCTTCAAAATGTATCTTGGACACTGAGGTATCCCCGAAAAGCATCTGAGTAAAGCCACAAAAAAGTTATATTGCATCTTGGGGGTGCCACCGAAATTGCACAGTAAGCTTCAAAACACCAGTTTCCAAGGTGCTTAAAAACATGTTCCTGCAACTTAATACTCATTTTTGGTGTAGCGCAGGTTTCAAATATGCAATTTTGAATTCATCCAAAATGCCATATTAAGCTTGGAAACAACAGTTTGCAAGTACTTAAACACCAGTTCCAGCAAGTTAACATGTATTTTTGGTGTAGCACAGGTTTCAAATGTGCAATTTTGAAAGCATCCAACATTGACTATTAAGCTTGTAAACGCCCGTTTTCAAGGTGTTTACAAGCAAGTTCCAGCAAGTCAATATTCATTTTTGGTGTACCACAGGTTTCCAACATGCAATTTTGAAGCCATACAAAATCGCAAAATCAGCTTGTAAACGCTAGTTTCCAAGGTGCTTAAAAGCAAGTTCCTGCAAGTCAGTATGCCTTTTTGGTGTAGCACAGGTTTCGAANCAAAATCGCAAAATCAGCTTGTAAACGCTAGTTTCCAAGGTGCTTAAAAGCAAGTTCCTGCAAGTCAGTATGCCTTTTTGGTGTAGCACAGGTTTCGAAAATGGAATTTTGAAAGCATACAAAATTGCATATTGAGCTTGCAAGCGCTAGTTTCCAAGGTGCTTGATGCAAGTTCCTGCAACTTAATTTGAAGGTTTAGNATGGAATTTTGAAAGCATACAAAATTGCATATTGAGCTTGCAAGCGCTAGTTTCCAAGGTGCTTGATGCAAGTTCCTGCAACTTAATTTGAAGGTTTAGTGTAGCACAGGTTTCAAACATGCAATTGTGAATCCATGCAAAATGCCGTATTAAGCTTGGAAACAACAGTTTGCAAGTACTTAGACACCAGTTCCAGCAAGTTAACATGTATTTTTGGTGTAGCACAGATTTCNCATGCAAAATGCCGTATTAAGCTTGGAAACAACAGTTTGCAAGTACTTAGACACCAGTTCCAGCAAGTTAACATGTATTTTTGGTGTAGCACAGATTTCAAATGTGCAATTTTGAAAGCATCCAACATTGACTATTAAGCTTGTAAACGCCAGTTTCCAAGGTGTTTAAAAGCAAGTTCCAGCAAGTCAATATGCATTTTTGGTGTACCACAGGTTTCCAACATGCAATTTTGAAGCCATGCAAAATCGCAAAATCAGCTTGTAAACGCTAGTTTCCAAGGTGCTTAAAAGCAAGTTCCTGCAAGTCAGTATGCCTTTTTGGTGTAGCACAGGTTTCGAANCAAAATCGCAAAATCAGCTTGTAAACGCTAGTTTCCAAGGTGCTTAAAAGCAAGTTCCTGCAAGTCAGTATGCCTTTTTGGTGTAGCACAGGTTTCGAACATGGAATTTTGAAAGCATACAAAATTGCATATTGAGCTTGCAAGCGCTAGTTTCCAAGGTGCTTGATGCAAGTTCCTGCAACTTAATTTGAAGGTTTAGNCATGCAAAATGCCGTATTAAGCTTGGAAACAACAGTTTGCAAGTACTTAGACACCAGTTCCAGCAAGTTAACATGTATTTTTGGTGTAGCACAGATTTCGAATGTGCAATTTTGAAAGCATCCAACATTGACTATTAAGCTTGTAAACGCCAGTTTCCAAGGTGTTTACAAGCAAGTTCCAGCAAGTCAATATGCATTTTTGGTGTACCACAGGTTTCCAACACGCAATTTTAATGTCATCCAAACTTGCACATTCAGCTTGTAAACGCTAGTTTCCAAGGTACTCAAAAGCAAGTTCCAGCAAGTTTACATGTTTTTTTGGTCTAGGTTTCAAATATGCAATTTTGAAGTCATCCAAAATTGCATATTTAGCTCGGAAACGCCAGTTTCCAAGGTGCTTGAAAAGCAAGTTCCTGCAAGTTGATTTGCATTTTTGATGTAGCACAAGTTTCAAATGTGCAATTTTGAAGTCAGCCAAAACTGCAAAATCAGCTTGTAAACGCTAGTTTTCAAGGTGCTTCAAAGCAAGTTCCAGCAAGTCAAAATGCATTTTTGGTGTACCACAGGTTTCAAACATGCAATTTTGAAGTCATCCAAAATGGTATATTCAGCTTGTAAACGCTAGTGTCCAAGGTGCTTAAAAGCAAGTTCCAGCAAGTTTACATGTTTTTTTGGTCTAGGTTTCAAATATGCAATTTTGAAGCCATTCAAACTTGCATATGCAGCTTGTAAACGCTAGTTTCCAAGGTGCTTAAAAGCAAGTTCCAGCAAGTTAGTATGCATTTTTGGTGTAGCGCAGGTTTCAAAAGTGCAATTTTGAAGCCACCAAAAATTGCATACTAGCTTGTAAATGCTAGCTTCCAAGGTGCTTAAAAGCAAGTTCCTGCAAGTCAATATGCATTTTTGGTGTACCACAGGTTTCAAAGATGCAATTTTGAAGGCATCCAAAATTGCACATTCAGCTTGGAAACGCCAGTTTCCAAGGTGCTTGAAAGCAAGTTCCTGCAAGTTGATTTGCATTTTTGATGTAGCACAGGTTTCAAATGTGCGGTTTTGAAGTCATCCAAAATTGCACATTCAGCTTGTAAACGCCCGTTTCCAAGGTGCTTAACAGCAAGTTCTCGCAACTTAAATATGAAGGTTTAGTGTAGCACAGGTTTCAAACATGCAAGTTTGAAGGCAACGAAAATGCATTTTCAGAGTGGGATAGTTTCTAAATATCGTTTTTGGGAGGGGTTACATATGCATGTCTGGGAAGAGGTGAAATTCATAGATGCATTTCTGGCAAGATTCCTAGATGCAAAATGCAATTTCAAGGGTTACTAAAGACGCGCCCGTAGATGCAATTTATTATTTTGATCTTCCCCCTGTCTCTGGCTAGGGTAGCCTCGTAATAGTAGGAGCTTCAATGCTTCACTTGTGAAAATTGGGAACCATTTTGCAATGCAAGACCCAGGGGATTGCAAATCTCTATTTTGCTTTAGTTTTTACGGGATACCAAATTTTCACACACACACACACATATATATATATATATATACCCACGTGGCCAACATTCTAAGTTGCTCTTCGCCGCGGTCTTTTTAAACCTGTTCCAGGAGAGTTTCACATTTTAGAAGGGATAGAAAAGCAACATCATTTGAGGGAAAAAACAGTGCGTCGTCTTGCGGTGGTTTGGACATTGTATGTTCACAAAACCTTGTAAATATGCAGTAAATTGGACTTTTCGTTGCATATGTGCTTCAAAAAACGTTATTTTTCTAGTCGTTGTTTTTTGGGCACCCTTATGGAGGAAAAAAAACCCGTAAAGTGAGAACATAGCATGCCTTTTCTAGGTAGCATGCGCATTTTGTATGGCAATACTGTGGTTTGATGCATTGACGGACTGAAACTTAGAATGTTTGCCCCGAAAATGCGGCACGCATGCTAAATTTAGTCAAAAACAGGCCAACAAACACGCATTCTAAGTTCCGGGGTAAAAGTTTTGGAAAACTGGTGAGCATTCTAAGTTTCAGTCCGTCGCTATATATACTCTCTATATATATTCTCTATATAGTCTTCCCATTCTGTCGTTCTGCCGCTTCTGCTTTGTTTCAAGGTGGCCTTCATTGGGATCCGCCTTGAAAGTGAGTGCCCTGTGCCTTGGCAATGATCATCCCCTGGTCCATTCACATGCTACCAGAACTCCGTCGAGGAAATGCTGCCCGTGGAGATGTTGGTTGAGATGTTTGAGAAGGCGCAGAAGTGAATCACCAAGGAGAAACACGATTGAGCCATACTGCTCGTACTCTGCTCATACTACATTCACACTAATGTAGCAGAACTTAGAGAATCTGAATGTAGATAGTACATAATATATCTAACATAAATATACACATAGATGTATTGTATATATATATACACACAAAATGATTATATATATATATATATATTATGTAACTTATATAATCTAATATACATATCGCTAGGGGGCTAACATTGCCTAAAAAACAACTGAATTCCATGCGTTGTGTTGCTCCGGCGTGTTTTTTCGGTCGCAGCTGCGAACATGCAGAGTATCGATATTGCCTGTGTTTCGTTGCGTTTTTCCCCGAATGCCAGGGTTCCTGTTTCACTCTAAAAGGGTGTGTTCGCCAGACGTTGCGCAACCGTTTGCAACCGTTCGCAACCGCCCGCAATCGTCCGCAATCGTCTGCAACCGTCCGCAAAAGTCCCCAACCGTTCGCGTGAGGTCGCTATGGCCGTGCCAATGGGAAAAGCTGTGAAGGCAGTCATTTTTGGAGGTTTCAAACGTGTCGAAGCTTTGTTTCGCGTGGCAGGCGTGGCCCTTCGTGACATTCCAGCGTGTTCCATAACGCGTCGATTAAAATCGTTTTGTGTGGCAGGCAGAATACTTTCGCATTGTTTTCAATCAATGAGTTGTTTTTCGTGGCAGGCGCAGCACTTTGGAGACCTTCATCGGCATTTTGCGTGGCAGGCGCAGCACTTTAGACGTGTCATGTTACGCGTTTTTTGCGAAACGCAGTGTCAGGGCTGCGTCAAGTGGTGACAACGTGCAAATCGTGTGGCAGGCGCGGCGTAGTGTGACAGTGTTAATTTGCCTGGCAGGCGCAGCATTTGGTGGCATGTCATTTTGTGTGGCAGGCGCAGTATTTAGTGCAGTTGCAACTGACCAGTGTAGACTTGACCCTCTCCACTCTTTATTCCACACATTCCACACCTTCCGCACCTTCCGCACATTCCACGCATTCCACGCATTCCACACTTTCCACGCTTCACGCTGCACACTACGCACTCCACACTCGACAGGAGAAAGTAAGCAGAGAGAAGATCAGACAGGAGAAAGTCAGAAGAGAGAAGATGCAGGCGCGAGAAAAGGTAGCTGTGTTTCCCTGCAAAACTGAGGGTTTCGGACATTCTTGGAAGTTGAGATGCCGAAAAAGTGCACGGCGTTGTGGCGCGAAGCACATGTCGAAGTGAAAAGTGTTAAAAACTGACGGGTTGGGAACACTTTTGGACGTGGAGACGTCGTTTTGTGTGGCAGGGGCAAGGGATTCTGCACCTTGTCAAAAATGAGCTAAACTTGTGGGTTTTGTGGCATGTACAAAAACAATGGCAGGCGTGGGATATTTGAAGAGGGGCTCCAAAGATGCATTTCGCGTGGCAGGCGCAGTGCAAGAGACATATCTAGCAGACATGTTAAGAGGTCAGGACGCTGATTTCCTGAGATGGGTTTGCACTTTGCAGTATCAGATCGTCAGGCTTGCTAAGATCATTTTGCGTGACAGGTGCAGCACTTCGCATGACCTGGCCTCCCTTTTTCGTGGCAGGCGCAGTGCTTTAGAGACATTGGCACGAAGCCGTCAGCTGCACACTGAACTTTCCATTTTTGGAGGAACCCTCGCAGAATTGCTTCATTTTTGCTGGTGTCAGCTTCAAAAATTGAGGAAGTCTCGCAAAAGCGCTTTGTTTTGAAACGTTTCACTACACTACACTATTCTCCGCTACACTACACCACACTGCACCACACCACACCACACCACGCCACGCTACACTACACTACACTACAATCAACTACAGCTACAACTACAAGCACAGCTACAACCACAACTAGTTGTAGTTGTGGTTGTAGCTTTGTTTGTAGTTGTAGTTGTAGCTGTAGCTGCAGTTGACTTTAGTGTGGTGTAGACGTTCCGAAAGGAAGTAATTTTGCGAGACTTCCTCAGTTTTCGAAGCTGACAACATCAAAACGAAGCAATTCTGCGAGGGTTCCTCCAAAAATGGAAAGTTCAGTGTGCAGCTGACGGCTTCGTGCCAATGTCTCTAAAGTACTGCGCCTGCCACAAAAAAGGGAGGCCAGGTCATGCGAAGTGCTGCACCTGTCACGCAAAATGATCTTAGCAAGCCTGACGATCTGATACTGCAAAATGCAACCCATCTCAGGAAATCAGCGTCCTGACCTCTTAACATGTCTGCTAGATATGTCTCTTGCACTGCGCCTGCCACGCGAAATGCATGTTTGGAGCCCCTCTTCAAACATCCCAACTCCACAAAACCCACAAGTTTAGCTCATTCTTGACAAGGTGCAAAACCCTTTGCGCCTGCCACGCAAAACGACGTCCGCATTTTCACTTCGACATGTGCTTCGCGCCACAATGGCGTGCAATTTTTCATTTCTCATCTGCCCAGATGGCTCCGCACCCGCCGGTTTAGCGAGCCTACTTTTTGACTCTCCGGAGCCAAAAAACATTGGGAAAACACAATGTTTCGCGACTTTCCTACCTTTTCTCGCGCCTGCATCTTCCCTCTTCTGACTTTCTCCTGTCTGATCTTCTCTCTGCTTACTTTCTCCTGTCTCAGCTTCTCTCTTCTGTGCCTCTTCCCATCTTGGCTTTTGCATCTGTCCATACTGTTGGAAGTTTGACTTCTAAACTTCTTTCGACAACTACAACTACAACTAAAACCACAACTACAACTACAACAACTACGACAACTACAACCACAACAATATCTACAACTTCAGCTACATGACAACTACAACTACAAATACAACTACAGCTACATGACAACTACGACTACACCTACAACAACTACAGCTATTTCTACACCTTCAACTACGTGGCAACTACAACTATAGCAATTACAACAACAACAACAACAACAACAACAACAACAACAACAACAACAACAACAACAACAACAACAACAACAACAACAACAATAACGTCCACTACATGACAACTGCAGCTATAACAACTACAACTACAAGAACAACTACAACTTCAACTACATGACAACTACAGCTACAACAAGAAAAACAACAACAACTTCAACTACAACCACAACAGCCAACCACTACAACTACCACCACACCACACTACAGTCAACAACAACAACAACAACTACAACCACAGCTACAACCACAACCACAACCAAAACTACAATTACAACTAGAACTACACCTACCACTACCACTACCCCTACAACTACACCTACCACTACCACTACCGCTACAACTGCAACTGCAACTACGTCATAATTGCACTGTGTTGCATCCAACCACTTGTCGGTCCGTCAGTGGGCTCGCTCGGCCATCCATGATTCACAACAACCAACCCCTCCTATAAGTTTCCTATCTTTGAAACTTCCGCCACCGCCTTGTGCGGTTCTACTGGAACATTTTGGAATAATCCCAAATTGACCCAACCTTAGATAAATCTTAGGTAGCCCACAAAGAAACCGTCAATGGACCCAAAATCCTAAATCTTAAATCAACGTCAAATCAACCCTAAAGAAACCCTCCGAACAGCAGCAGCAGCAACAATTTTCTTCTCTTGATCAAAATCTTCATACTAAGACCTCTAAGGAAACCTGACAAGATGGCCATGGAAGGGCCTTCTAGAAAAGATTTTACCAATATCTTCGTACCAGAGACTCCTGTAAGAGCATCCCACAAAAGCTTTCATACAAGCATCCAATACCGGGCATGTTCAAGATCTTCATGCGGGACCTCTTAGAGGATTTCACCAGGGTCTTCACAAAATCTTCTCAGAAGTGCCTCTACAAGACTGGGGCCAAGATTTTTGAAAGGTGGATGTCTAAGAAATTCCCGTTCCCATTTGCCACCGTTTTACCGTTTTAGCAACGTGGACAAAGCACCACACCTGCCACGTGGACGAAAAAGTGTTGAAAATCTTGCGGCTGTCACGCGAAACCAAGTTTTGACGCCCCAGGAGCGCCAAAAAATATTGCGCCGGCCACGATTAATAGACATCGCTCAAAAAACTAGCACTGCGCGCAAGAAACTAACATGACGCAAGGCCTAAACGAGCCCTACAAAAACTTTAAACCTTGTTCTGGACTTCAAAACGACTCAGGATTTAGTTTCCGTGATTCCGCTCTAGGTCTGGGCTCTCCTAGCTTTGAACGTTCAGGATGTCCAGACAAATTTCATGAAGATTACTCAGATCCGCCATTGCAGTGTGGCTGCAATATTTCCAAATTGCAGGGTTGCAGATTCGCAAGGTTCGGAGTTCCAGCGATCTAGGTTTGCTTGGGTCATTCTTTTTGATTTCCTGCAACTTCGTGGGTTGGAAGGTCGCAAGGGTGAGGGTCGGATGACTCTTGAAGTTCCAGGTTTCAGATGTGCCACCATTGAAAAACCAAGGTGGATGGGTTGCGAAAGGTTCAGAAGTTACGCGGGATTATATATACACATATAAATGTTTTGACTTTACTGGGTTTTGAGTCCCCGTTGTTTTGAAATCTTAAATATAGCAAGGCTGGACTGATCATGTTATTAACTTTCACATGTTTAATGTTTATGTTGTGCACACTCGAATCCTGTGCGCACCCCAAGCTTGGCGCAGGTGACTGGCGAGCCTCCTCACACTGCGCGTGTGTTGGGAGTCCCAATTTCGGACTGCTACAGTATGCCCAGCCTATAGCAGCCTCAGTGAAAAGGAATGAAGAGGATGGTTCAATGAAAGGTTCCGTCCTGTTTTTCCCCACCTGCCAGGTGAGGGTCTCTAGATTTTAGCCAAGGTGCCATGCCGCAATGCCTCATCTTCACTTTCACCTCCTACTTCCTCGTCCTCCTCCTCCTCCCTTTCTCCTCGTCATCCTCTGCCAGCTTCGGATGCTGCTAAGCTGGACCCAAACACCATATGGCGAGATCTGGAGCTGTGGGTCCGGAGGTTGTGGGCCGGGAACACCCTATGACAGCTCCTGGACCCGAACACATACCAGAATTCCTGATAGAATGCTAAACAGAATGGATGCTGCATAGAATGTCAGATAGACCATGAGATAGAATGCTAGATAGAATGTCAGAAAACATGCCAGATAGAATGTCATAACTGATGTCAGATAGAATGCCACATAGAATGTCAGAAAACATGCCAGATAGAATGTCAGAACTTATGTCAGATAGAATGCCAGACTGTCTCAGATAGAATGGCAGAATAGACGTCAGATGGACTTTCAAGTAAAAATGTCAGAATACGTGTCAGATAGGATGTCAGTTGGTGGGGGTCCGTCGAAGAAAATACTTTTGAAAATTCTGGGCCTTTTGTGACCGAGGACATTTGTACGATCTGGTCTTGCAGTGCTTGAAGTCAGGCCACTGTTGTGAAATCCGGACATCGAATCATGCTAAGAGCTGGCTGGTCTTTGGCTGCTTGAGTTCTTGCAATTTAGCGGGTGAAAGAAAATGATCATACGGACGGAAAACCACGAGATACGATTTATTGCCTAAGCAGTGCAGCGCCTCTGCAAACTGAGTCACGTTCGGTGAATTTTGAGAGCTACTCACTTGGGCAGGCTGAAAGGGCTGCGGCAAAGCACCTTCTGCCAGTTTATGTTTGCTGGCTTGAGGTTGTTTGGGAGTGTGGTGTCTAACGGTGTCCATGAGGATATATTTATACTGATGACTGGCACGGTTTCATCATTTAACCAGAAGTGCCTCGGTGCACAGGATTTGACAGCCTGCTTGCGCAACTGCGAGATGGTCAGGTTGGGCCCAGCCTTTCGAACTCCGCCAAATTTTAGCAGTCCAATTTGCACATGTTAAATCTAAGGTCTTGGACTTTGGCAGACAGGCAGGGGACATCCAAGTCACATGGAATCCCTTTTTGGGCTTTGCGGGGCTTTGCCTCTTCAACCCCAATATGCTCAGTCCTTGTATTAGTCCGTACTCGGCAGGTCAAGGTGGCCAAGCACTTGTACTCTTTTGTGGCCCGCTGGAAGGATCAGGACCCGAGAGTTTGAATGGGTCAAAGCCGCTGCGTTTTCATTCTGGCAAAGATATTTGAATCCTAAGTGATTTGCCAGCGCTAGGAAAATGCCAAAATTCTGGGCTCGTTTAAGCCCCGGTTTTAGCTTCTTTCGTGAGGAGCATCAGCTAGCCATGCTGAGTGAGACCAAGCGAGCGTCGAGCCCTGGCAAGGCATTTTGCTGCCGCTTTTCCAATTTTTTTTGTAGTAACGAGCAACGTAGTACTTGATAGTGCTTGAACTGTTCCGTAAGACTACAAAGCAAAACAGAATGCAATGTGACAATTACAGATACGCATGTCGAGTATAATAGATAGTTTTAAGTTATGAAAACACATGAATAACATGTATATACATACATACGGATGCAGTATGTATATATGTATAGACATACAGATGTAGTATGGATGTATATATCTACATACAGATGTTATATGTAATATACAATTTATTTTTTAATATCTAGTGTAGAGAGGGGCGCCTCCCCAGCCCGTGCAATGTCCATGCAAAACGCTGGTTTCCCAGAAGTCACCTTTTGCGACTTTTTGCCTTCTGCCCAGGGTTCATGCATCTTTGACATCATTGTTTTGTTTCTGTGCCTGTTTGTGTGTGTGTGTGCATGCTCCTAAGCTTGGGTAATTAACATATTGACTTTCAATTGTTGACATGGAATGCTTGAATTGCAAACCCGTCAAAACAGCTGGGAAAAATCAGTTTGGTGGAAATACGCTATGGGACTGCCATTTTTGCTATGAAACATTGTCTTGTGCCAATGACTATCAGCGATACATGAATTGAATTTTGACCGGTTGCGCCATACTCAAACGATAGGAGTGCTTGCTTCGATGTTGCATGTCTTTATAGCAAGTGTGAACAAGAGTAAACAGCACTTTTGATTGACAGGAGATTTCATTTTGGCCCCAAGCAGTACTGCATCTTCCTGACAGAGAGCCCTGCATCATGAAGAGATATGGAATATTGCGCAAGGATAAGCATTCTATTCTCTTGAAAAATGTTGTTTCTTTCAACATAGCATCAACTTAGGTTTTTAGGGCAGCAGCATTCTTCACCAGTCATCATTTAAAAGAATGTGGCATTCCTTTATGGCATACCTCACTGCGAGGTTCTCCTACAGAGAGGGTAACATTCCTCTAAGCAAAAAGCATCATTACTTTGAAGCAGAACCCGGAGATGTGCAGTGCATTCCTTTTGAAAGAGTGTATCATTTCTTCCATATATTTCAAGAAAAAAGGGCATACCTCTATATACTGTAGGTAATAGTCCCTTGAGAGAAGGGTAGCATCTGTCTAAGGTAGGGTAACATCTCCCAGAGCGCGGCATTCCTTTAGAAAAACAAAAGTGCTTGGATGAGGTCAAGGAATATATATATATATATAAACATACATATATATTTTGAAACTAGTCGAACAAAGGTGTTATGCAATCTTCCTTTCTGGTAATGTATAGTAAATAATTTTTCATACATATAATACAATATACAACATACAACATTTAAAGCATAACATATAATGATTAATGAATAACACCGTACAAGACATTATATGTATACATATATATAAATACAGTTAGGAATATGATAAACATATGTAATATATATATATCTTGAATATAACATATAATATATGCTATATAATCTATAAGATGAAGCTTCACAAAGTGAATCGAATAGTGTTGCAATGAAAAACCAGGTCAGTGGTGTGCGTGGCATGTGCAGCAGGTTTAGGCCACACACGAGGCATTTGTTCAGATTTGTGCCATCTTGGAAGATCGCCATGTTATCACCTAGGGCGATCCAGAAATTGGCTTTGACAGCTCTGCAGTCCAAGATCAGCTTCAACTTGAGTTTCCTTGCAGTTCGGTCCAAGGGAGGAGTGGGTGGGCTCACAAAATTGTGAGCGGAAAAGGTGTTCAGCCTTGCCGACCCCGAGTTCAAAAGAGAGCCCGCTAGCTCTGCAACTGAGATGTTCCGATTGAATTGGAGGATGTTCTTTTCCCGATTGAGTTTATTTGCATTGATTGGCCAGTTTGCCATTGCTGATGTTTCGCGATTCATGTCCATTGCTGTATTTGCGCTTGTCCCTGTGGGGAAACCAGCAGAGAAATTGGAATCCACGTTTTCGGCAGCATCACTATAATATGCAATTGATAACATACAATATACTATATATATATATATATATATATATATCTATATATAATATATGATATGTAATAAAATATAAATAGAGTTTAAATGGAAACATAATATATAACATACAATATATGAGATATAATATTTAATATATGACATTTAATACATAATAAATGATATAAAGTGTTTTGTACCTACAAGGTATCATATATAATAGATATATATAATATTCAAAATATAGAAAAGGTATTTGAGAATTAAATATAATACAAAATATTCTATATAGTGTGTACAAAACAAAAAATAGAATATAATATCATTTTGTGTATTATAATATAAGATCTCTTAATATGATAATAATGTAATAAACAAATTATTTAATAAAATACAATTTAAAATAGAATATTTATAAAAATATAATGCAATAAAATATGATATTATAAGATAACATATCATAATATAAGATAATGGAACATATCGAAAAAATAAAATTATACAATAAAAAATCACAAAACACAAGAAAACACGCTCTAATCCAATAAAGTATAAGATATTAGAATAAAATAATATTTAGAACCTGATACAATGTAAAAAATAAAAATCACAAAATAAAAAAAATACCTAAAAAATCGCATGATATAGCATAATGTAAAAGAAAAGTATAGATATATATTCAAAAAATAAATATACAGTATAGATATTAAAAAATGTTGAATAGTAAAATCTGATGCAGATAACGTAAATTTGATCTAATATAAACATTAGCAAAAAACAAGACAACAACATATAATAGAATATAACCTGATTTAATATAACAAATGAAAAAAATCACTAAAGAATAGTCAATAAAATATAGTACAGTACAGTACAATTTGTTTCCTGGTCTGGGTGGTGGTGTCCGGCTCTCCGGATCTCTGTCTTCACTTGTCTCCCTTCAGTTGTCTCCCGGTCTGGCTGGAATCTATTTGTCTCCCGATCTGGCTGGTGGTGTCCGGCTTTTCGGATCTCCGTCTTCACTTGTCTCCTTTGCAATCTGGCTGGTGGTGCTTGTTTCCCTTCACTTGTCTCCCAGTCTGGCTGGTGGTGTCCGGCTCTCCGGATCTGCGTCTTCACTTATCTTGCTTCATTTGTCTTCCAATCTGCTTGGTCCGGCTCTTTGGATGCCTGTCTTCACTTGTCTTCCTTCACTTGTCTCCCAGTCTGGCTGGTTGTTTTTTGGCTCTCTGGATCTGTGCTAATTTGGTCCTTCGTTGTCTGGCGGCGGCTCTCTCAACCTCTGTCTTCACTTGTCTCCTTTCGTTTGTCTCCCCGTCTGGCTGGTGGTGCCCGGCTCTCCAGATCTCTGTCTTCGCTTGTCTTGCTTCATTTGGCTCCCAATCTGGCTGGTGGTGTCCTTTGTGTCCGGCTCTCGAGAATTGTCCCGAAGGTTCCGTGCGCGCTGCACTCACTGCCCTTAGTCTTTCTCCGTGGATCGATGCCACCAAGATGGGTGGGGTGGGTGGGGTGGGTCGGGTGGGGTGGGGTGAATGTAATAACGTTCTCTACGCATTGCACACGGATTGTAGGTTCACCTGCTACTTACTGCCGCTTAGTCTTGCTCACTGGATCGACCCCTTGGCTTAAGATGGGAAAGGGTGGGCGGGGTGGGATGGGTCTGAGGACATGCTCTACACACCGCAAACGGATTGGAGGTTCACTTGCTACTTCCTTCACTTCCTCTTGCATTCTCACTGCTGCTTATTACACGCAGAGGCGTTGGCGCACGCACAGTTTTTATTACACAGAAGCTTTACATACAGGAGCTTTGACAGACTGAGATGTTTACACGTATAAAGAAGGTTTTACACAGGGAGGCTTTTGCACAGAGGAGCCTTTCGCGAGGCTTTTGCATAGAGATTTTTTTTCACAGAGCAGCTGTTACACACAGAAGTCTTTACACACAGCATCTGTTACACCGACAAACTTTTACAGCGCGACGCCGCTACACACAGAAACTCTTACACAGAGAAGCTGTGACACCGGGACACGCAGAATTCACACAGGGAAGCTTTTCCACAGGGGAACTCTTACATGGACAAACTTTGTACAAAGGCAATACACAGAGCACATCTTTACAGAGGGAAACCTTTACACAGGGAAGTTTTTGCGGGGAAGAACTTTTACACCGGAAAAAATTAGTGAAAAATAACTATATAGTTGTAGCTGTGCGTCAGCAATACTTGCAATTCTTTGTTGTTGTTGTTGTTGTTGTTGTTGTTGTTGTTGTTGTTGCTGTTGTTGCCTGGCGTAAGGAGCGAGGCCCAGACCCCTGTCTCCTACCTTGTATCCCACCTTGTCTCCCCCTTATTGTTTCAGATACAAAGGCTGTGGCAAAAAATGAAACAGCGTGTCAGGAGAAAATGTTGCTTGTGGTTCATGCTGTTTTCAATTGACATGGAATCAAGCAATGTCAGCATCAGGAACTAGTGTAGCCGCAGCCACAAACATGCACACAGATGCTGCAATGGATCTGGGAAAATTGTTTGGGGTCTACGGGGGTGTAATTTGATTTAAATTCTGACATATTCTGACATTCTATCTGACACGTCATCTGGCATTCTAGTGACATCTAGTCTGGCATAGTGCTCGGGTCCGGGCCCAGAGAGTTGGCGAGCTTGTTATAGGGTTCGGGGCCAGCGAGGCCCAGAGAGCCTGCGAGCCTGAGGCAGAGTGACGATGCAGACGAGGCTGGCAAGGAAGCTGGCGATGACATGCTGGTGGGGACGATGACGTCGGCTATGAGCTTGGTGACTTGGCGAGGAGGAGAGGAAACGAGGAGGAGGAAGAGGAGGAAGAAGGAGGAGGACAGGGCTACACAAAATCTACAGACCATCACGTGGCAGGGAAAACAAAAACCTCCCAAGAACGTGGGCCCACAACTGAAGCAAACAAGCTGCCTGCAGGAAAATTTCCCCAACACAAATTTGGTGAATTTCTCGCTTTGGGGCATTGTCTCAGTGGTTCGGGATGCCCAATTCTTTTGGGTGAAACCTTACAGGTGAACTGCACACCATATATGGTCTGTACAGTTCTGACGGGGATAGACCATACGTTTACCTTGTTGCTGGCTTTCAAAGCGCATGGAAGTTAGTCCGTCTCAATCATCCAAATCATCTTCATTGTTTCTCATTTTCATGCCTTCGTCATTGGAAAGGAAAGCCAACATCTCTGATTCCGTTTCTTCCATGATTCTGTATTGTTCTGGTGAAACTAGAGATGCAAAGAGCCTATTCACTCACGCGCTGCGGAGACATCCTCGACTCCGATCTCACTCCGACCGAGTACTGCTGATCCAAGCAACCTGACCCAGGCCACATACTGAGAGATTTCAAAAACACAAAGAAAATGTGTTGTCAGATGTGCGAAAACTTGCAAAAGGCAGTTGTCAGATCCTTGCCTTGTTCAACGCAGGATGTGATTCATAAAGAGTTCGGCTCTGAGTCAGGATTGCAGATATAAAAATGCAACGTCTACTACCCTGAGATTCCAACCTGTATCTGGTACATACAACCAGCAAGGCAGCTGAAAACAAAGTAGTTAAAACAGTTTGCATCTTCTACCTTGCGGTCCTGTACCAGGGGACGGGTGGATTCCCAACAAAAATCATAGCTTGCGCCAGTTGTCCTGCGAGCAAAGACTCCCTGAACAAAATCCGTTAAATGCTTCTTACACATTGACTGTGCATACATGACTGTGCAGCAAGATTTAGGAAGGGATGTCCGGTTTACCTTATTTGAGATTCACTTAAAGATGTGAGATCTACAGTCTCCATTGAGCTTTGGCAAGGAATGTCTAGGTGAGACGCAACGGAAAGATGTCTAATCATGGCTGGTTGCATTGAAACCATTGAGCCCTTTTCAGGTCTGTGGTCCGGAGGGTTCTGTAGGGAAGGCGTTGCTATCAAGGGATTTGAGGTCTTGCATACTGTTTCGGCAAGGTGCCAGGTGCTGGGCAATTTGCATGCGTATGTGCAATGTATGTGCGCATATGTAGCACACTGTAGCGGTTGGTTTGATGCCATTGGTCTTGTATGTTACTGCAACTTTTCACGCGCTGCAGCCTGCCAACAGCGCCCACACATTATCACTGCATTACTGTGTTCTGATGTGATTTGATGTATGCGGATGGGTAGTTTGCGCGCTACCCTCTCGGCTTCCGTGTCAACCTTTTAGTTTCATGAGTGTTTTGTCAAGTGTTTGCATTCTCATTTTCTGTTTGTTGATTGCACTGTCCCATTCCCAAACTTAGTAGTTTATACCATGATATGTTCCTTTTTTTGTTGAGTCTGGATAAGACAAGGCTTGAGGTATCTTGCGGTGGTCTCGTTGTCAATTAGTATATCTGTATGCCTTGAGCCTGAGCACGTCACTATATAAGAGTATTGTTTAGGTTATATAAGTTATACAAGTTCATTGTTTTGCCGTTCGGTGATTTGATGTTGTGTTTTTCTTCATCGCTGTCGTCCGGACTTGGTGAAGATTGAGGCTAGAGTTGCTGAGAGAGTTTGCGACACCTGCTGGTGTCTGGAGCTATTTCCTTGCCATGCATTTGCAAGAAGAAGTGGAGCTGGAAGTGCTTTGAAGATTTTTGAAGTGTTGTGAAGTGTGTTTCGTTCGACGCCAAAACGAGCATGACTTTTGGCACATTCGCTGAAGGGATTCTGTGTGCATAGTTCGTTTTGAGACCAAGGCGTCTGCACTGTATGTGAAGGCAGCTTCTCCTGATACGTTGGTAGAGGCCGCTGCTGAAGCTGGGAGGAATTGTGTGAAATGCCGTGAAAATGCTATGAACATGTGTGTGTATATATGATATATATATATATATATAGATAGAATGGGTTAACGCCCTGGTGCCGCCGACCCCCCCTTTTATGGGGGAGGTTGGCAAGTGGGAATCCTCGATGAATGGAGGGTGCAAGCCCTATAGAAAGCTAGTGTGTGGCCAGGATGCTCAAGCCGGGTGTCGGGAGACTGGCAAGGCTTGGGTTACAGCCTTGCGTGAGCACAAAGGCCATAGTTGCAGCCTTGCAAGGGCTGTGAAGCTGCAGCGGTGCGTTTCAGGGTGCCGTCCGGCAGTTTCGAAAGCCTATAGAAAGCTAGTGTGGCGCCAGGAAATGGCTCAAGCCGGGTGTTGGGAGACTGGCAAGGCTTGGGTTACAGCCTTGCGTGAGCACAAAGGCCGTGGTTGCAGCCTTGCAAGCGCTGTGCGTTTCAGGGGTGCCGTCCGGCAGTTTCGAAAGCCTATAGAAAGCTAGGGTGGCGCCAGGAAATGGCTCAAGCCGGGTGCCGGGAGACTAACAAGGCTTGGGTTACAGCCTTGCGTGAGCACAAAGGCCATAGTTGCAGCCTTGCAAGGGCTGTGAAGCTGCAGCGGTGCGTGTCAGGGGTGCCGTCCGGCAGCTTCGAAAGCGTATAGAAAGCTAGTGTGGCGCCAGGAAATGGCTCAAGCCGGCTGCCGGGAGACTGGCAAGGCTTGGGTTACAGCCTTGCGTGAGCACAGAGGCCGTGGTTGCAGCCGTGCAAGGGCTGTGAAGATGCAGCGGTGCGTGTCAGGGGTGCCGTCCGGCAGCTTCAAAAGCCTATAGAAAGCTAGTGTGGCGCCAGGAAATGGCTCAAGCCGGGTGTCGGGAGACTGGCAAGGCTTGGGTTACAGCCTTGCGTGAGCACAAAAGCTGTGGTTGCAGCCTTGCACGGGCTGTGAAGCTGCAGCGGTGCGTTTCACGGTTGCCGTCCGGCAGTTTCGAAAGCCTATAGAGAGCTAGTGTGGCGCCAGGAAATGGCTCAAGCCGGCTGCCGGGAGACTGGCAAGGCTTGGGTTACAGCCTTGCGTGAGCACAAAGGCCGTGGTTGCAGCCTTGCAAGGGCTGTGAAGCTGCAGCGGTGCGTGTCAGGGGNGGCTTGGGTTACAGCCTTGCGTGAGCACAAAGGCCGTGGTTGCAGCCTTGCAAGGGCTGTGAAGCTGCAGCGGTGCGTGTCAGGGGTGCCGTCCGGCAGTTTCGAAAGCCTATAGAAAGCTAGTGTGGCGCCAGGAAATGGCTACCTTGGTTGGGAACCTTGCTTGGGAGCCTTGCTTTGGAACCTTGCTTGGGAACCTTGCTTGGGAACCTTGCTTGGGAACCTTGCTTTGGAACCTTGCTTGGGAACCTTGCTTGGGAGCCTTGCTTTGGAACCTTGCTTGGGAACCTTGCTTGGGAACCTTGCTTGGGAACCTTGCTTGGGAACCTTGCTTGGGAACCTTTCTTGGGAACCTTGTTTGGGAACCTTGCTTGGGAACCTTGCTTGGGAACCTGTTCTGGGAACCTTACTTGGGAACGGTTCCTGGGAACCTGGGAGCTTTGGGGATGAGGATTTTGGCTGCTCCGACTTGCTCCGAGACCTTTCCTATAGCTGAAGACCCCAAGCTTACGCTGTTGGGGAAAACACAAAACTCTTCAGAGAATATTTGGTCTGAGGCTCATGTTTGTTTTTTTGGTTTTACCTCAGTTTTTTTTGTCTTGACCTCCAAAAACGAACAAAACTCAAGGTTTTTTGTTTTTGGATAAATTAATAATCTTGAAACGGTGAAAACCAAAAAATACAAGGTCTTTTTGTTTTTCGATGCTTGTGACCTTAGTTTCTAATTGGCTATGCAATAAAAACCCCAAAGCAGAACCTTGATTTTTTTTGGTTATCCGCCATTTCGAGACTATCAATTTATCAAACAAAAACAAAAACCTTGAGTTTTGTTGGTTTTTGGAGGTCAAGACCAAAAAAAATTGAGGTAAAACAACAAAACCAAACACGAGCCTCAGACAAAAGTTTTTTTTTGTTTCTTTGGTTCTCTCGAGGTTTTGGTTGTATTGTATTTCCCAAGGGTCAAAACTTTCAAGAAAATTGGAAGTATTGAGTACAACAGCTAAGGAGGTAGTTGTGTAATATCCAGATGTCAAGTAGGGGACAGCTATGGAACAAGTAAGGATACAATTCCCAAACAGTGCCAGAACTATTGGCAAAATCAGACACCATGTCTACTCAGCCACCTCTCATTGACATCATCTGGTCCAGGTGCGCATATTTTATTGTTTTTCTCATGGTTTGGGCTCCATCCCAGAAAGTTACTCTATTCAAACCAGGGGAAGACATGGTTGCAACAAAGCCAGGACTTGAACATGTTATAAGCAACCAAGTTTCAGCATGATCTTGGAAGTTTGTTTTCAAAGCCAAATCCTCCAATATAGGCCTTGTGCAGCAGTATTTTTCAACTAATATGACATTCCTTGCATAAAGCGGTATCCTTCCTTGCATAAAGGGACATAATTTTGTACAGTCACCTTATATCAAGGACTGCAGCATTTCTTTGAAAGGATTATGTATATATAGATATATGTACATATATACACACATAGAGTTATTTTCAAAGAGAATTACAGCTGTGCAAAGTCATGAAGGGGTGCAGCATTTCTTTGAAAGGAATATGAATATGTAAATATAAAAAGTATATACATATATATAGATAGATATATGTATGTACATAAATTTTTTCAAGGAGACTTACAGCTGTGCAAAGTCATGAAGGAGTGCAGCATATGTTTGAAGGAATATACATGTTTTCAAGGAGACTGCTGTGCAATGTCACGAAGGAGTGCAGCATTTCCTTGACAGGAGTGAATGATTATTTTGAAAAAGACTTACAGCTGTGCAAAGCCATGAAGGAGTGCATCATTTCTTTGGAAGCGATACATTTTTCAAAAGAGACTTGCAGCTGTTCAAAGCCATGAAGGAGTGCAGCAATTCTTTGAAAGGAATGCAAAATTACTTTCAAAGAGGCTTACAGCTCTGTAAAGTTCAGTGCAAGAGGTAAAGGAATTTCTGGAAGGAGGACAGAAGTATTTTTGAATGGAATCCTTTGAGCAACCATTTTCATCGATTATGGTATCCCTTAAAGAAAGTGTTGGTGCAAGTATGTGCAAAGCTTCCTTCACAAGGAAGTGAACCATTTGATTGAAAAGCATGCAGTAATACAAAGAAGCATTGTTACTAAGTAGAACCTTGGGTGTATGCAGTATTTTCTTGAAAGAAACATGGTCATGGTTGTATGTTTGCAATGTGCCTTTCCCTACGAATGAAACATCTGAACAAAACAAGCAACATTATTTTGAAGAAGTGAAGTCTTGCCTGATAGGGAATGCTTAACTTCATTAAAGGATGTATTGCATCTGTCCACAGATGGTTTTTTCTGTGAGAATACTGTTTGTTATCTAAGAGCATACCTTGTCTTCAAGGCAACCACTGTATCTTGAAGAAATTCAAGAAAATGAAAGGAAAGCTGAGCTCCGTTAAAGACCGTTTCAGTTTTCCACGCTTATCAAAGGAAGTTGGGAAGCAATCTTCCGAGTTACGAAAGATTGGAATAGCAAGAACAAGACTTCACATTACAATACACAGCAAAACAATTCACCACAAAACAACACACAACATAACAAGTCTCCACATAACAATACACCACACAACAATTCACCACAAAACAATTCAACACATAACAATATATTACATTAAATACACCACATAACAATTCACCACGCAACAATACACCAAATAACAATACAGCACACAACAACTCACTACACAACAATAGACTACATAACAATACACTACATAACAGCTCACCACAGAACAAAACATCACATAACAATTCACTACATCGCAATACACTACATAACAAATCACCACAAAACAATGCATCGCAAAACAATTCACCACACAACAATACACCGAATAACGATTTCAATGCAGGAACAATTCTCCACATAACAATACACCACACAACAATCCACAACAAAGCAATTCAACACATAACAATATATTACACAACAATACACCACATCACAATTCACCACAAAACAATACACCACATAACAATTTCAATGCAGTAACAATTCTCCACATAACAATACACCACACAACGATTCACTACATAACAATACACTACATGACAAGTCAGCACACAACAATACACTGCAGAACAATACACTACATAACAATTCACCACATAACAATACATCACATAACAATTCACTACAGAACAATACACTACATAACAATTCACCACATGACAATACATAACATAAGAATACACTACATAACAATACACCACATAGCAATACACCACACAACAATTCACCACATAACAATATACCACACAACAATTCACCACATAGCAATATGCGAAAAGGCCATGGGATGTTGGCAAACGCTTTGCAACGGCTGCATGCATGGCTGCGTGCATGTTGCATGCGGCATGTTTTTGGGAGGCAGCCGGGCACGAAACATTGTGTTTTTTCGGGTGAGGTGGCTTCCGGCGGCGATGAAAGGTACTTCGTGTGCGCGGCGGTTGCGGGTCCGATCGTTTTGATGTTTTTTGTTCCCGCGCTGTTGCTGTGGCTTCAAGGTGTGCCGGGTATGTTCATGCGTGCGCAGCTACAGGGTGTTTTGGAATCTGTGGTTGCAGATCGCAGTGGAATGGCAGCATGAATGTTGCATGTTGTGTTGCCCTGTGCGTAGAGACATGCGGGTTGGCCATGGGATGTTGGCAAACGCATTGCAACGGCTGCGTGCATGGCTGCATGCATGTTGCATGCGACATGTTTTTGGGAGGTAGCCGGGGCACGAAACATTATGTTTTTTGCGGGTGAAGTGGCTTCTGGCGGCGATGAAAGGTACTTCGTGTGCGCGGCGGTTGCGGGTCCGATCGGTTTGATGTTTTTTGTTCCCGCGCTGTTGCTGTGGCTTCAAGGTGGTTTGGGTGTGTTTGTGTGTGTGTGTGCGTAGTTCTAGGGTGCTTTGGAATCTGCGGTTGCAGATCGCAGTGGAATGGCAGCATGAATGTTGCATGTTGTGTTGCTCTGTGAGTAGAGACATGCGGGTTGGCCATGGGATGTTGGCAAACGCATTGTAACGGCTGCGTGCATGGCTGCATGCATGTTGCATGCGACATGTTTTTGGGAGGTAGCCGGGGCACGAAACATTATGTTTTTTGCGGGTGAGGTGGCTTGGCGATGAAAGGTACTTCGTGTGCGCGGCGGTTGCGAGTCCGATCGTTTTGATGTTTTTTGTTCCCGCACTGTTGCTGTGGCTTCAAGGTGTGCCGAGTATGTTCATGGAATCTGTGGTTGCAGATCGCAGTGGAATGGCTGCATGAATGTTGTCGTGTTACGTTGCCATGTGCGTAGAGACATGCGGGTTGGCCATGGGATGTTGGCAGACACATTGTAATGGCTGCATGCATGTTGCATGGGACATGTTTCTGGGAGGTAGCCAGGGCACGAAACATTGCGTTTTTCGGGTAAAGTGGCTTCCGCGGCTGCGTGCGTAATACTATTGTGTTTTGCAGCTGGACATGGTAAATCGTATTGGAATGGCTGCAGCCAGGCTGCAATGGTGACTTGTCAGCAGATTTTCTTGAATTTGGCGCTGGTGCTTTTCCTATTAAAAGTTTTATTGAAAAGCCTTCAAAATCGTGCTTTGTCCGGCTTTGGCGTTGAGATCCGGTTTTGGAGTTGGAATTTCTCGCGCAGTTGTGCGTAATTCTTTTGTGTTTTACAATGCAGTGTCTGCAAATCGCATTGTAATGGCTGCGTCAAGGTTCCTGGGTGCTACGGCTGCGTGCGTAATACTATTGTGTTTTGCAGCTGGACATGGCAAATCGTATTGGAATGGCTGCAGCCAGGCTGCAATGGTGACTTGTCAGCAGATTTTCTTGATTTTGGCGCTGGTGATTTTCCTAATAAAAGTCTTATTAAAAAAGCCTTCAAAATCGTGTTTTTTCTTGGCTATGGCGTCGAGATCCAGTTTTGGAGCTGCAATTTCTGACGCAGCTATGTGCAAAAACGGTTCTGTGTAAGAGCTTCTGTGTGTAGAAGCTTCTCTGTGCAAAAGCTTCTCTGTGTAAAAGCTTCCGTGTCTAAAAGCTTCTCTGTGTAAAAGTGTCACCGTGTAAAAGCTTCTGTGTGTAAAAGCTTCTCTGTATAAAAGTCCGCTGTGTGTAAAAGCTTCTGTGTGTAAAAGCTTCTCTGTGTAAAAGCTTCTGTGTGTAAAAGCTTTTCTGTGTCAAAGTTTGTTGTGTGTGAAAGGTAGCTGTGTGTAAAAGGTTGCTGTGCGCAAAACCTTCTCTGTGTAAAGGCTTCTGTGTGTAAAAAGCTTCTGTGTGTAAAAGCTTCTCTGTGTAAAAGCTTCTGNAGGTTGCTGTGCGCAAAACCTTCTCTGTGTAAAGGCTTCTGTGTGTAAAAAGCTTCTGTGTGTAAAAGCTTCTCTGTGTAAAAGCTTCTGTGTGTAAAACTTTACTGTGTGTAAAAGCTTCTCTGTGTGAAAGCTTGCTGTGTGTAAAAAGCTTCTCACTTTCAATGGTGTTTAACTTGATATCGCGGAACATTGTTTGTTTGATGATTGACTTTGTGGATGCGAAACCTTGTGGCCCAAGGTGTGTTTGTTTTGTGAAAATATATAGCAGAATTAGGTTTGAATCACGATGAAATATGTCAACAGATTTAGGTGTCATACACAGTGTGACCCGACACAGTGTCTACGAGATGGCTTGGTGGCCGTGGTGCAGAAGAGTCTTCAGCACATGGATTCATCCGGAACATCTGTGTCGGACAGGTCGGTGTTGAAGTTTGAAGAGTGCAGCGTTGCGTGTGAAGCGCGGAGTGTGAAGTGTGAAGTGGGGAGTGTGGAGTGTGAAGAGCGCAGTGTGAAGTGTGAAGTTTTGAGTGTGTAGTGTGGAGCGTGCAGTGTGGTGGAGTGTGAAGTGTGGACTTCCATCTGTGACATTGTTTCAACGGTGCAGCACATGTGCGCAGTGCACGCACGCACGGGCTTGGCTCACGCACGGCTCATGCAAGTTCTATATATAGATGAAAAAGGCCTTATAGTATACCCCTAAGGCGACTTCCGCCCCGCCTCGTGCGGGAACTACTTGTAGTCTATAGTGTTCTTGCAAGAATATTGTTTCTTCTTTAAGGGAATATCTTGTCTTCCAGGCAGATTGCAACCTGTAGGCAGCATTCCACTTTCACAGTACTGTTTTCAAGGAATGCTGCAACGTGCATCGGCACTTGCGCTTTTTCATAGCGATGCTGAATGTTAATCACAAACTGCACATTGTGAAGGAATCACCTAAGATCAATCTACTTCCTTTATCTCCCTTTCATTTTCATGATCTAGATAACTTCGAACAAGGACAGAAATGGTGGACATTTTGGGGGGTGGGGGTAGCATGTATATATATATATATATATGTCTACGTGCATGCATATGTTATATATGTGTGATATGTGTTAGGTGTGATGCGGATGAAATTGGTACCGAGAATGATTTGGGATGGGTTGGCAGGGAGGGGAAGGTCCGGGGGGGGATCGGGGGGTGCCTAACCCATTGGATGTGTGTGTGTGGGATGACGGAGGACGGGACCATGTGACACAGACACACACACAGATATATATATATATATATACACATGTATACACATGTGAGGATTGCGATTGAACTTTGTGGTTGGGTGAGTCAGGTGTCGTCAAGCAAGTTTGAATGTGTCGAATACATTGTCAGCAAAGTGTCAACCCTGCCCATATCACTCCACTTGCAGGATGTTGCGGCCGGTACCAGTGAGTTACTCGTAGAAGAGGTGCTTAGGAAGCAGCCTAGCCCTGAGATTCGAGTGGAAACTTGCATTTACACATTTCCCGTGGTTTCCAGTCTCCTGTGTTGTGCAGCCCACAACATGCCTTGCCGGCTGGCAGCATATTGTTGCACATCCTTTTGCTTCATGTTCGGACAGTAAGTCTATGAATAGGGCACGGTATTGATCAGATACAGCAGCTGCTTCGTTAGGATTGCTGTTGGCGTGACATCAGCTCGCTGCTCAAAGCTGCATTGACAGTGTGGAACCTTGGAGCACCGTATTGGCACCTTAATTTTCTGAGGCTTTGAACCGTCGTCGAGATGACAGTATTAGCATAGTCTCGGAGGCTGCTATCCGCTTTCGCAAGCGTGCGTCAAGCTCACACATGAATGCAGATCACTAAAACTATGCCGAAACAACAATTTTCTTTCGAAAGGTTTGAACAACCCAAATATTTGGTTGACAGTGATCGTAACCCATTTTTGCAAAAATCAAATTCGCTAAGATTAAGAAAACTGGATGCAAATTCTTACATGTATCCTTCTTGATGATTGTCAGCAGGATTGCATGGAACAACTGCTGTATAGTATCCGAAAAGAACAATCACCATTCATCATCTTAAAAAAACAATCACCACTCATCATTTTGGCGATGCACAGGTAGGACAAAAGTTGCGCTTGTGAAGTTTCTGATTGTGAGCAAGTTGGGCTTCTGCATGTGCGCACCCTTTTCCCTTAGAATCCTAGCATGAAGCTGTGTCGTACCACGGTCACACTTCTATTCCCTCAAAACTTTTGAATCTAGCATGGAGCTGTGTCGTACAATGATCGCATTTATACCCTCCAAAAACGTTGAAATCTATAGATTATTATATAGATTTCTATATTTTCAGGAAACGTCAAAGTCTAGCATGGAACTGTGTCCTACCACGGTCGCATTTCTACTCTGGAAACGTGAAAATCTAGCATGTAGCTGTGTTGTACCACGGTCGCATTTCTACTCTACGAAAACTTTGTCTTACAACAGTCGCATTTCTACTCTTCAGAAGCTCTAAAGTCGAATGTTTTAAAGAAGGGGACAATTTAACCTCCCACACCTGCCACGCAAAACGGACTTCGGAATTTGATCCGCAGTTGACGGAAACGGATGTTTTGTAAAGGTGTCAAGTCGGATTGCTTTGTTCCGCCTGAAATTGTGAAGGCTCCGAAGATTATTATCTTGTGTACAGGACATAAAGAACTGAAGAGGACGATTTGAACAATCAGAAGGGCCACAGATGTTGTGAATACTTTTTTCCATGTTTTTTGATTTGCGAGTGGTATTCTGAGAAAACACAATACAATCAATACAATACAAGTAAAGCCTGCACAAGACGGGTGGCGGAAGTTTCCAGCAGGTAGGAATGTTGTGCTAAAGGAGTGAAGGACAAGTTTGCTATGGGAGTTGGAATGAAGCTTCAAATCTTCTCAGCTCTTTTCTGAATTCGTCCTCACCTTTTCTCACCGCTTTTCAACTCTTTCTCAACTGTTCTCACCTCTTCTCACCTCTCGCCCCTTCTCAACTCTTCTCAACCTTTTCTCAACCTCTTCTCACCTCTCGCCCATTCTCAACCTCTTATCAGCTTATCAACCTCTTCTCAACCTCTTCTCAACCTCTCCGCACCTCTTCTCACCTCTTCTCACCTCTTTTCACCTCTTCCCACCTCTGCCCAACCCCCTTCTCAACTCTTCTCATCTCACGCCATCTTTACTCCATGTGAAATTGAACTGATTTCACTTCATTTGTAACTCACAACGAGAGCGACCTGACACAAATGACGAGAGGGTTGGGCGAGTACATGTTAAATGTTTGATAAATTTTAGCAAATGCTGCGCGTGCCACGAGAATTAACATTGAAAAAACGATGATTTTACAGTGTTTTATCTAGGGCTTCAGCACTTCTTTACTGAGGTCTGCAAAGTACAGTGCCTGCCACGCAAAATGAGCCTGAGGCATCCGAAGTACTGTGCCTGCCAGGCGAAACCATCATGTACCAAATTACAAAAGATGATAGTTTCACAAAACGAATCTTTCAGGCCTTTCAAAACATCGTCCAAGTTCAAAAATTGCGCCTGCCACGAAAATTTACCTCCAAAACCACATCTTATTTTGACCCAGGCCTGCCAACGTTTTAGCAAAGTGCAGAAAGTACCACGTTTGCCACGCGGATTAAAAAGACGTTCGACGTCCTACGCCTGTCGCGCAAAACAACGTTGCAGATTTTTAAAAAATACCGAAAGCCCCACGCCTGCAACGAGAAATGGATATAGCTCAAAAAACAAGCACTGCGCCCCGGCAAAAGTAGACCTGAAACCAAGCCGTTGCCCACATTTTGTGCAAACCTGCGGAGACGAAACGCGCATGGACATCTCACAATGGAACTTTTGTGCGAGCCGGCGCAGACAAAACGAGCGCACCACAACCATGCACCCTGAACGAATCCGGGCTTTACCTGTACCATAAGAACACTTCAGCGTGGATACACTGTCTGGGGAATTTTAGAAAAACCCTTAGCCAATCCCAAGTAAGCCTCACACCAACCCTAAACAAACCTTCACTTCCTAATCAACCCTCAATAAACCTTAAGCAACCTCAAGCAACCTTAAGTAAACCCCAAACCAGCTTTGCAACAACGTCTAATCCAACTTACAGTAGGCCTGAAACCAACCCCAAATAGATTCTGAACCGACCGTCAATGAATCCTAAACAGCTCTGCAAATTTTCTGCTAACAAGGATCCAAGGTCCAAAATGTTGCAAATACTGTCCAAATTGGCGATTTTGCAAACAACGTGCGAATGCCAGATTTAAACTCCCAAATGCAGCAAATCGCAAAGAAAAGTGCCCCAGACTGCAAAACAAACAAGAATCCCCAAAACCCCAAAAGCACATCCCCAAAAAGATTTGCGCCCTTTTCAAAGGAAAATTTTGAGCGCAGGTTTGGAATTCAAAGAACGCAGGATGAGCATTAGTGCGGAATGAATACAGTATACCTCAAAGCTGGACTCAACCTCATGGTTTGCAAGATTGATAGCCGCTACGACCACGTCAAGCACGACGGGGACGATACTTGCAAGGACCACGGCAATAACGAAAACTATGTGACTGATCCAAGCCAACAAAATGAAAACGTAACAACAGCAACGCCATATAGAACCAACGGGCCAAACAGAAAGAGAGGTGCTGACAAGGCCTTGATTGGGCATGGAACCAACAGAGGTAGCAAGATGAAACAACCGAAACTACACTGGAATACGCTCCACTAAGCTGAAAGGCTGGAGATCGATCATGTACACATCTTTCATGGATTATCACCATAATCCTATCATGCAACACGAATGATGCTTGTCAAACATGCCCCTCTTTTCAGCTTGCAGGCAACAGACATTGAGTCTGTCCAGCTGTTACGCTTGATTCATACTGAGCTCCTTGGTGCAAGCAACGTGTCTTTGAGCAGTGACGAGGGGCCGCAGTCGACTTAGGGCAATAAGATGCAATAAGTCTGCACAGTTGGCGAGACAGGTTTCAAGCACCACAAGGAGCTTTGGTGGGTGACAACCAGGCCAATCGTGTGCAAGTTTACGTACTGCCGCCTTGAATTGCGAATGTATTGATGCAACATCACTATTTATCCTGATTGAAGTTGCGGGCTGGACAGGAAGCAAAGCTCGAGTCTGAGGAGTTTGTTTGCTAATGGGTTTCTGGATTTTAAATGGACAGACTAGCCAGTCATGGAAAGTAGTAGTACTGTCCCTGCTTGCCTCCCGCCCTGGCTACCTACTACTATTGGGCTATATGATATAGTTATGCTCTTTTCGGAAACACACTCCCTACATAACACAAATGCACATGCTTCCTTCCTCCCAAATGCCAGACCAGTACTGGTTTATATACTGCTTACCTGCGCCCTGTATGCTACCAAAATAAACTGCCTCATGTACTAGCTGAAAATCCACTTAACTCGTCTACTTGTATAGACTACCTAAGGTAGCCTCCCCGCTGAAACGGGGGGGACCTTGTTGGAGGGTTGAGCGACTGGTGACTAAATATGTGCCGTCAGCAATGCAGCAATGCTTGAATATATTCCACAATTTCCACAAAGCACATTTGCGTCACCTCTGCCCACTGCTGCTATTTTGATTTGTTGTTTCTGGTTGGAGGAGGCTGCTGTGACTTTGAATTTTGAGGTCATGCATGAGGCAACCAAGGGTTTTCTTCCCGCTATGTCAATGGACCATTTTGTCAAGACCCTTCGACATATGATCAACATGTAGATCTAGAGACTCAAGCTGTGAGAATTATTTTAGAGCGTAAACTGTTGCATGAGTAGCATGCTTCATTTGCAGCAACTCATGCAGGATGAAATCAACATATTCACAGGTTCAAAAACATCCCGCCGCGCTGTTCACCGTCCCACGATTTTGCAAAAATTGCATTGGCACTGTGGTAATTCTGACATTTTTTGTGTCTTTCAGGCCTCCAAAAAAGTGTTCATTTTTTTTCACATTTGCCACCCTTACAGCATTTTGTGCTTGAAAACGATGCGGATTCATTCAAGGGTTTTTGGGGGTCTCAAGCGACAGCAGACACAGGCAGATTCTTTTCCTACAGCTGTGCCAACAGAGTTCCAGTCTTGGCGAGCATATCGACAGTATTGTTCTCCCACCTCCATTGGGCGCGCTGATTACCACNATTCTTTTCCTACAGCTGTGCCAACAGAGTTCCAGTCTTGGCGAGCATATCGACAGTATTGTTCTCCCACCTCCATTGGGCGCGCTGATTACCACTGATTACCACTGATAAGCATGTCGACATATGTTAAACATGGACGTTATCAGCCACCCCACCCCACCCCTGACGTAGAACATCTTCAGCGTAGCATGTCGACATATGTTAAACATGGACGTTATCAGCCCCCACCCCACCCCATCCCTGACGTAGAACATCTTCAGCGTAGCATGTTGACATATGTTAAACATGGACG
>BGPT01000106.1:238035-249671 GCA_003297045.1 Symbiodinium sp. clade C Y103
TTAAACATGGACGTTATCAGCCCCCACCCCACCCCATCCCTGACGTAGAACATCTTCAGCGTAGCATGTTGACATATGTCAAACATGGACGTTATCAGCCCCCACCCCACCCCATCCCTGACGTAGAACATCTTCAGCGTAGCATGTTGACATATGTGAAACATGGACGTTATCAGCCCCCACCCCACCCCATCCCTCAAGTTACATGAAGGTCTGACGCAAAATTATTGTTTTCGTGGGACGGTAATCAGCGCGCCAGCAAAAACATGTTCTTTTCACCTTGCCTTTGGAAGGACCACAAGATCTGAAAGAAATTTGGAGTCTTCAGATTTGGGCCGTCTTGCAAACATTCTTGCATCGTGTTAAACTCGTGCTGTACTTTACTTGCCTTCCAGCATGCTGACAAGACGTCCTCTTCAAGTGCAGCATTTAGAATGCATTTATTGGTGTGCAGAATAGGAGAAAGGTGTGCAATCTTCCTGGGCGAGAGCCTATCTGAGCAGATCTAAACAATACTTTATCTTTCGGCACGGATTCAATTGCTCTTCGTGCCCCGCAGTGGCTTCTGTGGAAGACGTATACTGTCAGTTGACATTGTCGCATCATGTTTGCCAAGAAGCCTTTCCAAGGTCAAACTCAGGGAGGGTAGGACTGCTTTGAAGTTTCCATAAGTTTCCTTGGTCTTGTCACCAAGGTCAAAGACTGAGGATGCTGGCAGCATCCCTAAAGCGCTTGTGGCAACCAGATTGCCGGAGTTCGGTCCTCGGAGTTTCTTGACTCCAGGTATTACCTTCTTTGCCTCCATGCCATCTGAGGCAGAAACAGGTACAGAACTCACGAACAGATCAATCAAACATCCAAGAGGCCTTTAGCAACAACGTGACAGATGTATGCAGCGGGGCAAAGCGTTGCGAAAATGTATTGTGAGGATGCTCAGATTGCCAATCAGCTCAATCAAGATTGGTGCACGTCTCCAGTCGGATTTCATTTTATGTACTTGAATGGCAGATGTATATCATCTATATATTTATAATTATTTATACATATATTTGTATAATATACATTTTACTATTTATTTTTGTACAAATTATATCATATTATATTACATTATATATGTACATATTTATACATACTATATATATATATATGATATTATATATATATATATATTTGTATTATATATATATTATTATATATCACATATTATATACATACACCATACTATATTGTAGGTATATATATATTATATAGATGTAATATATATATATATTATATATATCCATATAACATAGTGCTATAAATGCTATGCGATGTATATCTCGGCCAGCTCGGTGTAGCATTTTTTTGTTTTGGAGACCCCAATGAGGCTGGCAGGAGTTCATCATTCGACAGAGGCTGGGACACCCTAAGCAGAGCTGATTCAAACATGGCCTTTGCAGATGGCCTTTGCCTAAGGAAAGTGAAGGAATCCCAGAAGCAGATGCAGAGGTGACGCAGGCCGAACTGAGCGGAATTGCTCAAGAGACGCAAATTCTGATTTCTTGTTCACTCAGCATTTTCTGGGGAAAAGGAGGTTTGGACTAGACAGCATAGACTTTAAAGTGCAGGTCGGTCCTCGTTGGGCCAACTCTTGACTACACTCATAATGTTTCCCAATACCTTTGTTTGGAAGTGTCCTCTTCATTCCATTCCTTTTGCCAGACGTCAGCCGTAGGTTGTATTTGGATCAACATCTCTGACTGCAGCTGACATGGACAGCCTTGAATCTGTTCCAATCATTGGAATCGAATTGGAACTGTCTCCTTTTGTGGAAGGGAAAGGATTTTCGTCACAAGAACAGGGAGACAAGTCGGAGACAAAGGAGGTGAACAGGTGAACAACAGAGTTTTGACCTGAGACAGACCTGGCAGACAGCTGCGAAGACCAATGAGCTCACAGCCTGTCACAGACCCCAAGAAGAAATATGAAAAGCAACTCCTCAGTAGTACTAAGCAATAGTACGCATTCCCTACTAAGTACTGTAAGCCTCCTAAGCAATGCTAAGCAACAGCAGTGAGAGTTGAAGACTGGGAGTTGCAGATGGGTCTGGCCATGTAGTGCTCGGACAACTAGCACGCTGCCCTGAAACATGAACGACGCAGGAATCTTTGACCAAGCCGACAATCGATGTGGTTATTCAGAAGATGCAGAATGGAGGCCCAACCAAGAATGGCTTTGCATGTGAGTGACCACTTCAAGCGCTTGGACTCTTTACCAGTCCCGAATCTGTGGGTGTTTGTTTCTCTTTTTATCATCATATTTTAGCAGTGGTAAAGCTCTCGTAACCATCGTTTCCAAACGCGGTGAAGGATGTTCACCTCTGGAAGAGATGTCATGCAGCTCTGGCCCTGATGATTTCATGCAGGACTGGGATTCAAAATCTGCCCCCCGCTACTCAGAAAACAGCATATATATATATATACTGTAATACATATACAGATCCGGACAGTGTACTTATACAGAGTCGGTATAAGTATACACAGAAATCATCAGTACTGAGTAATGTATAGATTATGTACAGTATACTCACTGCATCCAAGCGTTTTGACACCTCCGTGGCACCTCCTTCCAGATTCCAGAGGACTTCGTGGCGAGAAATGTCCTGAAAAACGCTGTTGAGATGTTGCAAGACACAGATGAAGGCCCTTGAAACTTCAGACAGCATGTCAGCCTTGTCAGCCTTGTCAGGCTGTCAGCCTTGTCAGCACTCACTCTGACTCACATCACAAGAAGTCCGTTGCTAGGCATCGGCAATACTTCTGACATCTCGGAGTTGAGCATCGAACATGTCAGCACCCTTGTATTGTTTGCTAGGGGCATCGTGTCAGAGTGTTTCGGATAGGCACAGTGCATTCAGACGCCTATTCATTGATTATTGAGTCTTATTCGACAGCTCGCAGCCTGTGATTTCATCCAAGTTTTCTATTTCTCCAGCTAAAGGATCCAGCAAGAGAGGTGACTCATGGACTGCTAGCTCCTGAGTGCAGGGATCCAACTCTGACACTTTGCACGCTTGCAGCTTCCACAGACTGTAATATGTGCAGCGAATACATGCAAATACTTGTAAATACTGACCCACGCCCAGGCGGTTCAATGCTGAGCTATAGCGCTGCAGCCGCTTTTCATTGCGAGCATCATCAAGTGAAGCTCCATACTGCCATACTGTTGCTGGATGAAAACTGGCAAATTATGCAGGACAGCCATGTTCACATATGTTCACGCCAACAGTACCATGCTCATTGGACCGTGCTCAAAACTTCTATTTGCCTTGGAGTGCTGTATTATTATCACTGGATCAGGCTCTTCATTTCACTTCTTGTATCTTCTTTTCATATTCGTACACTGCTCCTCGTCTCCACAAGATATTCGGCCTTGCTTTTCGGCCTCCGGCGTTCCTAATGGACCAGAGGAAGCTTCGTGTACATAAAGCTATACTGCTTCGCGTGTATTCGCCCAGTCATGCCCGCTCCCAAAAAAGAGGCTGCTAGTGCTACTTGAGTTCTACTTGAGTGCTACAGGAGTGTTACTGGAGTGCTACTCAAGTACTCAAGTGCTACTATGTGGTGATTGTGGTGTATCTCACTGAGTGCCACGCCAATTCGAGAATCCCTCAAAACATCCGTTGAAAGATGGCTTGGAGATGAGACGGATTCTGATGGCACCATTCTGGAGACAACTGAGACAACTGTTCTTTTTGCAAAACACCATCTGTTCAAAAGCATCTCTTTGAAGAATCTCTTTCAAAGATGTTTTCAAATCAAAACATTTCAGTACTATGATCTTTGTGTGTTGCGTCGTGTCCTGGGTCTGATGAGCGACAAGCTTGGAGGAGGTTTGGGCCCAAGACTCATCTAATGGTACTGAAGCTTCAACCCATTGCACAGCGGTACGAAGCAGTGCAAAGATACGCCCGACCCTGCGGTGCTGAAGAGCATCCCGAACTTGTGCGGTATTCTAGAATACTTGATGATATTTCGTAGTTACTTCAATCATATCTTAGAGATTCATTTCCAAGCTGTAAACTGAGCTGAAGTGCTTGCAGTTGAGCCTGAGGCCACAGAGGCACCTACAAAATTCTGTCAGATTCTCAAGGCTGTTTGGTCCTAGTCAAAGTTTGCAGTGGCACATGCGATGAGACTCATGAGACCAAGGTCGGAGACTCCGCAGGGCTACGTGATATCGCTGGAGGATGTCAACGAGACATTTCTGTCCTAATTTCAGACCTGTAGCGTGCAGACCGCCGAGCTTTTTTCAATGTGTACTTTCAGAAAGACGTATGCAGCGCCAGTGAGCATCAATCAAACAGACAAACTAGATTGTTGATGCTTGCTTTAAGCTCAAACGATCAAACGGCTCAGCACGAGTGTACGATCAACATAAACTTTTGCAAACGTGATCAATATGTTATGTGAATTTATGTGATCAATGTTTAACTCTGAACTAAGGCTGTGCCGATTGCCCGGTCGAGTCCCTGAGGCAATGGTCCCAGAAGCAGTTTTTCAATCTTGTTGCTGCAATGGAATTTACTCCGTATGTTGGATGGTTGATGTGATCAGGATCCTACAACGGCGATATCTGCATCAAAAGGACTGCTGCAACGTGGAGCTGGACGAGGCATTTGTGCATTGAGCACGACTTCAGCAGATTTGAGATGCGCATGGCAGCTGCTTGACTTAGGTACTTCCAAAACCATTCCATCCTGGGTGCCCTTGAAACTTGCTTGAGCCTCTTGAAACCTTGCATTTTTTATCCAGCACAGTTTGTCCTTTTGAATATCTATCTTCATTACCCGTTGCCTGGTCGAGGTACACAACGAGACGATGACAGCACCGTCGTTGGAAGTCACAAAGGCCAGCTGCACTGCAATCGAGCTGCACAAGCTATGACTTACAGCATACAGTGCAGCAGCATACATGAAGTCTGAAGTGTTGAGTATCCATGTTTGGGCTGGAGTGTGAGGACGTCAGAGTACACACGAGCGTCCAAGTTGGAAAGGAGCGACACTGCATGCTTCGAGCAGTAGGGTTCAAAAGTTCAGGGGCGATGCGCAAAGCACAGCTGTGCCAATACAACATACTCCAGCACTGCCGCAGTTGGCATGAAATAGTGTGCAAAAAAAAGAACGCACCCTTTTTGCGTCTCTCCAAGGAGTGGGAAGAGTATGTGGATCCGGCAACAGGCATACTCAGCAGGGTCACGAAGAATGCGAACGTTTGAGCTATCCGCCTGTAGCGCTTTGATTGCTATTGGTAGATTCTTGCTATTCGCTAATTGAATGACTTGAATCTACCTGACGCTCGCATGCGAGCCAGGCAAGACATGGTGGTGGAGTCCTTCAACGAACGAAGCTCGCTGGGCTCCTCCAGTGGATTAAAAAGAGAAAAGAATAAAAAAGAGAATTGCTATCGAATTGGAGGATCCAACTGCTGCTTCCTATGGCTCTGCTTCCTCTTGTTTCCTACTGCTTCCTCCTTTTGCTTGAGCAGCCTCTGTAGTGACTAGTGTTCATGCAGCTCGAGGGTTTACCTTCTTCTGTTGCGCCTGTTGTGTTCCAACAAGTTGAGGCTCACAGGTCATCAAAAAATCTCAACAGGCTCTATCTGACTCTATCGGCTGAAGCCCATCTTGAGAAGACACGAGTCATGACTGGATGAGTACTGGATGAGCTAGGATTTACATCTAGATTTACATGGATTTACCTGCTTGCCATTGCAGACAGAAGTGTCCAACTACCACTGAGATTCACCAGAAACCGAAAAAGAAACCGCAACCCCCACTTGCATCACTTCTGTTGTGATGCTGATGTTGATTGTGCCAATGGCTTTACCAACGCATCGTTGGCGTTTCTCCAAGGTGAAAGGGAGTGTTTCTCTGTTTGTGTTGTGGCTGTTGTGGTTTGCAGTGGTAGACAGTGGGCCATTCCCTTTTGAAGTTCTTATATTTCCATATACTTAGCATCTCTTTTGCATCAAGATTCTGAGAGGCTGCAAGATGAAGAGGGGGTGACCCGGAAACAGAATCAGAGCCTGCAAAGCCTTCTGTTCCTTGGCCGCCTTTGCCCTGATGAGTTCAAGATGAAACAGGTATGGAAAGGAAGAAGATGTGCAGGAGATTTGGACTTGAAGCTTTCTCAAATGCTAGACCATGCTAGACCTGAAGCAAACATTGCAATTTGATGATGCTGCGTATTTTGGTGTTTCTTCTCTTGCAGGATAGCAACACCGCCAAGTCTATTTCAGTTTCCTTGTTGAAGGACCGAAACATTCGAGACATATTATGCTAACTACGCCGCTGGAAGGGTCTGCCAGTTGCAAGCCTCAAGCAACGGTAATGCCACATGCAGAGCGAATTTCGTCGAAGGCGATGGCTGGCAGAACGTGGACTTTCAGTGATTTCGAACTCTACGACACAGCAACCTGACTGAATGCGCAACTGTTCAAAACGCATAGTGCCGATGCTTCCACTAATCCGTTTGCTGGTTGACTGTGGAAGAGATTTTAGATTTCAGTGTTTGTGTCCGCATCAATCTCAGCCAAGTTTGGAGTCTATTTGACTCCTTGACTCTCAGGTAGGCAAAGGCACCTTCAGCCGTGTTCGAGTTGTAAAGATGAAAGGGAACATCGATCGGCCTCGCAGCTGAGACCGGTGTAGAATCACAGAAGTTCAGAGAACGGCAGGTGCATCCAGCACTACACATTCTGCAGTGTGTTCTATTGCTGAACAATGTTGAGCTTCATGAGCTCATTTGATAGTGGGGGGAGGAGTTGTCATGAGTCGCATTTGAATGCTTCTGGTGTTTGGAATTGTTTTTTCATACTGAAAGAATTCTGTAAATCAAATCTCTCCAAGTATCGAAAGGCTTCCAGCCTGAATAGCAAGTAGGCAGTCGCGACAATCCTTTGCTGCAGAGTGGTGTGGTGCCAGTTTTCACTTGTGAAGGAAGTTTGCAGTTTCAGCTGTGTACATGACGTATATAGATATACCCCTTGTTGTATGTTTTCGTAGTATTTGACTTTGTACATCAGAGACCCAGCACAATAGAGACTGAACGTTCTCTTGGAATGAAATTGCTATAAGCGGGAAAGAATACTCCTGGCCCGCTGGACGAAGAGTAAAGAGACGAGTTGATTCAAACCGAGCTCAATACAAATACACATAGAGAAATGTAGAGTGAATATGCAGATGCATACCTGCATATCACACACACACACATCTATATACTGTATGTGAATGAGTATTCCTGGGGACCTACTTTTGTTTGCCTCTCTCATTGTCGTTTATCGGTGTATTACACCTGTCCTAAAGGAATAAAGGTCTAAGAGTATCTAGTAAATCCATCGGCGTTGAACCTTGACTCTCCTTGCAATTTTACATGTCCAGTATGCAGTGCATCATTCATTCACTGCATGTACTCATTTCAAAGCTCAATGTTCAAGTGAAATTCAGAGTAAAAAAACAAAACCAAGAAAGAGGACCACAGCGAAGAAAGAACAGAATCAAAAGAAGCAATGCGACATTTCATCAGCCTGACTTTTGTTGTTTCGTGTTTGTGTTTAAACATTTTGCTGTACTCAGAGTCTACTTCAACTCGATTCCGCTCTGTGTAAGGGTCATGGTGTTGAGAAAGCGTCTGCAACATGACAACATTCGCTTCCGTGCGATCATGACTAACGGATCTTGAACTTCGAAAGTCTTCTCAAGCTACTGTCGCATGCACGCACATAGGCCTCGTCATAAACATGGGAGTGCAAGTGCTTCTATGCTCGGTTTCTTTGCTCCAGAGTGCACTCCCAGCACGCCTTACCTTATCTGTAGAGTAGCATCAACAGCATGGTTCAAGAGATCACCTTTTCGCAGCGTAGCGTCAAGTGAGGTTATCCATTCCTCCGCCTCCACCCCAGACAGATTTAGGGGCGATCCCAGGGGCAGAGGATACCTGTGGAAAGTTGACTATATTTGTGATATAAACGTATAATTACGTGATATGCTGTATGCATATATGTATATATAAGTGTATATATATACATATATGTGATGTGATGTTCTGTTCTGTTCTGTTATGTTTTTTTTTTTTTTGTGTTATGTTATGTTACGTTAGGTAAGATAAGGGAAGGGAAGGTAATGTAATGTAATGTATGTGATGTATGTAATGTATGCAACGTATGTAATGTATGCAATGCAATGCACTGTAATGGAATGTAATGTAATGTAATGTAATGTAATGCAATGTATGTACTGTAATGCAATGTGATGTGATGTAGTGTAATGTATGTATTAATGTATGTATTATATAATATATGTATGTAATGTATGTAATGTATGTAATGTATGTAATGTATGTAATGTATGTAATGTATGTAATGTATGTAATGTATGTAAGCTATGTAAGCTATGTAAGCTATGTAATGCATGTAATGTATGCAATGTATGTAAGGTATGTAATGTATGTAATGAATGTAATGTATGTAATGTATGTAATGTATGTAATGCATGTAATGTATGTAATGTATGTAATGCATGTAATGTATGTAATGCATGTAATGTATGTAAACTATAAGCAATGTTTGCAAGCAATCGCAACGCAATTGCAGATCATGTGTACGGTATACATACATATGTATATTATACATATATTTGCAGATCTTTCGTTTTATTTATACATGTATGCACATATATATATATAGACATATGTAGATGCAAGCAACCTCATCATATGTGGACATATGTATATGCGTATATATATATATATACATTATATATATACATGTATACATACAATGAACCTCGTTGTATTTGCTAGACAGTCATATGTACATATGTAAATGATGTGTGTGTATGATGTAAGCACATCTGTGTATTATATATATATATACATGAATAAAGATGCATACACAAAGATACACGCATACTCACATATAGATGCGTACATGTGCGGCATGCACTGCTTTCCTTCAGTGGGAAGTGGTTCAGAGGTGAACTTCTGAGGTCGCCAATGGCTCTGAAGATCCTTCGGAAAGGAGATGTCATTCGACTCAAGCAGGCCACTAGACTCCGTTCAATCTAGTTTTGTCTGGTACTTCACATAAACTTTGCAAGAAATCCAGCATTCCAGAATGAGGCGCAACAGCTTTGAGAAAATCTCTCAGAGAATACTCATGTGCTTCACATGACACTCTCATGGTGCTGCTGGCTTTCGATTTTGCTTACAGGTGGAGCACGTGAAGGCAGAAAAACAGATCATGTCCATGATCGAACACCCTTTCATCGTCAACCTGCTCGGTGCGTTTCAGGCACAATCCATGAAAGCCCCTGGCAAAAAAGATTGTGCTGGCAGTACATCAGTACATCAGCAACAAGTTCTTTAGTCGTCCATTGACTGCTGGCCTCTCCTGCCAATATGATAGTTTGACGGCTCTTGAGATTTGTAATTTTTTCCCTTCTGCAGGATGATAAACGCTTGTTCATGCTCCTGGAATACATCAACGGAGGAGAATTGTTCTCGTGACCATCGACCGCTTTGAAACTTGCTTGAAAACACAATTTTTTGCTCTTGCTCTTGCCGCTGATCTCAATGCTACTTGAAGCAAGCGGCTTGAAGTTGCTCCTTTCTTGTGCCTCATACTTTACGTACAGCTGGAATGGAGCGATTTACTTTTTTGCATCGTTCATCAAGCCAAGCTGAAAACCTCCGCAGGTACTTGAGAAGGGAAGGTTGCCTTCCCCATGAACACGTTCGATTCTACACTGGGGAAGCCTGGCTGTTGGAAATGCATTTCATGGAGCTATTACAAAACCAAAGATCGTGGCCGCCCGGTCTCATTGATGCTGTGCCATCACGACTGATCCACTTGACTACAGTCAGGGAGCAATCAGCGTATCGTCACATCATATTCCTGCCATATCATCATCCTCAAATCAACATTTTATTTTCATCATAGTCACACCGGCAAATCATCACAGTCGAACTACTATCATGAACATCATTTTCGTCGAATAATCATTTAAATCATCCCAGTCCAAGTATTAATCGTCAAATCAGGCTGCTCCTCCTCCTCCTCATAATAACCATCATAATCATTCTAATCCTCATCATCGTATATAATCATACTAATCATCCTAATCATCCCAATCATCCTAATAACTTGTGGAGGGTTACTTATTTTTGGATTTTTTTGGGCCATATTTGGATTTTTTCTTGGATTCCTGCTTCCCTGTTTTTCCTGTTTTTCCTGCTTTTCCTGCTTCTCTGCTTTTCTGCTTTTCCTGCTTCTCTGCTTTTCCGCTTTTTTGCTTTTCCTGCTTCTCTGCTTTTCTGCTTTTCTGCTTCTGTGCCTTTCTACTTCTACTTTTTCTTTTCTTCATTTGTTTTGCTGCTCTACTTCTTCCTGCTCCTCTGCTTCTCTTCCTTCCTCTGCTTCTCTGCTTCTTTGCTTCCTTTCTTTACTGTCTCTTTGCTTTTCTTTTTCTTTTGCTTTATTCTTTCCTGTTGTATCCTAAATGAAACCCTAGAGAAACCCTAGATGAAACCCCAAGGCACCCTAAAGAAATCCTGAAAAGAAATTCTGAAATGAAACCCAAAAGAAACCTTAAATGCAACCATAAATGAAACCCTAAAGAAACCCTAAATTAAACCCGAAAGACACCCTAAATGAAACCCTAAAACTACCCAAAAGGACACCCTAAAGAAACCCTAAATGAAGCCCTAAATGAAACCTTAAATGCAACCCTAAGGAACCCCTAAATGAAAGCCTAAAGAAACCCTAAATGAAAGCCTAAAGATACAATACATGACACCCTAAAGAAAACCTATATGAAACCCAAAATGAAACCCTAAATGAAACCTTAAAGAAATCCTAAATTAAGCCTTAGATTAAGCCCTAAATGAAACCCTAAATGACACCCTACAGAAAACCTAAAGAATCCCTAAAGATACAATCCATGACACCCTAAAGAAACCCTAAATGAAACCCTTAAGAAGCCCTAAAGAAACCCACACGAACGTTTGAAGTACCAACATGTAGCAAATACCATGCAAATGAGAGGTTGAAGTGCCAAAATGTAGCAAATAGGGCTCAAAATGGAGTGCGACCATGTTAAAATGTAGCAAATACCATGCAAAATGGAAGGTGAACATGCTAAATCCCTCATCCTTAACCCATCCTCGTAATCTTCATCATTTCCAATCGTGCCCTGCTCATCTTTTTCAGATAAAAACCCAGGTGTGAAAACAACAGAACAGAACTTTGCAAAGTCTGAACACAACCCGCCAATATAGGCTGCAGTTGTCCACTTGAGAACGGCAGGGATCAGGGGATTGGAGATAGAGGCAGACCAGAGGGGAAAACATCTTCGGATACCATGAGGACTGATTTTTTCCCGAGAGCGTCTGCGAAGGGTTTTTCGTAAAAAGAGATCTGCATGATTACATTTTCATATCTTCATCTTCATATCTTCACATCTGCACATCTNGGTTTTTCGTAAAAAGAGATCTGCATGATTACATTTTCATATCTTCATCTTCATATCTTCACATCTGCACATCTTACATCTTCATATCTTCACATCTGCATATCTTCACATCTCACCATCTTACATCT
>BGPT01000106.1:251102-265129 GCA_003297045.1 Symbiodinium sp. clade C Y103
ACATTCACATCTTCTTTCTTTGAGACATCTTCATATATTTCTCTCTGTTACATATCTCACTATACTTCTCTTCGCTCTCGGGCCATCCGTCGTCTAGTTAACTTGGTAGTTCAGTCTAAGTAAAGCGGAACGGTCGGTCTTCTTTCCTTTCTCACCCTAGGACGTCGTTGTCGCAGTGTTGAACTACTGGCCGCTGTACTGAGCATCACCATTCTTGAGCTCTGTCCACAGCTGACGTGTTGAAGCTACTGGCTGCTGTATTGGGCTTCACCTCCTTTGAATTTGCCGACGTCGCCTATCAATGTTGAACAGCTGACTGCTGGACGGGGCATCACCTTCTACCTTTGAGAGAACTGACAAAATATCCTTTTTCAATGTTGCTCAAGAGACTGCTCAGCTTGCACAACGCATCATAGCAAGGTCTGGGACATGCTTGCAAGTATGGTATTTCTTTCTTTTTGGTATTTTTGTGAGGCCCAGTTGTGCACGTAATTCGGTTGTGAAAACGTAAGCCGTCTATGGGGTTTTTACCCAACTATTACCTTGACAGCCAAGGGCCTTGAGCCTTATCACGAATTTGCATGCTTTGTAGGGGATTGCATCTTGTAACTAGGCCCCCAGTGGTCCCCTATTTCATGCGTTCTTCCCTGTGTGTCAGGTTAGGTTTGGGCGTCCTTCGCGTGCCGAGGTAGGTGCTGGCTCGTGCCTTGTAGGTTGTGTCAGGCGCTTCCATCCGCCCCCCCTCCTCTGGTTTTTGGTCCGTCGTCCGTCCGCTTTTGTCATTTTCCTTGCCTTTTCAGGGTTTGCCCGTTCTGGGCTAGGTGTGTTGGTGTGTGTTTCTCCCTTCCTCTCTTCTTTTGCGCTCTCCGTCCTGGGTTCCCGTGAAGCAATTCTTCATTTCATTCTCACCATGATATCATGATCTTTTTCATCTCATTTTTGTTGCTGTTGCCCTGCTGCGCCGGTGTGCGTGTGTGCGTGCGTGTGTGTGTGTGTGTGTAACCTCTGAATAGAGGTAAAACTTCTTTTTTTTCATTATCTGGCAGGGGGCCAGCGCATGGCATCACGACGCTGGCCAACGAAGCTAGTGATGTCATGGGAAGCGGTCGGAGACGTTTGACCGTGTACCTGCCTATAAATATATATATATATATATATATATAGAGTCCCGCCCCTGGGCGCATTTAAGTCGCAGCTGGGGGGGACATAGACTTTATCGCTGTTGGTTTATATTGTCATTGACTCCTGTGATCTTATATATATATATATATTTATATTTATACTCATCATATCAGTTTTATGGTTAGTGTTTTTGCACGTCGGATGCATTCTAGCTACCCAATTCGAAATGACGTTTCTGTTCAGGTGTGTTACTCATGCCGGATTCGTCAAGGTGGCATGAGCCCTTCTAGGGAATACCTTTCTAGGTAAATTGCCGGATCCTTCGACTCGACAACCGAATTTACAATTTAGCAATAGTAATTCGTTTAAGTAAAGTGAAACAGTCGGCCTTTTTCATTTTCTCACCCTGTCGGTCGAGTGTTGAANAATTTACAATTTAGCAATAGTAATTCGTTTAAGTAAAGTGAAACAGTCGGCCTTTTTCATTTTCTCACCCTGTCGGTCGAGTGTTGAACAACTGGCCGCCGTGCCTGGCATTCACCTTTTCGCAAACTACTGGCCGCTGTACCTGGCACTCATTTTTTGCTTAGTTACAAGCCGACGGTCACCTCGTTGAACTACTGGCCGCTGTACCTGGCATTCACCTTTTCTGTGCAAGAGACTGGAAACCTCCTTTTTCAGCTTTGCTCGAGCGACAGACGGTCAACAGTACACAGTTGTCTCATGGTGAACAGGCATCAGGCCATGCTTGCAGGTATGGTGACTCCTTGCTTTTTATGGTTCTTTGGTGAGGTCAGTTGTGCACGTAATTCATTTGAATCCCTCAGCCGTCTATGGCACTGTGGTGCAACTAAGAAGTTGACAGCAGAGGGCCCTCGAGCCTGATCACGACAACTGCATGTCTGTACTAGAGTGCGTCACTTTGATTAACTAGTCCCCCATTGGTCCCCTATTTCATGTGTTGTCCCTTCGTTCCAGGTTAGGTTTGGGTCCTTGCGTTCTTAGGTAGGTTTTGGCTCTCGCCTTGTAGGTTGTGTCAGGCACTTCTGTCCGCCCCCCCCTCCTCTGGTTTGGGTTTGGTCCGTTGTCCGTCCGCCGTTTTTCTTTGCCCTTGCCTTTTCAGGGTTTGCCCGCTCCGGGCTAGGTGTGTTGGTGTGTGTTTTCTCCCTCCCTTTCTTCTTTTGTGTTCCCCCGTCCTGTGTTCCGGTTAAGTATTTTTCATTTCATTCTCATCGTCATTTCATTGTCGCTGTCATCTCACTGCTGCCCCGCTGCGGCGGGGCGTGTGTGTGTAACCTCTGAATAGAGGTAAAACTTCTTTTTCATTATCTGGCAGGGGGCCAGCGCATGGCATCACGACGCTGGCCAACGAAGCTAGTGATGTCATGGGAAGCGGTCGGAGACGTCTGACCGTGTACCTGGCTATATATATATATATAGTCCCGCCCCTGGGCGCATTTAAGTCGCAGCTGGGGGGGACATATACTTTATCGCTGTTGGTTTATATTGTCATTGACTCCTGNATATATATATAGTCCCGCCCCTGGGCGCATTTAAGTCGCAGCTGGGGGGGACATATACTTTATCGCTGTTGGTTTATATTGTCATTGACTCCTGTGATCTTATATATATATATAAATAAATAAATATATATATATATATTTATATTTATACTCATCATATCAGTTTTATGGTTAGTGTTTTAGCACGTCGGATGCATTCTAGCTACCCAATTCGAAATGACGTTTCTGTTCAAGTGTGTGTACCATTTGAATAGATGTAAATCTTCTGCTTACAGCAGGGGGCCACCGGAGGCCCAGGGGGTCGGTAGCCAACGAAGACACCCCCTGGGTCCCGTGTAAACGTACCTGCTTTACATATAAATATGTTTATGCATATTAATATAAATATATATATATATGCATATATAGAAATATATATATATATAGATATATAGAAATATTTAAATATATACCTATATATATATATATGTATATATATATATATATATTTAGATAAATAAATAAATATATATATATATATTTATATAGTCCCGCCCCTGGGCGCATTTTAAGTCGCAGCTGGGGGGGACTCGTTTATATTATCATTGTCTCTTGTGATTGCTGTATATAATATAACAAAATAATATATATATATATATGTATACACAATATTTATCTCTTTATTTTTTGAGGTTGGTGTTTTTTGCACGTCTGATGCATTCTATCTACCCAATTCGTAATGACAGTTCTGATCAAGTGTGTGTGGCATGTGTGGGGCACGCCTGGCACGTACAAAATTTCTGCCGCTGCTGGAACCGCGTGTAGCGCTCTCTTTGGTTACGAAGAGGGCCAACAATTGACATGGAATCAGTATGTCCAGAATGGTGCAGGTAGCCATGCCGTACTCTAATTTGTTTGTCCTGTCGGGTTGTTGGTCTGTCAGGTGGGGTGGTTAACCATTCCCTCCACTTCCTTGATTTGTGTCAGTGGTGCATTTCAGGATTCTGTTCTGTGAAGCAGTTTGTGCAAGACGTTATTGAAAAAATGACGCTCATGCATGATCATGATATGCGTTGCTGTGCGAAGGAAAAGGAACCCTGTCATAGCAGGTAGTGGAAACATTAAATGGAGGAAAGAGTCAGCTGATAGAAATGATCCAGAAATGAGAAAGATAGCAATTCAGTATGGCGGTCGGACAATAGATCAGCAGTAGATAGAACTGCATCCGCACATTTTTGCCCGACTCATTCTTTCGTTTTTTGTTTTTTTCATTCTTTTATTCTTTCATTGTATTTCGTTTCATTTCACTTTATTTTGTTTCTTTTTATTTTCATTTTGATTTCATTTCACTTTCATTTCAATTCAGTATTTCATTCCTTTTTTGGTGGGTGCATTCAATTTCATTTCAACTTTCTTTCCATTTCATTTCAATTCATTCATTCAGTCATTCATTGCACTCGTTCACTCATGCAATTTCATCTTCAGTGAATGTGACATCGACGACATGACATGATTTCTTTCTATAGGTGCCTGTTTTGCTATTCGTCAATTCCTGTCTATGAAACTCCTGCCCCGCCTCGTGCGGGTACTAGTGTTACCCGAAGAATTGAAAAATAAAAATAAGTATTCCTGGGCACGCACATACACACGCACATTGACCACAGACCACCTTATATACCCTGCCCTTTTGTTGTGTTTCATTTCCCCATCGTGCCATTTTACCTCACTACTTGAGGTTTACTACGGTTTCTCCCACCCTTACCTTTGGTTCAACTCCGCCTCAAGTCCACTTTGCCACAGACCATAGCCAAAGACTTGACCGAACTCCGCACCCGCTACCGGCATACTGCATGCATTGGACCGAATCGATTTGGCAATCGGTGCTTTTGCGCGCAAATGGTCCGGTATTCCGGCGCAATGTCAACATGTGCTGGAAGGCTGAACATCATTCAACAGATGCTGGATTTCCCTGACGGCTCTTCTAACTCTTCTACCAATGGAATTTTAATGAATTTTACCTCAACAGAAGCAAAGGCCATTTGAGCCAGGCCATTTAAGCATTTCAGGCCATGCAGTGCACATTCATTGTGCAGTCATCGCGCGTGTTGTGGCACTAGACGTGTTGCGTAAGACTGCCGAGGAGATTGTGCTGGCCTTTGGGCTCGCTTCTTATTGGACCTGGCCTGGAAATCATGATGATCCAAGATTATCTCGGATTTTTTTAGTTTTGTTGTTTTGCTTCCGACCTTCTGTACTCCTGGGACAGAATCATCAGCTCGTGTCTTCAGCATGCATCTGACATCAGTCAGCTGGCGGAACAAAAAGGAGAGTGTGGTTTCTCACCTCAGGTATTTGCACAGCCTGCATGTCGTGTATCGCGACTTGAAACCCGAGATTCTTGGATGCAGTTCAAGGGTCAAGCCAGCCTTCAAGTTGCAGCGTCAGTGCAGAGTCCGACTGCCAGTAAGGCCTTCAGAGATTTGCACCTGTGAAATGAATGATAGATTTGGTGTTGAGGCTGCACGAACCCAAGTTGGGACATGAGTGTACAACGGTTCGCTTCTATGCAAAAGGATTTTGACTGTTTCGCTGACGCGCCTAAGAGTTATTGACAAAAGTAGTGGCCGAGATTGCTTTTATGTATCCAAACTGTAAGCCATATCGCACGCACGGCTCACCATCGCCAGACCTACTTTACCAGCCGTTCACATATGGCCATTTGGGTTTTATTGTGGCACTGGTCCACTGGCCGCGCACTGGCCAGTGCGCCCGTCGCTGCAATGCTCTGGGCATTCTCGCAGGCTTCCAAGTCAAAAAGAAAGGCAATGTTTAATTGCAGTTACGTTGCAGTCACGTTGCAGTCACGTTGCAGTCAGCTTGTCAGGAACCCTAGCTTCTGCTAGCTAAAGTCCCTCTTGCTTTAGCAAGGTATCGGGGTGGGCTCGAATCTCCAATCGCATGAAACTTCGTAGTTAACGACCCCCCCCTACCCCTGGATGGTTCACAAGCAGTTTGGCCGTGGCTCCCCCCGGGGACACCGGTCGCAAAATGGGCAGCGTCCGCTTTGGATCATTGGCATCGTCAATAGGCCATGCCACGCACTATAAAAAGACACACGTTTGCACAAAATGGCCAAGTACGGACAGAAGACATTTCTTGCAAGCACTGTCAGAAGACACAGCTTTGCACAAAATGGCCAAGCAAAGTCAGGAACCGCACTTTTGCATGAAATGGCCAAGCACTGTCAGAAGACACCAAAATCGCCAGTACTGGCAGAAGACGACCTTTTGCACAAAATGGCAAAGCACTGTCAGAAGACACAGCTTTGCACAAAATGGCCAAGCAAAGTCAGGAACCGCACTTTTGCATGAAATGGCCAAGCACTGTAACAAGACACGCTTGGGCGCAAAATCGCCAAGTACTGTCAGGAGACAGTTTTTGCACAACCTGGCCAAGCACTTTAGGAAACACGCTTTTGCGCAAAATCGCCACACACTGAAAGAAGATGCGCTCTTGTACTGAAAGAAGACATACGCTTGCACAAATTGCCAACGCACTGTGAGAAGACGCGCTTTTGCATAAAATGGCCAAACACTGGCAAAAGGCGCGCTTTTGCACAAATTGCCAAGCACTGCAAAAAGACACGCTTCTGCACAAAATGGCCACGCACTGTAAGAAGACGCCCTTTTGCACAAAATCGCCAGTACTGGCAGAAGACGACCACACTTTTGCACAAAATAGGTAAGCCCTGTAAGAAGACGCGTTGGTGCATAAAAAAGCCAAGCTCTGCAAAAAGACATGCTTTTGCACTGTCAGAAGACACGCATTTTGCCGAAGCACTGAAAGAAGACGCGCTTTTGCACAAAATGGCGCAGCACTGCAAAAAGAAACGCTTTTGCACAACATGGCCAAGCACTGTAAGAAGGCACGCTTCGGCACAAAATGGCCACACACTGTAAGAAGACGCGCTTTTGCACAAAATGGGCAAGTACTGCAAGAAGACACACTTCTACACAAAATGGCCACGGACTGTGAGAAGACGCCATTTTGGACAAAACGGCCAAGCGCTGTAAAAAGGCATGCTTCTACACAAAATGGCGAAGCACTGTCAGAAGACACGCGTTTGCACAAACTGGCCACGCCCTGTAAGTAGACGCGCCTTCGCACAAAATGGCCATGCACTGAAAGAAGACACGCATTTGCACAAAATCGCCAAGTACTGTCAGGAGACAGTTATTGCACAAAGTGGCCAAGCACTTTAGGAAGACACGCTTTTGGACAAAATGTCCACACACTGTAAGAAGACACGCGTTTGCAAAAAAAGGCAAAGCGTTGTAAGAAGACCTCTTTTGCACGAATGGCCAAGCACTTTAGGAAGACAGGCTTTTGGACAAAATGGCCAAGCACTGTAAGAAGACACAATTTTGCACAATATGGCCAAGCAATGTAAGAAGCCACGCTTTTGCACAAATGGCCAAGGGTTGTAAGAGGGCTCTTTTGCACAAATGGCCAAACATTGCAAAAAAAAGACACACTTTTGCACAAAAAGGCCAGGCACAGTAAGAAGACGCGCTTTTGTACAACATGGCCAAACACCGAAAAAAGACATGCCTTTGCACAAAATTGCCAATTAGTGTCTGGAGACAGTTTTTGCACAACATGGCCGAGCACTGAAAGAAAACAGCTTTGCACAAAATGGCCAAGCACTGTCAGAAGACACGCTTTTGCACAAAACGGCCAAGCGTTGTAAGAAGACGCTCTTTTGCGCAAATGGCCACGCACTGCAAACAAGGACAGGCTCTTGCACAAAAAGGTCACGCACAGTAAGAAGACACGCTTTTGCACAAAATGGTGAAGCACTAACATGACATTCTTTTGAACAAAATGGTCAAGCACTGTAAGAAGACACGCGTGTGCACAAAACGGCCAAGCGTTGTAAGAAGACGCTCTTTTGCACAAATGGCCAAGCACTCCAAAAAGACACGCTTTTGCGCGAACTGGCCAAATACTGTCAGGGGACAGTTTTTGCACAACATGGCCAAGCACTGTAAGAAGGCACGCTTCTACACAAAATAGCGAAGCACTGTAAGAAGACGCGCTTCTGCACAAAATGGGCAAGCACTGTAAGTAGACACGCCTCTGCACAAAATGGCCACGCACTGTAAGAAGACGCGCTTTTGCACAACATGGCCAAGTACTTTACCAAGACACTCTTTTGCACAAAATAGCCAAGCACCGTAAGAAGACACAGTTTTGCACAACATGGGCAAGCACTGTAAACAGACATGCTTCTGCACAAAATGGCCACGCACTGTAAGAAGACGCGCCTTCGCACAAAATGGCCATGCACTGAAAGAAGACACGCATTTGCACAAAATCGGCAAGCACTGAAAGAAGACATGCTTTTCACGAAAGCTACTTTCTGCTAGCTGGAGCCCCTCTTGCTTGAGCAAGGTCTTGGGGAGGGCTTGAGTCGGAGGCGCAGGAAACTTCACACTGAACTACCCCCTCCTCCCCCTCTCTCCAGCTGGCTGGTTCACAAGCAGTTTGGCCGTGTCAATCCCACCCGGGGACACGTCGGCATGTCGCCGCCAGCAGCAAAATCGGCAGCATCTGAAGGCATCTCGGCATCATTGGCCCTCTGTATTATCATGCTAAGCTCCCTGCCACGCTAGCTTTCGTCCCTGACCCCTGGGTCTCAAGTTCAGATGTATTCCGAACCCATGGCCAAACCTCTGCTACATCCAAAACTCTGTCAAACCAAGCGGACCTGCATCAGAGTGACCGGACAAATACACGTTAATGATCGTTAATGTTCATCTTGCTTCATGCTTGTATCACTCCTTGCCCCTGGCGCATATCTAATTAACAAAACCCAATGTGGATTGGAAGGTCAATTCAACCAAGATCAGGCCAAAGTGCTATCTATGTCTGTGCGGAGCAAGCGGCGGTCCAAAACAAACGGTTTCTGTGTTTCTTCAGTCTTTGACTTGCAGGCTCATGTTGGTTGGGCATTCTACCCTCTTTGCTCTACGGCATTGATTTTCTTCAGTTCAGGTTTTCAGTCTCGTCAGCCAAGTTGCAAATATGCACAGATAAGGAACGTGCTTCTAGATTGCGAAGGACACGTGAAGCTGACTGATTTTGGCTTCGCCAAGGTGCTAGCAGAGACATCTAGTTCTTGATTTTTTTTTGGGGCCCTTGTCTTTTTGACCCCCTACCTTGTTTTTTTGACCCCCACCTTGTTTTTCTGACCCCCTCACCTTGTTTTTTTGACCCATTGTTTTTTTGACCCCCCAACCTTGATTCTTTTTTACTGCCTGCGAACTTATTTTTTTGACCCCCGGCCTTGTTATGAAACCCGAAATGAAACCCGAAATGGAACCCTAAATGAAACCCTACATGAAAACCTAAAGATACCCTAAACAAAACCTTAAAGAAACTTTAAATGAAACCCGAAAAAAACTATACATGAAACCCTACATGAAAACCTACATGAACCCCTCAAAACACCCTAAATGGAACCCTAAATGAAACCCTAAAGAAATCCTAAAGAAAACCCTAAAGAAAACCCCTCCAGAAATCCTTAATGAAACCCTAAAAGAAACCGTAATGAAACCCCAAATGAAAGCCTACAGAAAGCCTAAATGAAACCCTGAATGAAGCCCTGAAGAAACCTAAATAAAACCCTAAATGAAACCCTAAATGAAACCCTAAATGAAACCCTAAAGAAAAAACTAAACAAAACCGTAAAGAGACCCTAAAGAAAAAATAAAGAAACCCAAAATGAAACCCTGAAATACCTAAATAAAACAAAACCCCAAATGAAACCCTAAAGTAACCCTAAACAAAACCCCAAAGAAACCCTGCATGAAACCTTACATGCAAACCTACATGAAACCTTGAGTAAAACGTTCAATGAAACCCTCAATGAAACCTTAAATGAAACCTTAAATGAAACCTTAAAAGAAACCCTGAATGGAACCCTAAACGAATCCCTAGATGAAACCCTAAAGAAAACCTTAAAGAAACCCTAAATGNGAAACCTTAAAAGAAACCCTGAATGGAACCCTAAACGAATCCCTAGATGAAACCCTAAAGAAAACCTTAAAGAAACCCTAAATGAAATCTAAATGAAACTCTAAAGAAAAGCCTAAAGAAAACCCTAAAGAAACCCTAAATGAAACCTGAAATGAAACCCTGCATGAAGGCCGGAAGAAGCCCGAAATGAAACCCCAAATGAAACCCTAAATTAAACCCTAAAGATACCCCAAACAAAACCCTCAAAGAAACCCTAATTGAAACCGGGAAGAAACTATACATGAAACCTTACATGCAAGCCTACATGAAACCTTGAGTAAAACCTTCAATGAGACCCTCAATGAAACCTTAAATGAAACCCTAAAACAGAATCCTAAAGGAAATCCTAAAGGAAATCTTACAGAAACCCTAAATGAAACCCTAATGAAGCCCTAAAGAAAACCATAAAGAAACCCTAAATAAAATCCTTAATGAAACTGGAAATGAAACCCTGCATGAAGGCCGGAAGAAACCTTGAATGAAACCCAAAGTAAAACCCTAGAGAAACCTAAAGAAGACCCTAAAGAAACCCTAAATGAAACCCTAAATGAAACCCTACAGAAACCGTAAATGAAACCTTGAATGAAGCCCTGAAGAAACCCAAATGAAACCCTAAATGAAACCCTAAAGAAACCTTAAACAAAACCGTAAAGAAACCCTAAAGAAAACATAAAGAAACCCGAAATGAATCCCTGAATGAAGCCTTGAAATACCTAAATGAAACCCTTAATGAATCCCTAAAGTAACCCTAAACAAAACCCTAAAGAAACCCTACATGAAACCGTACATGCAGGGCTACATGAAACCTAGAGTAAAACCTTCAATGAAACCCTCAATGAAACCTTAAATGAAACCTTGAATGAAACCTTAAATGAAACCCTAAAAGAAACCCTAAAGACAGAATGCTAAAGGAAATCTTACAGAAACCCTAAATGAAGCCCTAAATGAAACCCTAAATGACACCCTAAATGAAGCCCTAAAGAAAACCAAAAAGAAACCCTAAATAAAACCCTAAATGAAACTAGAAATGAAACCCTGCATGAAGGCCGGAAGAAACCCTAAATAACACCCTAAATGAAACCCTAAATGAAACCCTAAATGAAACCCTACAGAAACCGTAAATGAAGCCTTGAATGAAGCCCTGAAGAAACCCAAACGAAACCCTAAATGAAACCCTAAAGAAATCTTAAACAAAACTGTGAAGAAACCCTAAAGAAAACATAAAGAAACCCGAAATGAATCCCTGAATGAAGCCTTGAAATACCTAAAGGAAACCCTAAATGAATCTAAATGAAACCCTAAAATAACCCTAAACAAAACCCTCAAGAAACCCTACCTGAAACCGTACATGCAAGCCTCCATGAAACCTTGAGTAAAACCTTCAATGACACCCTCAATGAAACCTTAAATGAAACCTTAAAAGAAACCCTGAATGGAACCCTAAACGAATCCCTAGATGAAACCCTAAAGAAAACCTTAAAGAAACCCTAAATGNGAAACCTTAAAAGAAACCCTGAATGGAACCCTAAACGAATCCCTAGATGAAACCCTAAAGAAAACCTTAAAGAAACCCTAAATGAAATCTAAATGAAACCCTAAAGAAAAGCCTAAAGAAAACCCTAAAGAAACCCTAAATGAAACCTGACATGAAACCCTGCATGAAGGCCGGAAGAAGCCCGAAATGAAACCCGAAATGAAACCCTAAATTAAACCCTAAAGATACCCCAAACAAAACCCTCAAAGAAACCCTAATTGAAACCGGAAAGAAACTATACATGAAACTCTACATGAAAACCGACATGAAACCCTTAAAAGCACCCTAAATGAAACCCTACACGCAAGGCTACACGAAACCTTGAGTAAAGCCTTCAATGAAACCCTCAATGAAACAAAGAAACCTAAAGATAGAATCCTGAGGGAAATCTTACAGAAACCCTAAATGAAGCCCTAAATGAAACCCTAAATGAAACCCTAAATGAAGCCTTAAAGAAAATCCAAAAGAAACCCTAAATAAAACCCTAAATGAAACTTCAAATGAAACCCTGCATGAAGGTCGGAAGAAACCTTAAATGAAACCCTAAGTGATACCCTAAAGAAACCCTAAGGAAAACCCAAAAGAAATCCTAAATGAGACCCCAAAGAAACTATAAATGAAACCCTACATGAGTTCCTACATGAAACCCTACATGAAAACCTACATGAAAACCCAGACATACCCCAAAAGGTCAGATCACAAGGTAGGGGGTCAAAAAAGCAAGGTAGGGGTCAGAAAAACAAGGTGGGGGTCAAAAAAACAAGGTAGGGGTCAGAAAAACAAGGTGGGGGTCAAAAAAACAAGGTAGGGGTCAGAAAAACAAGTTGGGGGTCAAAAAAACAAGGTAGGGGTCAGAAAAACAAGGTAGGGGATCAAAAAAAAAACAAGGTGCCCTTTTTTTTGGGGGAGAATATTCAAAAAGTAACTTTGTGGCAGACGGTGAATTTGGAAGATCTGGGATGGTTTGGGATGCTGGATCCGATCAATGCCACAGTACGCATCGCAATCGCAAGGTGGTTGAAGAGAGGACCTGGACGCTTTGTGGCACCCCCGAGTGACCTTGTTGTTTGTGGAAAAAGAACAGCGGGCGGCAAACCCACTGGGATTTGACTACTTGAATTTCACTGCCTTTCTGAGGAAACTGTGGAACAATTCTCAATTCTACAGATGGCAATAGCTTTGAGAGTTATTGCTGCACCTGCCATGCTGCCATTGGTGCTGCTGCTGCATACAGAGTTTGACAAAGGTACACGATTCAGCATCATGTCATCATGTTTGGTTGATGATTCCAGGGCCATTTCACGCTTGCTGCCTGGGTGCTCTCTTAATGTTTTGGTTGGTTGAACTCTCAATATGTGGTGCCTGCTCTGCAAGTTTTGATCAGGTACCTGGCGCCAGAGATCATTCAATCAAAAGGACATGGAAAGGCAGCTTTCGCTTCGTTGAAGGATATTTTTTGCATGTGTTGAATTCATGGTTTAGCATGTTTATCAAAAGTTTATTGCAACGTCATTGTACGTGGTTTTCTGCTTTGAATCAGCTCCTGCAGGGAGTTGACTGGTGGGCCTTGGGCGTCCTGCTCTTTGAAATGATGGCAGGACTGGGTAACACAAGCACTCTTTGAGCCCAGATCGAGAACATAATTTTTATCATAAACACCATATCACTGGAAGATAGAGAAACCAGCTTCGCACAAGAGAACCGCGCTCAAAACCAACTCAACCTCATGCATGAGGAAAGCTGGCGAACCAAAAGATCTATGCGATGCAATTTCCACAACGTCAGAACTCCAGCTTTTCCAGACACGACGCGCAGCAACTGCAAAGAAGAGAAGATGTGATTGCAGCATTTTCTCCGGAGTAAAGACCCTTTCTTGCCACCACCAGCCTAAAACACTGCCCTTCCAACCAAGCAAGAAGGCGCGCGAGCGCACAAGATCCAGCAGCTGGGGTTGGATTGCGTCGAGCAGATTGTAGGGGATCTTGCGCAGTCGTGCCTCCGTCCGTCAACTGTCCTAATATGCTGTGCCAAAGCAAACTTAGTCAAAAGTGATAGCCTCGCGACTGACGATTACGATTCATGCCTAACATCCAGAGGTGGCAGACCAGTAGAGTGAGTTGTTGGATGTCTGAGCTCTGTGTGTATGTGTGTGTGTGTGCAGATGGTTCACGAATTTTGATGTTGCAATGCCTCACCCTTCATCCATGGCAGTTGTCTTCTGGGAGGATACCCTCCTTTCTATGAAGAGAACCCGTTTGGCATCTATCAGAAGGCACTTCGACATTCAACGTCTCCTATGTCATGTCATGAGTGCAGCTTGTTTGAGGGCCCCAGCAACCTTCTGCCTTGGTTGCTCATCAGCAACCTGCAGTAAGGGGTCCGGTTTGTCAGAGGTGTCGCACGGGCCTTCAGACCTGTATTCGTTGTGTGATGCTTTTCTGTTGCAACAGTTCGCGACTGTCCGTCGGTGGCCGCCCTCACACACACACACATGCTGCGTTTTAGACCAGAGGCGGCACACACCAGGCGCAATAAATGCGAGATGATGCGAGAGGTCCTCTGTGTATCTATCTATCTAATCTAATCTAATCTAATCTAATCCAATCCAATCCAATCCAATCCAATCCAATCCAGTCCATCTATCTATCTATCTACCTATCTATCTTATCTTATCTTATCTTATCTTATCTTATCTTATCCTATCCTATCCTATCCTATCCTATCCTATCCTATCCTATCCTATCCTATCCTATCCTATCCTATCCTATCCTATCCTATCCTATCCTATC
>BGPT01000106.1:265268-292768 GCA_003297045.1 Symbiodinium sp. clade C Y103
CTATCTATCTATCTATCTATCTATCTATCTATCTATCTATCTATCTATCTATCTATCTATCTATCTATCTATCTATCTAATCTATCTAATCTATCTATCTATCTATCTATCTATCTATCTATCTATCTAACTTATCTATCTATCTATCTAACTAATCTATCTATCTATCTATCTATCTATCTATCTATCTATCTATCTATCTATCTATCTATCTATCTATCTATCTATCTATATGTACACCATGTCACGATTTTCTGGCTGATGGCGCAACACTTGGAAGACGTGAGCCCAGATGCGAGCAGTCTGCTTGGCAGGGGCAGTATATTTCAGAGGATTTCAGAAGTCTTTTGAAAATTGTTTTGGTGTTGTCACAGTTTGTGCAATTTTGTGTTGTCATATCGCCTTGGCAGGCGCAGTCCTTGGGGGCATCTTCTCAAAAAATGGTCGACAAGAGTGTTGAAGGAGCGTGTCTTGAGTGGTATACAAAACTGAGATGCAACCGTGCCCCACAAGAGCTTTGTCTTAGAGGGTTGTTGAAGCGTGTTGAACAGTGTTGTATTGCGTGGCAGAAAGGCGTGGTGAGTGCTCTATGTGAGTGTTATGAAGGATTGGCCGGCAAGGCGTTCTAAAAGGGTCATGTAAGGTATGGAGGCATCTACAAGCCTTTTCTCAAAGAGTGTTCTACAAGAGTCTCGCAAAGACACATTGTCCATGTGTCTTTACATTGCTGCTGTTAAAGCGTCTTGTAAGAAAAGGAGGTAAAAGGAGGGTGTATGATGTATGGTCCTACTTTGTCATACATTTGGCTTTGGGAATCCATCTGGGTTCTTTTTATGTCTGTTCTATTTGTTGCGCAATTTGTTCAGCATGGTGTGCAGCTGTCATCCGTGTGACTCTAGAAGATCTATCTCCCAAGTGTGCGGTGCCTGATTGCACATTCGTCACAACAAAATGCGTCCGGGTTATTTGGTGTTGACGTAGTTGCGACGTAGTTGTCTGCATAGTTTTGTATGGTATTGAGTTGGGTGTTCTTTAACCCTGCTCTTTGGTCTGTGGTGCAACATTGCCTCCATCTACTCATCAAATGCACAGGGTCTGTGCGGACTGGTGTTTTTTTCATTCTACTTGGCAATTGACCACGGAGAGCTGCACATACTTTCAAGGTACACCTTGGCCCACTGGCCTGTTCCCTTGCCAGGTATGCACTCTGCAACTTACCAACCTCTATTATGTTTTGGCATGGGTGCAATCATGTATGCGTTTGATACGATTGATCTGTATATATATATATATATGCAATCCCACAAATTGGCTATTCCGGCATATTCCGGCATTTTGAAGTCCGTCAGTGTCTATGAATGTTTTCTGAAACCCAAATTTATCCTGGAAATGGAATTTCTTAGCATAAACATTGGCTGCCAAACCTCTTGCCATTCGTAGAGACATTCAAAATCGTAGGATCTGATTTTGGTTGAGCACAATCTCTTTAGATTCCGTAGAATCGTTTCTTTCTGTTGCCTAAAGATGAATTTACAATTTTCCCGATGTGATGCTTCCCGATAGCATATCAAGCATATATACACACATATATGTGTACATACACATACAAATATGTTACAATTGTCTATGCTTTGTGTTGTTGTTTGTTGCCTTTTGATTGATTCGGTCCGGAAACCCTAAAGATGTTGACGAAGCATGACACAAGGGTTTTGAATGATTGCCCCGAACAAATGGCACATTGTCCCAAGTTGCATTACAGAAACAAATGATTGCAACAATTGCAAAAGAGCTTCTCGAAATGAAATGCTTCAGGTTTCGCCGCGATTCTTTCCCGTTCAGGTGCTGCAAGGCCGCCTAGATTTCCCACGCCATTTCGATGTGAAGGCGAAGGCTGGATGCCCTGCCCTTCGCATGCCCTTGATATCGCTGAGTTCTAGTGGCCCCCACCTCTCAAGTAGCAGGTATAAAATGTTATTAATAAAGCAGCTATGGTTCATTTGGATATTTGTATCGGTAGGAAGGCGCAATCTTGTCTTGCTTGTCTCCGCGGTTCCTGCTCAAGCGAAATAAACTATATACTCTTTGACCTTTCTTGCGATGACTTTGAACCTGGGATTTGTTGATAGGACCTGGTACGAAGACTGCTCGTCAACGATAGGACCAAGCGGTTTGGATGCCTCAAGCAGGAGCCTAAGCGATGAGAGAAGCTGTGTCCTGGATTGATCGGATTTGCTTGACTTGCTTGATTGATTCGGCCTCCTGCTTCAGGGCAGGTGTTGAAGACATCAAAAGGCACAAGTGGTACAAGGCACCTCTTGACAGGAAAATGAGGAAAATGTTGCAACCAGCTCAAGCCGTTGAGCAAAGTGCAGAGTGTTGCCACCGCAGGGTACGGACTGGGATCTGTTGGTAGCCAGACGAGCGCATAGCTCAGACATATCTCAGAGCTCAGACGTAACGAAGCAGCAATTTCTTCACAAGCTTCACTATAGCTTCACAAGTGCAAAGCTTCAGCGGTCGCTCCTATCAGAGATTACACCGAAGCAAGGTTGTTCCACCCTTCAAACCTCCGGTGCAAAGCGCGGACGACACATCGATGTTTGAGAGGCAGGATCTCTATATTTTTTCCCCCGTCTATGGAGATCCTAAAAAGCATAATCTTATCTTTGATTTTTGGTTCCAATCATTTCAAAGTCTTTTCATGACTGCAGGTATCCAGAAAGCACAGAGGCCTCTGCACCATCAATCTCATCAAAGGACCCGAACGCACTATATAGTTTAATCTTAGTTTACGTAGTTGTCGTTTCAAGCTGCATATTGTACTATACATCCCTACATGTCAGCACTGTTCAGTCTTGCCCATTTGTAGAGCCGTGAGCGCCCATTTTCATTTGACCTCGACTTTTGGCTCAAGGGCCTAACTGCCTCAAGAACTGCATAGTGAAAACAGACGCGTGCTGCTGCCGCCATTGTTACGTCTAAAACTGCTGCCTAGGCTGCGTGCAATGAGTTTTACTGGTCAACAGCCTGAGCGTTGAGACAAGTGCTACCCATCGGTTGGTCTTGTTTGTCTGCCCAACTTGTAGGTCTCGGACGTGGGTCAGTCACCCCTGTGGGTTCTAGGTTGGGACACCATCTCGGAATGTCGTTGATGTTGAACATGAACAGTCACGGTCTGTTTTCACGCATGGTCAAAGGTCAGTGCACCATGCTACATCAACTACCAATGGGTTCTGTGATCAAGGAGCATGGGGCCAGCAGGTCGACGCTGGTATGGACCCACACGCTGCAGTGTCAGCACTTGCACATGCCCAGATCATTGAGTCTCAAGCCAGCCAAAGGTTGAATGAGATCCAGCAACAAGCTAGTCAATTTGCTCAGAACCTTGAACAGGAAGCACTGCAACATGTTAGGGAGGTAGAGACCCCGGTGCAACAAGCCGTTGATGCTGCCGGGTCTCAAGTGCAAGTTGTTGAATCAAGGGCTCCTTAAATTGTGTCCCAAATGCAAGACGTTCATCAACAAAAGATGATCGGGGCTCAGTCCATTGCCAGTCAGACTTATCAGGAATGCCAAGCTAGGGTTGAGAAGGCTATGTCGGAGAATGTAGCTTTGAGCCAGGAGGTGGAGCATCAATCCAGCTTGCGGCGGGAACAGCAGCAACAGCAACAGGAGTTGTTGTCTACTGTTCGGTCCCTTCAATCAGAAATTGACCATCTTGAGACAGCAGAGCCAGAATTCAGTTCCAGCCGATCATTGTGCAAGTACCCAAGACTTGCATGCTCACATGATGCAAATGACGCAGGCATCTTCAAAGGTTCAGATGTTGAAGCAGGATAGGCAACCTGAGCGTTACAGAATTACAAGTAAGTACTCGTAGACAGTAGACAGCATCATTCCCCGAAATCTCCTAGCACTGTCGCGGAAATTGTCCGGGTCAACCGCCAGTGTTTAGCATTGCAACCCTTAGCCAGAATGATAAGCCAGATCGAGCATCAAGCAGAAGCCGTGGGACAAGTCCTGCCCACTGGTTAGTTTCGTTTCAAAGCGAAAAGCCAAAGCCGCTGCCACCTTCTGACCTTCTGCCACCTTCTGCCACCTTCTGCCACCTTCTGCCACCTTCTGCCACCTTCTGCCACCTTCTGCCACCTTCTGCCACCTTCTGCACCAAAGCCGCTGCCGCCTTCTGTCACAGTGGTGGACCGTCAGGTGGGAATGGTGGATTGGAACGCCCCAGAGTTGTTCTCCGAGTGTTGGGTCTGATTTGGCTGTACCGGCTGAAAAGGAAGTATATCGGTTTAAAGTGGCTTTTCCTTAGTACGAATTGAGCACTTGCCCTCAAGCGCAGCCCGGCCTAGAAGTTGGCGCTATAGTTTATAGTTTTCTTACGGCAGCTTGTGCCATTGACCAGACCGGTCAAGACATAATCCTAACTTGTTGGACTGAGGAATTTAAGTCAGAATCAGGGCATCACCTTCACAAGTCTGGAGCTTTACCCAGACTAGACTCTCAGCTGGCATCATTGTTAGCAGACACCGAGCATTTACTACCAAAGCTACGTCGAGAAGGGCCAGATGTCGGGCAGAAGTCCAAACGGGAGACTCATGATCTGGTTATTTGCGCAGCGCGTCAGGCTTGACATGCAAGAGGCGCCGCCCGCACGGAGCAGCCATTGCTGGAGTTGGATTGCGAAAGCTTCAGTTCTAATGGTTTGAAATCGTTCATGGAGAAATCGCATTTTTGCTCAATGCCATCCCACATGAACATCAGCCATCGGAAAGAACAAATTTCACCTGGCTGTTTGGCAGGGTGAAATGATGCAAGATGATTCAACGTGATATTGATCGTATCAAAGACTCCTCCGTCGGCTCCAATTGTCGCTCCTTCGACTGGTTGTTTGATAAAATCAAGACAGACTAAATGAAGAATCCATGTTCTAATCCAAAGGATAAGGACAAGGCCAGAGCTGCAGATGCCGCAAAGGTTGGGGAAGAAGACCAGGCTTCAGGAGAGCCAAAGGCTCTGCCACCACCAGAAGCGAAGTCAAAGGCTTCACCTCCCGGGAAAGGTGATGGTAAAGGAAAGGGCAAGGGGGATAATAAACCCAAAGGGAGCCCTCCAATGAGCAAAGCTCAACCCAATGCTCCGAAGGCAAAGGCCTTGGAAACGCCAAAGGCCAAACCGAGCGTGCCACGTCTGTCTTATCCAAAGCGTATTGGCCATCGCGGTTCATTACGCCCACTTGCTCATGTGGATGCTCCAGCAGACAAAGACAAGGCAAAGCCTGCGTCCAAAGCCGCGCCTGCAGCGAAAGCAACCGTTGCCTCTGTGCTCGCGGGCAGTGCAAGAAGGCCAAGAAGGCCGCTGGAGCTGAGACGTCAAATTCTTCAGCCTTCATCTTGACACTTAGGTATGCACTTACCCCTTTCAAAGTCCTGTTGTCCGTCTTTACAGCCTTCAGTTGTTGCATCATGCCAGAGCTGTTGCTAGGTGTTTGCCGCAATGCATCCCTGTGTGAAGCAAGGTTCTGTAGGTGCACCAGCATTGTTGACCCATCAGCATTGCGCAGAATAGCTTTGAAGGTTTGTATCAACTTGCGTGGATTGCTGACTTCGGTGCAGGCCGTGGCCTCGAATCAGTTCATCCTTTGAAACTCAGAGAGTCCCAGCTGTTGTTGCGCAGCAATCCATTGCTTCATCAAGCTCGCTTCAATTTGAAATTGGTAATGGCCAATCAATGAGTAATTCTGCTCTACGTGCCATGGAGATCAACTAGATACAGCATCCTTCTGTATGTTGGATCCCTTCGCAGTACCTAGGTTTTGATGTTGCAGATGTCAGCCATGTGCATAGGGTTGTCGTTGCCAACAGGGTCGGGGACCACATTCCAGCCTTTTCCGAAACAATGCAAGTCGATGTCCCAGCAAATGGCCTTGTAGTAGTAGATGTTGCTGAACCTCCTGATTGTCCTGGACGAGTAGCTGTAGCTGCAGCTTCAGAGGATGAAGCCGATGCTGACTCCGAACATGAGGATGAAGAGCCTAGGGATAGGGTTGCTAGACTGTAGCGAGAAAACCGATCCATTGAGCATCGGCATCTTCACATGCCTAAGAATCCATACTGTGAAGTTGGCCAGCGTTGCCGTATGTACAAACGGAGAACCACTTCCAAGAGGTATGATGTACCGGATTTCAGGCTGGCTCTTTCACCAGTAGCGGAATGTGGAGAACATGTGTCCTGTGACTTTATCATAGTATTCAGGGTCGAAGCAGTGCTGTTTTGGTCATGTGCGGTGAGTTCAGCGGATATCTCAGAGCTTACTCCAAAAGCAGTGAAACCATCAACAAGTATCTCCTCTCCTTCCTTGGGCCAAGCTGTCACAAACTTCCTACTGATCAAAAGCGACCAACCGCAAGAATTTCTAGCATCTTGTTCACAGCTGGGTTTTTACCACGAACTTATGAGAGTACATGGCCGCATACTGCTCAGCTTGAACATGAGCCGAGAACATTGCAAGAGGTATCCAGAGCATTGCGTTTGCATTTCACAGGCAGCTCTGATGATTTCCTGTTGTCAAAAAGGCCGTGATGATAAGGCTAGGTTTGAACTTGCAACCGGAGAACCATGGAACACCAGGGATCTCCTAACCGGAGAACCATGGAACACCAGGGATCTCCTGTCAGGTCAGCTGATGTATGTTCGTGATTTCAAGCAAGAAAAGTTCCAAGCAAATGCGAAGCCTGACATCTTTGCGGGGTATCGCGTTGACACTGGCCCAAAAATGCGAGGGTGTTTACCTTGCCTTAGACTATGAAGCGCCCGAAGACTTGACCCCTGGTTACCAAATCCCTAGTCGTGTTCCATACGAAGAGGCGGCCTATATTCCAGAGAGCGCTTCAGCGTTACCTTTGTTTGTTGCCTCGCAAATCGATTTTGACGCAGTTTGGCGAAAAGAACCTTGAACCAATTCCCACTATTGGTGTGCCCTTGACGTCACGAGAGCCCATTGCAACACCGCGTGAAAGAAATGAATATATCACGTTGGACAGGGTGATCAAGTTTGATCCAACTCCCGGTTGCAAGGCTTGTGAAAAGGCAGGTGGCGCCCATAGTTCAGTCTGCAAGGCCAGGTTCACTGATGGCAGATAAAATCTCCGCAGGATACAGCTCGAACAGCAACAGCCGTGCCGCCCACACCCGTTGATGAGCCGGTCGGATTGCTTAGTGATGCGCCGGTTGTTCCTGAAACTTCAACACTAGCTGAGGAGACCTTCCTGAATGACATGCCATTCAGTGCGGGCATTCCTCCAGGAGAGGCAGGCATGATAGGTAAAATCAATCAAGATGCCGGTCATGGTTTCTTGAAGCAGACAGATGGCAAAATAAACCTAGGAGGTTGAAAGATCTTGCGGGCAAGAATTGCTTGCATGAGCGCGCTTGCAGCGACGATTCCCTCATTGGCCAAAGGCCGAGCAGTGCGGTGTCAAATGTGTTCGTCTCCCAAGACCCGTGTTGAACTTGGAGAATGCAGAAGATGTTGATCAAGCCATTGGTCAGCTTGAAACTGCACCAGGTTCGGATGTTTGGATGTCACTCACATGCACATACTAACCGTGTCACAGGCAAGCCGTACATGGTCGAGAGCTTTCCAAGAAACTTCGTAAAGTGCGAAAGCGGACGTTGAAGACATTGAATCTCGCAATTCTTCTTCTCGAGCGTGCCATTGAGAATGATGGTAGGTGTCGAATGGCCAAGAAGCAACGGCCTGGGAAACCCAGGCACGGATAAATTTCATGACCAAACATAATTTCAAGTATGTGCATTTCGACCGGCGTGCGCTGGGGTGCAAGGGTTGACGCCAAGAGTTCATGAAGAAGCCATGGTGCATTGCAACCAACGATGTGAGAATGATGCAGTACATGGGTCAATTATGTTGGCTCTTGAAATCATGAACATGAGCCAACGCTAGGTGCTAAAGCAAGCGATCCGGCATTTTACACACCTGAGTTTGCAGACATAGTGCTTCAGTCGTGGTAACCCACACCATGCATTCAGGTATATCCTAAATTTGCCAAAGTCTTCCCATGCCTTTGTGAGCACAAATCTGACCAGATCAGAGCGGTTCCAAATTCTAAAGGGAGTACAAGCTGTGTTGGATGAAGCGCAAGGTTTGCGCCGAAACAGCACTTGGCAACGACAACCCCGTTACAACTTTGGGTAACCGCAGCCTGAAACACCAGTCAGAAAGTGGTAATTCTTTAGAATCAGCTTCGTTGCGCATTCCTTGTGGAGCCACGCATTGGGAACAACCCATTGAAGCCTAAAATATAAAGGGAGTATATATTGTATACAGAGGGGATCGAATAGAGAATGAAGCAGATGAGATAGTGCCATACACCGATACAGCGACGACGCCTACTGCTTTAGCGGCTTTGAACCTAGCCCTCTTTTATGGATCCTGTGAACAAAAATGCTATATCCCTTTCAGATGCCGTCCAGGCATTCCTGCAAGGACCAACTGAAGAAGAAACATGGGCCATAGGTCCAAATGAACTTTGGCTTGACAGTTGGAAAGCCCAATGTGCTAAAGACACCAAATTGGTACATCGGTTGCTTCGCTCATTATTTGGACATCCCTTTGCTGGAAAGCTGTGGCAAGAGTTTCTGTCAACCAAGCTGCGGCAGTTAGGTGAGACAGAGTCAGAACCGTACCCCAGTAATTGTGTTTTCCCGCAAATGAACCATACCTTTGTGCCCAAGATCCAGGTTGGATCAGTAATGCATTTTGACATGACCTCATTTGCAAAACAAGTTGCTTCCTGCTACTGTGAGGTATGTGGTATCTCGGAGTCTTCCCTGAAGACTTTGCCACCACTTGCGTTGCAATATGACAGAGGCTGAAGCAGAAGAGCAAGGTGTTTTACAGCGAGATGCTGCAAAGGTTTTGATGCGACAGATCGGACATGTCATTTGTTGTGTCCCGACTGGCGGGAAATGTTTCTCGCTGGGGCCGGTGGGATGATAGGCAGTTGCATCGATTGGCATCATGTCTTCACCAGGCAGTGTCCCACAGATGTTGTGGGTCCGTGCAGTATGGTCATTCTCCTGTTGTGAATTCCTATAGTGGTGCTGACATATGGCATCTTGATCGGTATCAAGAATGGTGATGAGATCGTTCCTGTTTTCTGGCAAAGCCGAAAGCAGACAGTCGTAGCTAGATCCACGCAAGAAGGTGACATGATCTCATTAGCTACGCTGTTGTTTGGAGAAGCTCTTCACACCCAAGAAATGTTAGAATACATGTTTGAGACCGAAGTTCCTACGAAGCTTGAACAGGCTGATGAAACTGTTTTGAAGATCCTGCAAGACCGGTACTTGGGGAAGCTTCGCCATTGCAACCGCGTTCATCGTGTAAATGCGGCTTCGGTTTCAGATTTGCTTGAGAAGGAGCATTCCCTGAATATTCGCCACTGCCGTACGGACATGCAACTTGAAAACCCTATGGCAAAGATTCTAGCACCTACGCGCCGGGCTGATGCAGTGAGACAGTTGTGCGTCCGAGATGTAGATCCAACGTGACGGCTTTAATAATTCGGTTGGTTGCGCGCACCGATTCATTTTAGGCGCGTGAGAAGAAAGCATCGCGGGATGAGGGGGGGTATTGTTTCAGGCTGTGTGCTGTACTGTGCATCCCTACATGTCAGCGCTGTTCAGTTTTTGCCCATTTGTAGAGCCGCGAGCATTCATTTTCATTTGACCTTGACTTTTGGCCCAAGGGCCTAATTGGCTCATGAATTTCATGGTGAAAGCAGGCGCGCGCTGTGCCGCCATTGTTACGTCTAAGATTGCGCTCTAGGCTGTGTGCAGTGAGTTGAACAACAAAAGGCGTTGAAGGACGGTGAAGGAGTAATTTTGAAGGAGTGAGAAGATTTCAACCATGTTGAAATTTTGAGATTGAAGGAGCAAGAAAGCTTTCAAGAATTTGACTCACCTCCAGTTGCGTGAGAGCAGTTGCTGTGCAGCAGGTGGGCCTGGTCTGTAAAATCATAGGATTCTAAGATAGTCTCAGATATAGTTTGGTTCACTGGCCCAATGGCTCCTTGGAAGACTTGCATCGTTGCTTTTAGACAGGGCATAGCGGGATTTGCTTAACGTTTGCATGTTTCTTTAAATCCCGAAGGGATTGATTATCTAGGTGGTCGGTGCACATGGCACCTGTAGACTGGCGCGCCATGCTGAATTTCGAGAGAAAAAACCAGAGGCATGCGCAAAATTGTGGACGGATTCATTTCAGACCAGGTAGCATGCGCCAATGCACCCTTCAGATTTGCGTGGATCGGTTTATATAGTTGGACTGTGCGCGCGAATATGTTGCTGATTTTGCTAGAATGCCAGCCCCGCAGAAATTCGTGGTGCTCCAATGGCTCAACACCTGCGCACAGAATTCCATGCTCTTTTACATTGAAGTCCACGGAAGCACATGTACGAGAAAACTCCCATTTGATGGCAAAGGAATAACGCTCGTTTCTAGCGTTGGAAGACTTGTCCCTTGTATTTGTCACTTTTTGCACCCCAGCCTTTCTTGTCGGAGAAAGGGATAAGAAGTGAATACAAACTGCGTGCTTGAAATTTTCACAGTGGCCGCGGAGTGTCTAGTGCCATTTGCGCACGGAACTTGCGGTAGTTGCAGAAGGCGTTCATGGTGCCGGTGTCTCAGCTCATCTTGCCCTGGCAAGCCAGGGCAGCTCAGCAGGAGACATGGGGTGTGACCGTGGTTGTCAGTTCCGTATTGCGTTAGGATGGGCATTGGTGTGCCTAGTGCTTCTCCTACAGGCCACAGGTTTTTCTGATGACACTGATAGAGGTAGATGCCGCACGGCAGCATTGCTTGCACCTATTGACAGGGAACGCTGCAAAGAAGGACAAGTCTGCAGCCAAGCAGAAGTGTGTTGCTACTTGGTTGCTTCAGGGTGGTGTTCTTGTTGGCTCGTTCGGCTTTCAGGTCGCGCCGCAAGAGTGCAAGTGACGAGGCGTGGAAACGTGATAGGGGCAGACAGGAAATCAGTCGCTTGACGCAGAAGACAACGCAGATGATAAGAACGGCTAGACAGTATAGATTGAAACTGAATATCTACCGGAAAAGCACGGTGATATGTGTTGCTTTATAGACTTTGTCAGACTTGTTCAGACGCATGAGCCATGACTGGACCAAGGAGGACGACGCTCAGAACGAGGTGCGCTCACGCGGTCATTTTGCAATCAAGACTTGTTGTTTATATACTTGACCCTTTGACCTACACTGATCCTGTCTTTTTAGCGTTCTTGGTAGAAACCTGAGATGGCACACATGCATGGCACCTAGCAAAAGGAGGCCTGGATGTTTTGAATGACTTCATTTTTTGTGCGACGTCGACCGGCCATTTCGGCTTCCTATAGTTCCTCACTCCGGCCTTCTATCCGCGATTTCAGTTGCTGGTTTTGCATGAGCGTATGCGTGTGAGACCTTCTTTGCTTCATTCCAAACGCTCTACTAGTCAAAGGAAGTTTAGACGTCTATACTTCCGTGTAACGGACAAATGGACGTCAAAAGCAATGGGATTTCAAAAGCAATTTAAAGCAATTGGGATGTCAAAAGCAAAGGGATGTCAAAAGCAGAGGGATGTCAAAAGCAATGGGATGTCAAAAGCAACCGGATGTCAAAAGCAATGGGATGTCGAAAGCAATGACATGTCCAGAGCAATGGGATGTCAAAAGCAATGGGATGTCGAAAGCAATGACATGTCCAGAGCAATGGGATGTCCATGGCAATGGGATGTCCAAGCCATTTTTTTCACATCTTCAACTGTCAGTTTCTGAGGGGTGTCTCGCACGAAAGCTTCGTTTTCAAGGCTTCAACTGTCGCTTTTTGAGGGCGATCTCGTCGTACTTTTTTCGGCTTTGGCGCCGAGATCCGGTTTTGGAACAGGCTTTGCGCACGGGAACTTCTTTCTTTCTTGCCAGCGCGTTTCTATAGTGGCTTGTGCAGCCTGATTTTCTCAATTTTGGCGCTGGTGATTTTCCGTCAAAATTTGTTTTGAGAAGCTCTCAAAATCGTACTTTTTTCGGCTTTGGTGCCTAGATCCATCCAGTTTTGGAGCTGCAATTTCTGGAGCCGTTGCGCGTAGTCCTATTGCGCTTGGCAACTGAGTCTCTGCAGATCGCTCTGTAATGGCTGCGTGAAAGTTCCTTGGTGCTGCGGCTGCGGGCGTAATGCTAACTATTGTCGTTTGCAGCTGGGCATCATAAATCGCGTTGGAGTGGCTGCATCCAGATTGCGAGAATGATTTGTCATCAGATTTTTTCCCGAAAGCTCCTGCGAAGGGTTTTCCGGAAGAACAAGTACCAAATTCATCTACACAACATCTCCTACTCACATCATCCTCACATACATCTCATACAAAACATATATACATCATCTACATCCTCTACATCTACATCTACATCACCTACACCATCTACATCATCTACACCTATATCTGCATCACAGAACATCTCCTACTCACATCATAATCACATACATCTCATACAAATCATGTATACATCATCTACATCACCAACATTTACATCATCTACTCAGGAGTTATTACCCAGGAGTTATTACTCAGGAGTTAATACTCAGGAGTAATTACTCAGGAGGCAATACTCAGGAGTAATTACTCAGGAGTTTTTACTCCGGAGTTAATACTTCATACTCAGGAATTAAACTCCTACCTCTCAAGTTCTTCTAAATTCTCTCTTTAGGCGGCAGGGCAGCCAAATTCCAGTTTGCGAAGCGCAACCCTTTCGCACGAAATGAAGTTCGATGTGCAAAAACTGAGGTAAAATTGCGATTCCATTGCGGCCCGGCAACCCTTTCACGCGAAATGAGGTTCGATGGCCAAAAACTGAGGTAAAATTGCGATTTCCAAGTCGTCCGGGCAACCCTTTCGCACGAAATGAGGGTCGATGTGCAAAAACTGAAATAAAATTGCGATTTTGGCTTTGCGGGATTGCGGGCCGGCAGCCCTTTCGCACGAAATGAGGTTTGATGTGCAAGAATTGAAGTAAAATTGCGATTTTGGGATCTCGGATGCAACCCTTTCGCACGAAATGAGGTTCGATGTGCAAAAATGCAGGTAAAATTGCGATTTTGACATCACAGACTTTTCAGTGTAAGCGTGTCTGTGTGTTGACGATCTTCGCTGTAAAAGTTCCTGTTTGTAAACGTGTCTTGTTGTACCCGCTCGTCTGTGTAAAAGTCGGTGTGTGTAAACACCCTTCTGTGTAAAATGTGTAAACGCGTGGCTGTGAAAAAAGCTGTTGTGTGTAAAAGCTTCTGTGTGTGAAAGCTTGGGAAACGCTCTTCCGTGCAAAGTTGGTGTGTGTAAACCCTCTTCTGTGAAAAGCCTCCCCTGTACACGCGTGGCTGTGTAAAAGCCCTGTGTAGTAAAAGCTACTGTGTGTAAACGCTTTTCTGTGTGAAAGCTCCTGTGTGTAAACGCTCTTCTGTGTAAAAGCTCCTGTGTGTAAACATGTCTTGGTGTAAACGCTCTTCTGTGTGAAAGCCCCTGTGTGTAAACGCGTCTGTGTGTAAAAGCTCTTCTGTGTAAAAGCTCCTGTGTGTAAATGTGTCTTGGTGTAAAAGCTCTTCTGTGTGAAAGCTCCTGTGTGTAAACGCGTCTGTGTGTAAAAGCCCTTCTGTGTGAAAGCTCCTGTGTGTAAACGCGTCTCTGTGTAAAAGCTCTTCTGTGTAGAAGCTTCTGTGTAAAAAGAGTTCTGTATGTAAACGTGTATGTGTGTAAACGCCCTTCTGTGTAAAAGTTCCTGTGTGTAAACCTGTCTTGGTGTAAACGCTCTTCTGTGTGAGAGCTCCTGTGTGTAAACGCTTTTCTGTGTGAAAGCTCCTGTGTGTAAACGCTCTTCTGTGTGAAAGCTCTTGTGTGTAAACGTGTCTTGGTGTAGACGCTATTCTGTGTGAAAGCTCCTGTGTGTAAACGCGTCTGTGTGAAAAAGCCCTTCTGTGTGAAAGCTCCTGTGTGTAAACGTGTGTGTGTGTGTAAAAGCTCTTCTGTGTAAAAGCTTCTGTGTGAAAAGGGTTCTCTGTGTAAACGTGTATGTGTGTAAACGCCCTTCTGTGTAAAAGTTCCTGTGTGTAAATGCGTCTTGGTGTAAAAGCTTTTCTGTGTGAAGCTCCTGTGTGTGTAAACGCTTCTCTGTGTAAAGGTTCCTGTGTGTAAACGTGTCTTGGTGTAAACGCTCTTCTGTGTGAAAGCTCCTGTGTGTAAACGCTTTTCTGTGTAAAAGCTCCTGTGTGTAAAAGCTCTTCTGTGTAAAAGCTCCTGTGTGTAAACGCGTCTCTGTGTAAAAGCTCTTCTGTGTAAAAGCTTCTGTGGGAAATCTTGTTTCTGTGTAAACGTGTATGTGTGTAAACGCCCTTCTGTGTAAAAGTTCCTGTGTGTAAACGCGTTTTCTGTGTAAAAGCTCTTCTGTGTAAAAGCTCCTGTGTGTAAACGCGTCTCTGTGTAAAAGCTCCTGTGCGTAAACGCTCTTCAACTCTTCTGTGTGAAAGCTCCTGTGTGTAAATGCGTCTGTGTGTAAAAGCTCTTCTGTGTGAAAGCTCCTGTGTGTAAACGTGTCTGTGTGTAAACGCCCTTCTGTGTAAAAGTTCCTGTGTGTAAACGTGTCTCGCTCTTCTGTGTGAGAGCTCCTGTGTGTAAACCTGTCTGGGTGTGAACGCTCGTCTGTGTAAAAGCGTGTGTGTGTTAAGTCAAAGCTTGTGTGTATAAAGAGTTCTCTGATAACGTGTTTGCTTGCAAATTCACAAGCACTATAGGAACCTAATTCTCATTCATGACACGTTCATGCATGACTTTTCAGCGCAACATCTATCATTCATTCTCATTCGTTCATTCTCATTCATCGTCATTCATCAACATCAATCATCCTACGATTTCTTGCTATCTTCTCCTTCCCAACTATTTTCGTCTATTCCCTCCTGCTTTCCTTTTGGGCCACACTGTCGTCTAGTTCAATTTTGGGGTTGGTGATTTTCCTGTCAATTTTTTTTTTTAAAAACATTCAAGTTTGTGCTTTTGCCGCTTTGGCGCCGAAATCCGGTTTTCGAGCTGCAATTTCTGGCACCGTTGCGCAAAAAAGCTTCTGGGTGTAAAAGCCTGCTTTGTGTGAGAGCTTGCTGTGTGTAAAGGCTTCTTTGTGTAAAAGCTTGCTGTGCGTAAAAGCTTCTCTGTGTAAAAGCGTGCTGCGTGTAAAAGCTTCTCTGTGTCAATGCTTCTCTGTGTAGGTGCTTCTCTGTGCAAGAGCTCTCTGTGTGAAAGCTTGCTGTGTGTAAAAGCTTCTGTGTGGAAAAGCTTGCTGTGTGTAGAAGCTTCTCGGTGTAAAGACTTCTCTGTGTAAAGGTTTCTGTGTGTAAAAGCTTGCTGTGTGTAAAAGCTTCTCTGTGTAAATGCTTCTCTGTGTTTTGGCTTCTCCGTGTAAAAGCTTCTGTGTGTGAAAGCTTGCTGTGTGTAAAAGCTTCTCTGTGTAGGGGCTTCTCTGTGCAAGAGCTCTCTGTGTGAGAGCTTGCTGTGTGTAAAAGCTTCTGTGTGTAAAAGTTTGCTGTGTGTGAGAGCTTGCTGTGTGTAAAAGCTTCTGTGTGGAAAAGCTTGCTGTGTACAAAAGCTTCTCTGTGTAAAGACTTCTCTGTGTAAAGGCTTTTGTGTGTAAAAGCTTGCTGTGTGTAAACGCTTCTCTGTGTAACTGTATCTGTGTGTTTTGACTTCTCTGTGAAAAAACTTCTGTGTGTGAAAGCTTGCTGCGCGTAAAAGCTTCTCTGTGTAGGGGCTTCTCTGTGAAAGCTTGCTGTTTGTAAAAGCTTGTCTGTGGAAAAGCTTCTTCTTGCAAAAGCTTGCTGTGCGTAAAGGCTTCTGTGTGTAAAAGCTTGCTGTGTGTAAAAGCTTCTCTGTGTAAGGCCTTCTCTATGTAAAAGCTTCTAGAAGAGCTGAGATCAGCTGAGAAGAGGAGATAAGAGATGAGAAGACATGAGATGAGCTGGCATGAGCTGCGAAGAGCTGAGAAGAGTTGAGAAAATCTGAGAAAAGCTGACACAAGCTGAGATGAGATGGGAGCCGTTGAGGCGACCTGACATGAGAAGGGCGGTGAAGGGCCGAAAAGAGCTGAGTTGAGACAAGCTGCGTAGAATGCAGAAGCTGAGAAGAGCTGAGCTAGAAGAATTCAGATGGGCTGAGAATACATGAGAAAAGCTCAGACGACATGAGAAGGGATGAGAATAGTTGTGATCAGCTGAGAAGGGCTGAGAAAAGAAGACAAGACATGAGATGCGATGAGATGAGATGAGAAGACATGAGATGAGATGAGATGAAAAACACTGAGAGGACACGACGTGGGATGAGATGAGATGAGAAGCGTTGAGAAGACACGACGTGAGATGAGATGAGATGGGATGGGATGACACAGACTGCGGTGACAGTGGGATGCACTGAGCAAGTCTAAGAGAAGCTGCGATGCGAGGAGATCAGATGAAACGAGAAAAGATCCAACATTCCAAAGACACGGCATCCGAGTGACAAGTCACGAGATTGTTGCTGCGAAGCACAGAAGGCTTGCCTGCATCCTGTAGGCACCGTCTTTGTTCCCCTGTATAGGCTACAACCGTTTCAATTTTGAAACTTCCGCCCCCGGCTTCCCCGGGTACTACTTGTAGTTGAAGTGCAGCTATTGGATAGGGCCCAGTTTTTAGCTTAGCGTGCCCCAACATCAGTCATTCCGTTTGAAACTACGGCGATCGCTCAGTGTCTTAGATATACAAGCAATGTGGCAAGGGACACCTCACTGGTCTATGTGGGGTTCCCTGTTTGATTTGCAAGGAAGTTGTTGTTCGCCTTTCACCCCAGACATCAGATATTTGGGGCCCAAAAGCTTCTGGCACCGTGTGCCCATTGGGGTTCTGCAGGTTTGCATTCGTGTGGGTGAAAACGGAGGGTTCCCATCTAAGCTTGATAGATTCAGAAGCAAGGTTTTGGGCCGAGGTAATGTCGTGGAATTCAATGCCGGGGATCTTGCAGTGTAACGCTTTCAAGTGCCAGGAATGGGTGGAACCGCATTCAGAGTGCCAAGATGACAGCATGACGCTCAGATGTTTCATAGTGTTTCGAAACCGTTGGCATGGACCACTTCAAAGTGGCAGCTCGAGGTGGTGGAAGCGACAGCCCGCGGGGTCGCAGAAGACGCAAACGCACTGAGCTGAATTCGTTCGACTGGGACGAACATTGCGAACACTAGATACAGAAGAAACAAACATTGGAAACCGCGGGGTCAGATAGCCTATCATGCTGTGACCGCGACTTTCTCATGCCTTTCTCACGCCTTTCTCACGCCTTTCTTCACGCCTCTCGAAATTTGCAGAGCGATGCCAAATGGGCAGTCAGCGCGTTCCTTTCACTGAAGCTAGGCAAGGAACGTGACAGAGATCGCAGAGGCGGAGATATGACTCGTCAGCATCATCCGTTGACATTCAGATATTTGATATGTTTCTGCCTTCTGGCTGCATGAAGCTATGTTTCCCACTATTGTGACAAGTACATATATATATATACATATATATGTATAGAGATATATATATATATACACACACACACATATATATATATATCTATATATATATATATATACATAAATGTATGCATACCAGATAGTGCCCGGGCGTACCGGGGCAGAAGTTTCTATGAAAAAGCGCTGGCTTATTATAGGAAATCAATGGCCTATCGGAAGTTTGGAGATGCACCAGCAATGAACTGTTGAAGTTGTGCGGCGCATCAACGAATGAGCAAATGGCCGGTGAGATGCCAATGACGTGACATGGCAGAATCAATGCACGCCTGACTGACTGAATTGATGGACGAATGCGTGACTGAACGTTTGAATGATTGAATAAGTGAGTGAATGAGAGGGTGAGTGAAACAATGGGTGGGCCAATGAGCGAATGAATAAATTAATGAAGCAATGAATTAAGGAATCCAGTGACTCAACGAACCAATGAGTCCATGAATCAATGAACCGTTGAACCAATGAATCAATGACCCAATGAATGATTGAATGAACCAATGAGCCAACGAATCAGGATGGATCATGGATCAGTGAACTCTTTCTTTGTTGGGCTGCTTCTTCACTGAGCGACCTCTTCGCTGAGGCGCCTCTTCCCTCAGCTCCTTTTCTGAGCAGCTGCTTATCTGGGCTACTTCGTCTCTGAGCTGCCTCCGTCTCTGGGCTATAGCTCCTGTGGAGCCCAAGTCTTCTTTTCGCGCAGCCAATACAATGCGTTTTGCAACCTCTAGCTGCAATCCTGCATAGTGCGAATGTGGCATTCTGCTCAAAAACTACTTTGCGCGCAGGTGGTACAAAGCGTTCAGCAACCTCCAGCTTCCAGTCGTGCTGAGAGTAGAATAGAGAAGTCTACAGTGGTGAGATGCAACTGCACCAAATACTCGCAAAAAACACGCAACACGACACGTCTAAAGTGCTGTGCCTGCAACGAAAAATAACGCTGGAGGTTTCCAAAGTGCTGCGCCTGCCACGAAATATGAAACTCATCTTTTGACAACGATGCGAAAGTATTGCGCCTGCCACACAGAACGATTTTCGTCACGTCATGGAACATGTTGGAATGTCACAAAGTGCCACGCCTGCCACACGAAACGACGGTCCAACACGTCTGAAACCTCCAAACATGATCCCTTCTGCCGCTTTCCCCATATACGGCGGCCACTCCAACGCTTCGGGAACGGTTGGACGGCATCAAACGAACACAGCTCAACCCCCTGACTCCCAAGGTAAAACGAGAACCCTTCGCTACGCATTCGGGAAAAAGAGGATTTGAAGCGCTTTTCTTTTGGTAAAGGAAAATCATCAGCGCCAAAAGTGGAAAACATCAGCTGACAAATCACGATCGCAACCTGGATGCAGCCGCTCCAATACGATTTATGATGCCCAGCTGCAAAAGATAATGGTATTACACACGCAGCCGCTCCACCAATGAACCGTGACGCAGCCACTCCAATGCGATTTGCAAGCAGCGAGTTCCAGAAGACCAGAAAACTATCCACGCAACAGCAATGCGGAGCAACATTGACGCAGCCATTCCATTGCGATTTGCAAGCAGCAAGTTGTAAAAGACAGTAGAACTACGTGTGCAACAGCAAAGCAGAGCAACAGTAAGGCAGCCACTCCACTGCTATTTGGAAGCACCGAGTTGCAAAAGACGATAGAAATACGCGCGCAACCTTCCAAAACTGAAAGTTGAAGATGTGAAAATGAAGCCTTCGCGCAAGATTTCCCGCAAAAGCTGAAAGTTGAAGATATGAAAACGAACCTTTCGTGCGAGACCTCCCTCAAAATCTGAAAGTTGAAGATAAGAAAACGAAGGTTTTGTGCGAGCTTTCCCTCCAAATCTGAAAGTTGAGATGTGAAAACGAAGCTTTTGTGCGAGACTTCCTTCAAAAACTGAAAGTTGAAGATGTGAAAACGAAGCTTTGGCGCGAGGCCTTTTCCTTAAAATCTGAAAGTTGAAGATGTGAAAACGAAGCTTTTGTGCGACTTCCCTCAATTTTGAAAGTTCAAGTTGCGAAAATGACGCCTGAACTGTCAATTCGAGTGCGGGGTCGATCCGAGCATGATCCTGGTATTGCCGAAACCGTCCGGGACCCGTCGCGCCGGAGACCTTCCCCATCCATCTTCCGAGGCACGTCTTGTCCTGCAAAACACAGCATGCCGTGCATCCGCTAACTCTCAAACACACATGTCGCGCGAGATCTTCCTCAAAAACTGAACGTTGAAGATGTGAAAATGAAGCTTTTGTGCGAGACTTCCTTCAAGAACTGAAAGTTGAAGATGTGAAAACAAAGCTTTGGTGCGAGACTTCCCTCCAAAACTGAAAGTTGAAGATGTCAAAGCGAAGGTTTTGTGGGAGGCTTCCGGCAAAATCTGAAAGTTGAAGATGTGAAAACGAAGGTTTTGTGCGAGACGTCCTTCAAAATCTGGAGGTTGAAGATGGGAGACTTCTTTGCCGTGAGGCTTCTTTTCTGTGAGGCTTCTTTGCTGTGGGGCTTCTGTGCTGAGACTTCTTTCCTGTGGGGCTTCTTTGCTGTTGAGAGTTCTTTGCTGTTTAGAGTTCTTTGCTGTGAGGCTCCTTTGCTGTGGGATTTCTTTTTTGTGGGACTTCTTTGCTGTGAGACTTCTTTGCTGTGAGACTTCTTTTCTGTGGGGCTTCTTTGCTGTGGGACTTCTTTGCTGTGAGAGTTCTTTGCTGTGGGGCTTCTTTGCTTTGGGGCTTCAGTGGCTTCCAAAGATCCGTAACACGGATGTATAGACTTCTGAATTTCCTTTGATAATATCTTGTTTGTGGCGACATATACGTACATATGACAATATACATGTATATGTAACATGTAATATGAAATATGAAATATGTATTATGTAATATGTAGTATGTAGTATGTAGTGTGCAGTGTGTAGTATGTAGTATGTAGTGTGTAGTATGTAGTGTGTAGTATGTAGTATGTAGTATGTAGATTGTAGATGTCTATATATGTATGCATACAGATGTACACATTATCTAACCAAATCAATAAATAGATGAATAAATACTTTGGCAGAATAAACATATATATATATATATGACAACATACACATATCTATGTGTGCGTATGTGTATTCATGCGCAATGGAGTCTCACTGCATTTCACTGCATTCAAGCGGCATTCCGCTGCATTCCTAGCGTTGTTGTTTTTGTTCTTTGAAACGGGTACAGTAGCGAAAGCGAGAGACTGGTCGAAGGAAGTTTAGAAGCTAAACCTTCCGACAATATGGACAGATGGAAAACGCACTGGCTTGAAGCAAGTCAGAAGATGGAGAGAGTCAGAAGATGAGAAAGTCAGAAGAGAAGAGATGCAGATGGAGAGAGTCAGAAGATGAGAAAGTCAGAAGAGAAGAGATGCAGCTGCACGAAAAGGTTTGAAAGTTGCGAAACACTGTGTTTTCCCAATGTTTTGTGGCTCAGGAGGGTCGAAAAGTAGGCTCGCTAAAGCGGCGGGTGCGGAGACATGTCGGTAGATGAGAGATGAAAAATTGCACGCCGCTNAGGAGGGTCGAAAAGTAGGCTCGCTAAAGCGGCGGGTGCGGAGACATGTCGGTAGATGAGAGATGAAAAATTGCACGCCGCTGTGGCGCGAAGCACATTCGGAAGTAGAAAATTTTAAAAACTGTCGGGTTCGGAGCACTGTTGTGAGTTGATCTGTAGAAAAAGTGCACGGCGTTGTGGCACGAAGCACATTCGGAAGTAAAAAGTGTTAAAACACACCATGTTCGGAGCACTTTTGGAAGTTGAGCTGTAGAAAAAGTGGACGGCGTTGTGGCGCGAAGCACGTTTGGAAGTAAAAAGCGCTAAAAACTGTCGGTCTCGGAGCACTTTTGGAGGTTGCGATGTCGAAAAAGTGCACGGCGTTGTGGCGCGAAGCACATTTGGAAGTGAAAAGTGTTAAAAACTGTCAGGTTCGGATCGCTTTTGGAAGTTAAGATGTCGAAAAAATGCACGCCGCTGGGGCGCGAAGCGCATTTGGAAGTGAAAATGTTAAAAAAAAACATGTTCGGACCACTTTTGGAAGTTGTGATGTGGAAAAAGTGCACGGCGTTGTGGCGCGAAGCACATGTGGAAGTGAAAATGTTAAAAACACCACATGTTTGGACCGCTTTTGGAAGTTGTGATGTGGAAAAAGTGCATGGCGTTGTGGCGCGAAGCACATTTGGAAGTGAAAATGTTACCAAAAAAAACATGTTCGGACCACTTCTGGAAGTTGCGATGTGGAAAAGTGCACGGCGTTGTGGCGCGACGCGCAACTGGAAGTGAAAAGGTTATATAAAAGCACCACATGTTCGGAGCACTTTTGGACGTCCAGACGTCGCTTTGCGTGGCAGGCGCAAGGGAGTCTGCACCTTGTCAAAAGTGAGCTAAACGTGTGGGTTTTGTCGCATTGTCAAAAATGATGGCAGGTGTGGGACATTTGAAGAGGATCTGCAAAGATGCATTTTTCGTGGCAGGCGCAGTACAAGAGACACTTCAAGCAGAGATGTTANTTGAAGAGGATCTGCAAAGATGCATTTTTCGTGGCAGGCGCAGTACAAGAGACACTTCAAGCAGAGATGTTAAGAGGTCAGGGCGCTGATTTCCTGAGACGGGTTGCATTTTGGAACATAAGATCTTCAGGTCTGTCAAATTTATTTTGCGGGACAGGTGCAGCACTTCGTATGACCTGGCCTCACGTTTTTGTGGCAGGCGCAGTACTTTAGAGACATGGCATGGAAAAATTGCAAAACACATCGGTACAAGGCCATCAGCTGCACGATCAACTTTCCCTTTTTGAAGGAAGCCTCGCAAAGTTGCTTCGTTTTTGATGTTGTCAACTCAGAAAATGGAGGAAGTCTCGCAGATTTGCTTCGTTTCGGAATGTTACACTACAACTGCAACTACTACAGCTACAACAACTACACCACAACAGCCACTACAACTACAACTACAACTACAACAAATACAACAACAACTTTAACTACATGACAACTACAACTACAACTACTACAAGTACAACTACTACAACTACAACTTCAACTACATGACAACTACAACTTCACTACATGACAACTACAACTTCAACTACAACAACTACAACTACAACAACTTCTACAACTTCAACTACATGACAACTACAACTTCAAGTACAACAACTACAACTAGAACAACCACTACCATTACAACTACAACTACAACAACAACTACTACTACAACTTCAAGTCCATGACAACTACAACTACAACAACTACAGCAACTACAACAAGTACAACTACAACCACACTAACCACTACAACTACACTACACTACACTGCACTACAACTACAACTACAACTACAACTACAACTACAACTACAACTACAACTACAACTACAACTACATTACGACTACATTACAACTACAACCACAACTAGGGTTCGCTCTGCCATCCATCAGTCACAGCAACGAACCTTTCCTATAGGTTTCCTATTTTTGAAACTTCCGCCACCGCCTTGTGCGGTACTACTGGTACTACTTATCAAGTCGCTTTGGATTTCATGTTTTTGATTCGCATTGCTCTGTAGCACACTGGTGCAGCAGACCGGGACGATGTGCAGTGTCACAGTGCATTGTCAGAAAATGCCCGAGCTTCGCCAAGCCGATGACCTTTGCACCTGCTGCTGGAGCCAACAGCACCTTAGAAATATCCGTGCGTACCAACAGCAAGAAAGCGGGGACTCAAGTGGTCAGAAAAAAAACGCTATTGAGATCACTGCGGGGGAGCAAAGCATTGCAGAGCCTACTACTACGCTACTACCCCATGCATTGAACGTTGTGAAATGATATAGTTAAAGGCAAAGTGCAGGTTGTTATCGAATGCTATCGATTCCCTCATAGTCCCAACAACCCCAACGGTAGGAAAACCTGACATGGAACCTGAGAACCACGGGGGGGAGGGGGTGGCATACAAACTGCTGTTGGGTTCGCAGATAGGAAAATTTCTGCCGCAAAGCGCTTTTCATAATTCCCACACATGTTTAGGGTATCTTGGCATGATTTGGACGTTGGATGAGGACGCGCTATCGAGCGGGAAACTCCTGAGGCTGCTCCAGTCTTTGAAGCAATAGGCAGTCAGCTGGAACAATGAATATTGTTAAAACACGCATATGCCGCATATGTGGATGTACAAAACACATTGTATCATGAAGTGCAGTCCTGATACAGATGGAACCATTGGCATATGACATGCCTCACGGAAGCTAGCTTCTGCTAGTTGAAGCCTCGCTTCCTTTAGCAAGGTATTGGCGCAGGTTGGACTTGCCAATCGCATGAAGCGTCACACCTAACTACTCTCCCCTCCCCCGGTTGTTTTTGGAAACAGTTTTTCCGCGGCTCAATCCCGCCTGGGACATGGTTGCCATATCGTCGCCATCGGCATCATCAGCATCATCAGACTTACGCTTCACTCTATGATCTTTATGTCTCCCAATTCCTCGCGCACCACTCTTTCCCCACGCCTTCCTCTTTCTCCCGTTACCTTCCCATCTAGTTTTCGTCTCTTGCCCCTTGGCGTCAAGTATATGTATGTATGTATGTATGTATGTGTGTATGTATGTATGTATGTATGTATGTATGTATGTGCGAAAAACTTATACGTATATATACATATTTATGTGTATAAGTGAGTGTATACATCAATAGGTATGATGATTACATAGTTCTACATGTATGTACAGTACCCACATATACATACGTATATGTATGTATATATTCATACATATACGTATGTGTATATAGATTTTTGATTAGATACATGTATAGATATATGTATATATACATATATGTCTTTATATAAATATGTAAATATACATATAAATATGTACAGGTATATGTATGTTGATTTATATTTATATACATGTATTTGTATAAAAATGTATATGTATAGATACGATGTATGTATAGATACTATGTATGTATGTATGTATGTATGTATGTATGTATGTATGTATGTATGTATGTATGTATGTATGTATGTATGTATGTATATATATGTAGACAGCGGTACTTTTGTTGTCGTGGTTTCATGATTTCACACACGGATTTTGACTTGCTACAGTGGAGCAGGATCCGGCTTGGGTAGGGGGAACAAATCGGACTGCCAGAGGCTGATGAGCGAATTAAGATAGGACCATGCCCTAGTGTGCCAAATGACATTAGTGCCAGAGTAGGCCTTTGCGTGGCAAGACAAATGTGTTGCAATGACATCAAAGGTAAGAACGATACATAGTCTCGTAACGGTGTACTAGCTGAAATATCCGCTTGTTGCGCAATAATTCTTGGTGACCTAGACCGCCACGTCACTGACAGGTCGGTTATACTTTTGGGAAACTTGTGACGGATACTGCAGTGAATTTCACAATCTTGCAAGGTGAGACTCGATAATCCCTTCCCCCTATTACTAACCCCCCCCTAAATAGTTGCAAAAAATTGGATTTAGAAGCGGACCCTAATACTAAACACCCCGGGGCTGACTAGTTTTTATTATCAGAGCGGTGAAACCCACATGTGGTAGCTTTATTTTTATACTATTTTCTAAAGGGGATCAATTAAAAGTCAAATTAGCCAACCACAAATTTTCCACAATTGGAGACGGACGCTAATTTTTAGTATTTGGGGGGGGTTCAGTAATAGGGGGAAGGGATTACTCTAGACAATGCTGGGATACACGCATCAGGACGCCGAGGACGCTCAAGGGGCCGTGTGCAGGACTCAGTTGTGTTCAACCGGTCAGGAGGCACTGATGACACATGTCAACTGCTTTGATGTCTAGAGATTTTGGACGGCTGTTGGACTACAAAAGAATCACCAAGGACCGAGAAAGATCACGGACGCCTGTGCGACTGCCAGAGGCGTAGCCGAGTCATAGTTTCACTCACTGCTGTAGATCTTCAACTGAAGGTCTTTAGAGCTCATGACAGCAATCCACTGGTGGAGCTGAGTGGACATTGCCAGGTTGACCGTTTCATCGACGAGAACAATATCAATTCTGAAGCTGCTATGAAGATCCGAGCACTGAGCAGAATCCTCAGCTTGTCAGTTTCAAACTCGGTAGAAGAAGACTGGATGTTAGCTGCATATTGTGCAATTTGTTGCAACTCGATTTGAATCTTCCAACCATTGCGGCTGAACACAGCTTCGGCACGACCCAAAGATGAAGGTCCCGAGAGTCAGAGAAAAGTCATTGCGCGGCCTCTCACTGGCGATGTTCAGAACCCGTTATTCTCTCAGTACCCAATGCCGCGAGGGCCGTGATTGCTTCGGGGTTTTTCATGTTTCAGATGCGGGCAATTAGGCCGCCTTTCAATGATTTGAATCATATACATCCATGTACTGTGATTGTCATTTACTTGTCATCTCCGGTGGGTGCCATGAAACGGACGAAAAATAACGCTTTGAGTGTTTTTATGGCTCCCCACACGTGCCCTTTTGCTCAACTCTGGCTGTGAGGTCAAAGGTCATGATTGCCAGGGTGAGAGAGTTGCAGAACCAGAACGAGAAATCAAAAACAGGTTCTCCCTCTATGTGTTGCGTCTACTTGTGGTATCTTGCTGCCAAATTGAGACAGTCTGGTTCCAGCCCTTGGATGTTAATTTGCATTGCTTGAGTTGCAGGCTCCAGTGCAGACTTTTCGTTGTGGAGCGGAGCAATGCTTTGTTCTCGGAAGTGTTGGAGCTTTGCCTTTTACTTTTAGCCAGTTTGCCGGTTTTTGCTTTAGCAAAGCTCCTGCACAACTTCGGGTGCAAATGCCCGCCTGGTTAAATGATCCTAACAAAGTCTGCAAATGGCAACGCAACGCTCACGTGTGACTTTCAAATGTCCATCAAATCAAGACATTGGATGCATGTGGATAATCCAGGTTCGGTGATCAGCTTGTGGGTCACAAATTAAGTTGGATCCGCACTTTCAAGGTGTCAAGACTGACGCTCTTATGTATCCATCCATCCATATTGAAATTAAAGCTACCACCATATTTGTAGCTGTCTGTATATCTATGTGTATATCTCTATGTGTATATCTCTAAATCTATATCTATATATATATATCTCTATCTATAAATATATTACATGTACATATGAATATAATTGAATATATTTCTTGTGTTTGGGGTATTTCTGTGGTTTGCACAGTGCTCCCTCTGTGCTCTCAGTACCCTCGTGTAATTCGGATGTTGCGCTGGTCTTTCGGATGCTAGGCTTGGGGCACCTCCAGAAGCGGCGATTGCTAAGTACATCGAGGTACGCAGCGCGATGAAATGGATCGTTGGATCAAACCTTGATCAAAACTTTGATGTCTTCAGTCTTATTCATACCATGTATAGGGGTCAAAATAGTATCTTGGCACTCTCAAGCCAATGCGGGAAGACAGTGGCTTTGTCTTTGACGTGCTAGACGGCGTAGACCAAAGTCATCTCAGCGAATCACTCTTAGATTTCCCGCATTTGAACAACTACAGGACTTGTACACACGTAAGATACCTGGCATCATAGCTTTGCCAGGCTGCGCAAGCTCATCGCTGCAATACTGACATACATTCTAAAAGTATGAAAGTGTACCGTTCTGACCCACAGGTCTTCTCTGCAAGTTTCCAATTTTTTTGGGCTAACCAGCAAACGGGAACTGAGTTGTACAGCCAGATGTAGTTTGGGCCCAGCAGCAGTCTTAGAGCCCCAATCCCTGCAGGAAAATGACCTTGATGTTCTCAACTCAACTCAGCTGTGCGGTTGAAGATTTCGAAGATTGAAACATATTTATATTACTTGAAACCCACACAGGCTGTGTGTGGAATTGGAATGCTCAGGACAGCGCAGCCAG
>BGPT01000106.1:295268-321431 GCA_003297045.1 Symbiodinium sp. clade C Y103
ATTTTGACAATCAGTCATTTAGGGTTCTTTGGTGTTTTGTTTGACAAATATTCTGGCAGGTAGCCAGGCATTCAAATACACATATTTTCGGACATTCTATCTGGCATTCTCTTAGGTGTCCGATTTTCTTTGGCAGTCTATCTGGCATTTGGCATAGGGTTCAGGTCCGACGCGCCCCAACAGGCTGGTGTGCTTGCCTGAGAGTGGCTGTGTATAGAGGAGGCCGGCGAAGAAGTTGCCAAGGCAAAAATTGAGCTGGAAATCAATGTAGGAGATACAAGGAACTGTAGCTACGGAAGCACTAGCAAATCAGGTTAGACATTACCCGAACTGCAGCAGCAGGAACTTGCGCAAGGAACAATGCTATGTCTACTGACCAGGCTCTCAAACCACCAGCCTATACTAGGACTTCAAACTAGGACCTTGATAAGAAGGACCTTCTAGAGGATCTGACAAGGTCTTCATACAAGAACCTCTTGAGAGCATCGCAGAAAAGCTTTCATACAAGCAGCTCTAACACAGGGCATCTCCAAGACCTTCGCGCAAGGACCCCCTAGCGCATGTCACCAAGATCTCCACAAGATCTTTTCACAACCCCTTAGCCAAATTGAACAAGATTGTGAAAGAAGAACATTCCAGCGAGGACCTTACCAATATTCTTTTACAAGAACCCCCTGAGAACAAACGTCCAGCAAGCGCGTTCAAACAAGCACCTCTACTGCGTGGCATCTTCAAGATCTTCATGCAAGGACCTCGCCGAGAAGGTTTCAGCAGGATCTCCGCAAGATCTTCCCACAAGGACCTGTGCGAGATCACGCAAGGACCTCTTCCAGGGGACACAAACAGCCGCGGCGCCCAGGGCGACCAAGCGCGTCACAAAGGCCATCCCAGTGCCATAAATTCCACGCCTGCCACTACTGTAAGAGTTGTTTGAAAGAGAGTTGTATGATTGTATATGAAAGAGTTGTGCGTGAGTAAGTTGTGTGTGTGCGACAAGGTTGTGTGTGAGAGACTTGTGTGTGTGAGAGAGTTTTGTCTGACAGAGCTGTGTGTGAAGGAGCTGTGTGTGAGAGATTCGTGTGTGACAAAGTTGTGTGTCAGAGAGTTGTGTGAGCGCGGCGGTCCGCGGCGGTCGGCGGCGGTGGCGGTCGGCGGTCGGCGGCGGGAGTGCCCAACAAAAAGCAAGAACCCCCCACCCACACACACACACACCACACACACACACAAAGATGCGGGGAAAAAGCAAAACAATCAAAAACAAACACAGACACAAACAAACAAACAAAAGCCAAAAGCAAAACAAACAATAACAAACCAAAACAAACAAACAAAAGAAGCTACAAACAATAGCAAGCGGCAGCAAACACTAGTAAGCAACAGGAAACAAAATCAAACAAACACATGCAATTAAACGAACGAACAAACAAACAAACCAACAAACAAACAATCAAACAAAGGAAGGAAGGAAGGAAGGAAGGAACGAACAAACCAACAAACCAACAAACCAACAAACCAACAAACCAACAAACCAACAAACCAACAAACCAACAAACCAACAAACCAACAAACCAACAAACCAACAAACCAACAAACCAACAAACCAACAAACCAACCAACCAACCAACCAACCAAACAACCAACCAACCAACCAATCAACCAACCAACAAACAAACAAACAAACAAACGCACAAACACACAACCGCTGTTTGAAACATTGCAGGTATGGAATGCCTCCAGTCGCAGGGCCTGGAGGCGAGCCGCAGTTGGGTGATCGCCTTTGGCTTTCCTTTTTTTACAGCGCGTAGAGATGAATAAATTAGTATTCCACAAGTTGGTTTGCCAAGACACCTCTATATACCTTTGTCATATCCTCTGCGCTCGTGCCCCTGTTCAAGAAGTACTTGTTTCGTCAAAGTCGTTTCGATGTAAGAAGCCTGCGAATCAGTCACAATTTCTCTGGTGTTGGCTGAGTTTGCTCAGTTTGTTGGGGCATGCGTTGTTCTGAAAGGCGCCGCCATAGTTGGCTCAGCTGCTATATATCTCTTCCCACCTTTCAAGCGCACTTCTGCAGGTTGCAGGAATGAAAAAGGTCAAAAAGAAATTGGTATGACTTAAGCAGGCGCAAAGCTGACAGCCAGGATCAGTCGTCACTTTGGAAGGCCTCTGGCGGTTGGAAACAAGTCCCATCACAGTGGGCAAGCAGTAAGCAGCCGTTTGCTGAACCCCTTGGAACATCAGAAGAGATGCTTTTGAAACGCAATTTCCGCACTGCCCCCATGTATCCTTTCTTTCCCTCGCTGACTTCCTTCCCCGCAGCTTCTGTCTGGGGAAAGCTGTCCTCGTCTAAGATTCTTGATAAAATGCCCCCCATGCTGCAGGGACGCAATTTTCCCAACAAAGTCCGGCGAGTTTTAGAAATACACCTCGAGCGTTTGGTTTAATATGTTCCCTATGGGTGCTTTTGGTGGAGGTCCCCAGTCTCATCTGCTGCAGGTGTACCGGCTATGTACACAATGCCACCGCCTGGACTAGGCCCTCCTGGCATGGTGCCACCGATGTATAGCAGCCCAGCTGCAGGTGTGCTGGGAATACGCGGGGAATATATGCTGAGATGTTGGCAGAACAGAATGTTGTCATCGGTGGCATCATCTAAGGCATGCCTCCGCCAGGTGACTTGGTCTGGTTTGCGATCTTTTCAGTTTGATGTTCGTGAGCAGTCAAATCAAGTGTACATCATCATTTCTGTTTATCCATCATGTTTCGGGCTTCCTGTTCGTTTGCTGTCTTGCTTGTTCAGTGTTGGTTTGTTCCTTTGCTTGTGTGGGGTATTTCTTGTTGTAAAACATGTCTTTGCAGATTGGTGTTCGTGTACGTTTGTGTTTGTTTGCAATTGTCCCTTCCTAGTGTCATGTCTCCTGGTTTGATGTCTCCCGTCCTGCTGTTCTCTATATATACTTGCGTGGGCCTATCATTCGCTACAGGCCCGCTTTGATCCCCTACTTTTTGTCTTTGCCAACTCCCATTTGCCGTTCTACGCCCTGCTCTTGCACGTTTGTCTTGGCTGCCTGCCTGCGAGTTTGGTGTGTTTGTTTTGTTTGTTCCGCTGGTTCCCTGTGAAAAAAATCGCTTTTCTTCCGCATCACTTTGCCATGCCACGTGCTTCAATGTATATACTTTGGCTCAAGCACGATCGGCGCAGGAAAGAAAAGACTTTAGTTGAGGTTGGGCCTGCGTGACCTACTCTAGGGTAGGCTGTCATTTTGATTGTTTGTTCAGTAGTGTCAGAGCCTGCTACTTTCGCATGGTAGAGGAGCTTAAAAGCCCAGGGAACTGTGGTAGAACAGCGGGCCTTCCATCTGGAGAGGTAGACTTTGCAGGGAAGATTCGTCCCCCGCTGCTCGAGGCTTTCCCTGGAACACCTGCAGATTGGGAAGAACGGAGTTGGAACGTTAAGTCTTACGTTGCATCAGCAAGTTTAGCGCAAGGGTGAAAACTTTGCTGGACGACGTAAAGAGCCGACAGATGGTGCTGACAGATAATGATCCCACCGTGACTTTGGACACAGGAGACGTGGACAATGCGGCAACCCAAGCAGCCATCAACTTTCGCAGAAAGTTGCGCTGTTTGCTTGCGAGCCTGACAACAGACTCTGCTAGGTTGATCGTGCGACCAAACTTTGGTTCCAATGGGTCTGAAACATGGAGACTTCTGCGCCAAAAATTGCACATCCAGATGCAGCCAGGCATGCCTCACTTTTGACCCATTTGGATTTTAAGTTCAATCCTGCCACTTTTGAATCTGAGTTCAATATTTGGGGAACCATCAAGAACCGGTGCGAACAACAAGTTGGCACACCACTTCCCGACGGCGTATTGGTAGCCACGTTGCTGAATAAGACCGCAGGAGCACTTCAGCAACACCTTCGTCTCAAGGCTAGGACTTGCAGACGCACCAGCAGACACGTAGAGCACTTTAGGTCCAAGCCCATTCTCAGAGCAAACAGCAGTACAGTAGGTGGTGAAAGGCGTGCCTGTTGCATGAAATCCCATTATTTAGCTGCGGAAACGATTTCCGGAGAGGTGTGCCTACCCGGAGTTCCATGGGGAGAAAGAATTAGTAGTTGAGATATCTTCATGTTTTAGTTGATTATAGGTCACTTTTGTTGGCAAATCCAATGTGTTTTAGGTTTCACCGGGTTTCACTGCATTTGTTGGAAAATGTTGGAAACATATATTTGAGGAAATGATAGGTCGTTCATGCCGAGTTTCGTTGGGGGAAGGTGATTTTGCGGCGATGTGGTTTTGTTCTTCCCCACCTGCCAGAGGTGAGGGTCTCTGGGTTTTATCAGAGTTACTTCCTCCTCGCCTCCGCCTTCTCTCCTCTCCCCTCTGTCCTCTTCTCCTCAACCGCGAGCTCCTGAGCTCAGTGGGCACTGCCGGATCTCAACCACGAGCTCCAGATCTCAAAAGGCACCGATGGACACTGGGCTGCCGGACCTCCACCGCGAGCTCCAGATCTCAGTGAGCACTGCCGGCCTTCAACCGCGAGCTCCAGATCTCAGACTGCCGGACATTGGGCACTGATGACCCCAACCGCGAGCTCGAGATAGTAGTGGGCACTGCGGGACGTCCGCAAGCTCCGACTGAGATCTGGCGCGCGCGGTTGAGGTCTGGCAGTGTCCATGCTGGAGAGAATTTCAGAATAGATGCCAGATTTAATGATAGAAAGGAATGTCAGATAGACCGCCAGAAACAACGTTGGCGCACTGCCAAGAAGCATGTCAGATAGAATGTTAGAATACATGCCAGAAAGAACGTCAGATAGAATCTCAGAATGTATATATATATATATATAAATAAAGAAATATATACGTATTTCCAGATGGTATGTCAGAAAATATGTCAGAATAATGTGCCAGGGTGCGGATCACTCGAAGAAAGTGATGATTAGATGTTTTTCCTCACTGCCAGGTGAGGGCCTCTAGTTCTTTCTTCTTTCTTCTTTCTTCTTTCTTCTTTCTTCTTTCTTCTTTCTTCTTTCTTCTTTCTTCTTTCTTCTTTCTTCTTTCTTCTTTCTTCTTCCTTCTTCTTCCTTCTTCCTTCTTCCTTCTTCCTTCTTCCTTCCTCTTCTTCCTTCTTCTTCTTCTTCTTCCTCCTTCTTCCTTCTTCCTCCTGCCAGCTCGTCGTCACTGACTGTGGGCACCAAATGGCCCGGATCCCACAGCAAGTGCCAGCTCAAGTGGAGCCATCTAGCTCCAGAAGCTCACGGCGAGCTCCGCGGCAGTCTGGGCGCATGCGGTCCCGAGACCTATCACGACAGTTTGGGCACGTGCGGATCCCAAGCCTATAGGGAGCTTCGGCTCAGCCTGCGCACGCGCCGTAAGCGTATAGGGAGCTCCAGCTCGGTAAAAACCATATAGGCTGACCCCGTATTGACCTCGTATAGTCCTCGTATCAGACCTCGTATAAACGCACCCTTCCCTAACCAAAAGAAAACCTACACATGAGACTCTGGCAAGAATGATCTTCAGAAGCAGAGTTCCATGGGATTGGCTCAAAACTTTGGAACTTTTCACAACTCTCCCTAGCTATGATCTAGGACTGTTCTGGATGCGGAGTTCCATGGGAAGGGATCCAAACGTTGAATTTCTGACGGCTCTCCACCTCTAAAACTGGATGCGGAGTTCCATGGTGATCTGCCAAGTGGGATTTGTTCTTTGGCATGCAATCCTGCTACCCAAACATGACTTGTGAATCCGAAGTTCCAGTATGAATTGACAAAATACCTTGCGCCTGAGATCCTGACAAAAGTAGTCTTGAGAAGCGAAAGGGATCCAAGCGTTGAATTTCTGACGGCTCTCCGCCTCTACAACTGGACGCGGAGCTCCATGGTGATCTGCCAAGTGGGATTTGTTTTTTGGCATGCAATCCTGCTACCCAAACATGACTTGTGAATCCGAAGTTCCAGTATGAATAGAAGCGAAAGGGATCCAAGCGTTGAATTTCTGACGGCTCNTTTGGCATGCAATCCTGCTACCCAAACATGACTTGTGAATCCGAAGTTCCAGTATGAATAGAAGCGAAAGGGATCCAAGCGTTGAATTTCTGACGGCTCTCCGCCTCTACAACTGGACGCGGAGTTCCATGGTGATCTGCCAAGTGGGATTTGTTCTTTGGCATGCAATCCTGCTACNGCGTTGAATTTCTGACGGCTCTCCGCCTCTACAACTGGACGCGGAGTTCCATGGTGATCTGCCAAGTGGGATTTGTTCTTTGGCATGCAATCCTGCTACTCAAACATGATTTGTGAATCCGGAGTTTCAGTATGAATTGACAAAAGACCTTGCACATGAGATCCTGACAAAAGTAGTCTTGAGAAGCGAAAGGGATCCAAGCGTTGAATTTCTGGCGGCTCTCCACCTCTAAAACTGGGTGCGGAGTTCAATGGTGATCTGCCAAGTGGGATTTGTTCTTTGGCATGCAATCCTGCTACCCAAACATGACTTGTGAATCCGAAGTTCCAGTATGAATAGAAGCGAAAGGGATCCAAGCGTTGAATTTCTGACGGCTCTCCGCCTCTACAACTGGACGCGGAGTTCCATGGTGATCTGCCAAGTGGGATTTGTTCTTTGGCATGCAATCCTGCTACCCAAACATGACTTGTGAATCCGGAGTTCCATTATGAATTGACCAAAAGCCTTGCGCATGAGATCCTGACAAAAGTAGTCTTGAGGAGCGGAGTTCCATGGGGATTCATGAAGATTTTGGAACTTCTCACAACTTTCCCTAGCTATGTTCTAGAACTGTTCTGGATGCGGAGTTCCATGGTGATTTGCACACTGGAAGTCGTTCTTTGATATGCAATCCTTGTGCCCAAACATGAGATGTAGAGCCCGAGTTCCATGGTAAACTAACAAAAAACATGCACATTTGAATCTTGTAAAAGCAGTCTTGAAAGCTGGAGTTCCATGCGGAAGTGCGTGGGTAGGCGTGCCCAGGCGCACCTTAGGTGTGCCTACGGGGTTCCATGCGGAAAGCAAGGTTTTGTCCCGCTAGGGGTACGTTTCGCCTTTCCCTGTAGCAGTAATGGCCTTGCACCAGTGGATGTAGGTGCAATGAAAGGAAAACAAAAGAATGGACTGTGGTCCAAGGAAAAGGAAATCAAGAGGAAAGGCAAGAAAGGAAAAGGAAAAGGAATGGTACCACTCGACCTTTGCTAAAGGAAAAAGCAAAGGAGTAGGACGCAAGCTGCAGAGAGAAAATAAAGCAAAAGGTAAAGAAGTTTCGCGTCTAGAAAGGATCTTCGGGTCCTCAAGGAAAACAGTGCTGGAAATGTGGTGGTTTTTGGCTGCTTTGAAAGGCCCCGCAGGAAGAGCGAATGCAATTAAAGGAGAAAACTTTCAACAGACATGCTGCTAGCTTGGAAGACTTTGACGAAGACTGGACTGTGATTGCTTTGTATGATGGAAGTTGGGACTTTCATGACCATTCATTTGACGAATCATGGTATGACAATTCTAGGGACGACCGTTGGGACTGGTATCCGTATCAGGAATCTTTGGAACTCTCAGGAAGTGTCTGCAGGATCTGGCACTAAGGCAACTTTGGAGCAAGCTTCGGCTAGTTCCTCTGCTGCGGGAACTGTTCAGACTTTGCAGCCACCACTTCCTCCACAAGGGCCTGCTTCAGCCTTGACTTCGCAGCCGTCCAAAACTTTGACCTCGACGACGCCTTGGGCTAAGAGGTCGGTCATGGCTAATGGTGCGAGTGCAGTTTCACCAGTTCGTCTCATGGCATGAATGCGCATGATGGCATGTACTGCGGAGTTGTTGACTTTCCTATGCTGTTTTTTCAATTTCATGTCAACTTGTGAAGGCACTTTCATGAATAAAATGGCTCATGAACACAGGTTGGAGACTGTGTTTTCTGTAGACCAGCTTGGCATAGTGTTGAACACCGCTTTCCAGCATGACCGTTGGCTTGCTGATCGCTTGGTAGCATCAACAACTTTGGATGCTGACCATTGGATTCTTTTTGACAGTGGTGCTTCAGCTAATTTTTGCCCAAAGAATTTTGGGAAAGAATGGCCACTTGTACCGGTAAACGGTGAGCCTCCACCTTTGAGAAGCATCAGGCAAACTATGCATGTTTATGGTCGTCGGTTGATTCGCATGACTCTGGATGGTGTTCCCGTATGTTTTCACTTTCATGTATGTGATGTTCCTTATTCGGTCATGTCTGTTGCAAGGTTATTTTACAGGGATGATGCAAAGCGAACATGGATTCCCCTGACACATGTGCTTTGAGAACACCTGATGGACAAGAAGCCAGGTTTGTTCGTCATGGTTCACTTCGATTTTATGTCCTGAGCTTGAACCATTCAAGGAATATGACTGCAGCTTTATGCAATTAATTTTTCTGGCCAGTTCAACCCTGAAGTTCCTCCTGGTTTGATGGCAACTTTGAACCCAGTGTACTATCATGCTGATCGATGGGTTTTAAAGGAGAACATGTTGATTCGGCTGCATCCACGTGCCCGGAAAGCACTTTTTTGTTCCAAATGGCACACAGGATCGACCGGTCCCTTTTGAAGACTTGGCCTCAGGTCGGGTCACGGGTCACGGAAATGGAACTTGCGGATGGAACCAAGCGGGCTTTCACCGACCATTGGCGAACGTCTGATGATCCGGGCCCAAGGGTCGATGCTTTTAGGGACCGAACCATTTTCACTTTGGCTTCTAAGCTCAAAGGACGTAGTTTGTCGATGAAAACTTCCGCTTTGCAACAGGCGCTCAAAGAGTCGAAGGAGGCAACAAAGAGAATAGAAAAGGATGTCGACTCTTCTTCGCGCGTCGACTCTTCTTGACGACTTTTTTTATTCGCGGCCTTCAATCCACTTTCGGTCGAAGACACCTTCGTCGCCAAGTTGGACAAGGCAAATCAGTGACTTCTTCTTAGGGTATAGATCCAATGGGGTGTAGATTCGCTTTTAAAATTGACTAGACGACGGATGGCCCGAGAGCGAAGAGAAGTATAGTGGGACATGCAACTGTGAAGATTGTATAGTATGAAACATAGAGAGAGAAATATATGATAATGTTTCAAAGAAAGAAGATGTGAATGTATGAAACATAGAGAGAGAAATATATGATGATGTTTCAAAGAAAGAAGATGTGAATGTATAAATAAGGCGCAAATAAAAGTAAAAAGAGATGCTGTAAACATATTTGAAGGGCTGTTACCTGTTGGCATGTTGGTATGTCTCTTTCATTGCAAGATGTGTTTACATCAGTTTTTGCGCATGGAAGATGTAAAGACGCGAGTATGCGAGGGTGTGAAGATATGAAGATGTCGGTATGTGAAGAAGTGGGGATGTGATGAACATGTGAAGATGTGAGGATGCGCAGATGTGAAGATGTGAAGATATGAGGATGTGAGGATGTGAAGATGTGAAGATGTGCAGATGTGATGATGAGGAGGTGAACATGTCAGGATGTGAAAATGTGAAGACGTGGAGATGTGAGGAAATGAAGATGTGAAGATGTTAGGATGTCAAGAGGTGAAGATGTGAAATGATGTGAATCTGTGTAGAAATGAGGATGTGATGATGTGAGGATGAGAAGATGTGAAGATGTAAGGTTTCTTTGACACGCAGACGCGTTTGCACACAGACACTTTTACACACAACGCTTTGACACACAGACCCCTCTACACAAAATAGACGCTTTTACACAAAGACGCTTTTACACACAGACGCTTTTACGCGCAAACTTGCTTACACGCAGATGCTTTTACACGCAAACCCCTTTTTCACACAGATGCTTCTACACACACACACAACTTTTTCATACAGACTTTCTTACACGCAGACACCTTTTACACACAGACCCTTTTACACACAGACGCTTTTACACTGAGACGCTTTCACATACGTACCCTTTTACACAGAAACGTTTACACACAAATATCTTCACACAGAGACACTGTTACACAGAGACACTGTTTCACACAAACAACTTCACACACAGACTCTTTTACAGATAAGTGCTTTTACACACAAGCGTTTTTACACACAGACGCTTTAACCACAAACAAGTGTTTGTTTGTCTGCAATGTGTTTACACAAACATCTTTTGATATGTCTGCAATGTGTTGGTTTGTCGCAGCCATGTGGGCTCGGAGCTGACTGCTGGCTACGCCGTTAGGGGGTCGATCGCGGCCGATGGATGCCTGTAGCGCCAACGAAAAAATGCGTTGGCTTCTCTGGTGAGTCAGGCTGCTCGCCAATTCCTGTCGCATACATTGCTTTTCAGTGTCGAGGTTACAGCGTGTCTGATTGTGTCAAGACGTCAGGATGTGAGGATGTGAAGACGTGAAGATATGAAGAGGTGAAGATGTGAAGAGGTGAAGATGTGAAATGATGTTTGAATGTGAAGAAATGGCAGTTCTGCGTGGGCGAGACCTTCTCTGCTGTTCTACCGTGGGGGGAGACCCGAAATGGCAGTCAAGCCATGAAAAGACATGTGCAACCTCCTGCGAGATCATGTCCTTAGTGAGAAAGTCCTTAGTCAACAGCATGCACTGTCCTTAGGCAAGACATCTGAAACTACAAAGCAACCACTGTCAGCGTTTAGTTTCCTTGGTTTCGTGTGACAAACAGATTCAGTGCTTCCAGTGTTTGCACGGGTCACAGTGGGTGGTCCAGAACCTGGACTTGGATGCACCCCGACCTGAAAACCCTGCCTCAGTGGCCTGCGCAACCTCCTGCGAGAATACGTCGGAATTCGCAAAGTCAATGCTCAACAACATGCTCTGTCCTTAAGCCAAAACAGGCCCTTTTACACACAGATGCTTTTCCACACAGACGCTTTTACACACATGCACTTTTACACACAGACCCAGACGCTTTTACACACAGACGCTTTTACGCAGAGACGCTTTTACACACAGACGCTTTTACACAAACACTTTTACACACAGAGGCTTTTACACACAAACGGTTTTACACACATGCGCTTTTACACACAGGCACTTTTACACACAGACCCTTTTACAGACAGATGCTTTTACACACAGACGCTTTTACACACAAGCACTTTTACACACAGACACTTTTATACACAGACCCAGACGCTTTTACACACAGACGCTTTTACACACATGCACCTTTACAAACAGACGCCTTTACGCACAGACACTTTTACACACAGAGGCTTTTACACACAAACGGTTTTACACACATGCGCTTTTACACACAGGCGCTTTCACACACAGACCCTTTTACACACAAGCGCTTTTACACACAAACACTTTTACACGCAGACCCTTTTACACACAGACCCAGATGCTTTTACACACAGGCGCTTTTACACACAGACCCTTTTACACACATGCACTTTTACACACAACCGCTTTTGCACACATGCACTTTTACACACAGACCCAGACGCTTTTACACACAGACGCTTTTACGCAGAGACGCTTTTACACAGAGACGCTCTTACGCAAACACTTTTACACACAGACACTCTTACACACAGACCCTTTTACACAGAAGCTTTTACACAGAAACACTTCTACACAACGACCCTTTTACACACAGATGCCCTTACACGCACACACACGCTTTCCACACAGACACTTTTACACACAGACGTTTTTACGCACAGGCACCTTTACACACAGACACTTTTACACACAGAACTTTTTTACACAGAAGATATTGCACACGGACCCTTTTACACACAGACGCTTTTACACACAGACCCTTTTACACACATGCGCTTTTACACACAACCGCTTTTACACACATGCACTTTTACACACAGACCCAGACGCTTTTACACACAGACGCTTTTACGCAGAGACGCTTTTACACAGAGACGCTTTTACGCAAACACTTTTACACACAGACCCTTTTACACACAAGCACTTTTACACACAGGCGCTTTTACACATAGACGCTTTTACACACAAATGCCCTTACACACAGACGCTTTTACACACGCGCGCTTTTACGCACAGGCACTTTTACACACGGACCCAAATGCCTTTACACACAGGCGCTTTTACACACAGACCCTTTTACACACAAACACTTTTGCACACAGACCCTTTTACACGCAAACACCTTTACACAAGGACGCTTTTACACACAGACCCACAGAAGCTTTTACACACAGACGCTTTTACACACAGACCTTTTTACACAGAGAATCCCCTTGCTCATTCAGGGTGCAGGTGCTGACAGATGATTTTGTAGAGAAAAGGGGTCTACAGAATACAAGTCCATGCAACAGAGTGCCCCCGGGTGTACTACAAAATGGAAGTCTGTGCAACCCAAAGTAGGTGTTCACTACAAAATAGAAAACCGGAATCGATAAAAACTATCAAACAAGGGCTTTCTACGGAATCGATTGGAAAAATCGTTGCCCCTTTCCAGTGTCATTTTTGCACAAAACAGCCATTCTCGGAAATGATCAAACTTGTATTTTGTACAGAAACCGTCAGAAATAAGCTACAAAGAAGGAATTCTATTCACAAATAAGCTACAAATAAGGAAATTCCATCGGTGCCAGAATAAAGGATCAATTCCATAGTGCAACAATTCAGAAAACTTATGAAAAATGAAGAAAATCAGCTCTTGAGTCTAGGGGTCCGAAATCTAAAAAGAAAATCTTTTCTTTTGGGCTTGAAATGGTCCGTGCAGCCACTGCAGGTTTCAAAACCAGTGTTTGAATCAATTTTAGGTTCAAAATTCGATTTTCAGCACCCCAAAACAACAAAAAATCTTCTAATGCATTTAAAACTTTTCACAATGATTCACGAAAGGTTTTCAACCAATTTGCGGAAACAATTTATGAATACAAATCTTACTTTTGCACCTTTTCAGTTTTCACATTTTGTAGCTACTTTGATGGGATTCCCTGTTGTTCCTGTTGTGGTTCCCCGTTTTTTTTCCCCGTTAGGCTTCCCCGCTGTGTGTCCCACTGGTGAAGAGGCGCCCTGAGCTCCCCTTTATATAACTCATACCAAATCTATGCTGCCTGCGGGCTTGTGCCAGCATATGTCAGCAGCCTATTCTTTTCTATATACTTGGCTTTGTTTTTGTTTTTCTACCTCTACAAAATACAAAACCAAGCATGGCACACATCCAACACCACCTCTACAAAATAGCAGTCCATCCAATCTACTCCAATGAACGCATCACCTAAAAATGCACAAAACGCCCTCTACAAAATAATATCCTAGCAAACTGGGGTTCCATAACATGAAGCTCCAAGGTTTTTTACGACGCCCAGTCTTGTATTTTGTAGAAAAAGTTGGGGTTTGAAAGTGGTGACCCTGCACTGGTTCGAGAGATGTTCCCACCTCTTTATTTTGTAGTGGAAATGTGCAGGGGGATCACAGAGACGTAAAATCGCAAGTTTACCTCAGTTTTTGCGCCTCGAACCTCATTTCGCGCGAAAGGGTTGCTGTCGACAACTTGAAATCGCACCTCAGTTTTTGACGATCGAACCTCATTTCGCGCGGGAAGGGTTTGTTCCGGCACAACAAAAAACGCAATTTTACCACAGTTTTTGCGCCTCGAACCTCATTTCGTGCGAAAGGGTTGCTGTCGACAACTTGAAATCGCACCTTTACCTCAGTTTTTGACGATCGAACCTCATTTCGTGCGGGAAGGGTTGCTCCGGCACAACAAAAAACGCAATTTTACCACAGTTTTTGACGATCGAACCTCATTTCGCGCAGGAAGGGTTGCTCCGGCACAACTAAAAACGCAATTTTACTTCAGTTTTTGGCGATCGAACTTCATGTCGTGCGAAAGGGTTGACGTTTCGTGACGCCTCGTCGGCATATGCCCGCGGCCTAAAGAGAGAAAGAAAAGAAGGAGGAAGAAAAAGAAAGAAGGAGAGAGAAAGGGGAGAGAGAGAGAGAGAGAGGAGAGAGAGAGAGGGAGAGAGGAGAGAGAGAGAGAAAGATAATGTGAAGATGTGAAGAGGTGAAGAGGTGAAGAGGTGAAGATGTGAAGAGGTGAAGATGTGAAGATGTGAAGATGTGAAGATGTATGACAGACCCAACTTTTAGAAGAACTCTTCGCTCAGACGCTCTCGGGAAAATATAAAAACATAAAAAAGTCATTTTAGGCAAACAAACATATTTAAGGTCAACAAATCATTTGAAGCCAACACTTGTTTGAAGTCAAAAAAGTTGAAGTCAACAAAAATCATTCAAGTCAAACCAAATAACCAGATCACAAAAAGTCAAAAAATCAAAAAAGAGCAAAAAAGGCATTTCAAGTCCAAAAAATATTCTAAGTCAAAAAAGTGGTTTTAAGTCAAAAAAAGTCATTTAAAGTCAGAAAAGTCATGTAAAGTCAAAGAGAGTCATTGAAAGGCAAAAAGTCATTTAAAGTCAAAAAAGTCATTTAAAGTCAAAATAAGTCAAACAATGACAAGTCACTAGGCCATTCTAACTTAAGTATTACAAAAAAAACAGAAAAGTAATTCCAACCACAGCCTATGAATCTGCACCCCGCTGATGTAAGACTCGAGTCTGTCTGCTGAGCAAAGGAAACACTTTTGAAGACTTGGAAGGCCCTTGTCGTACAAGCAGTTGCTCACACTGACCGTGCGACTTCTCAGCAGTACGTTCATGACCGTTGGCTGGACTTTCCCGCCTCGTATGTTCGTGCGCGCCATGAGAAGCGTAGAACTTTGTATGTGCCACCTCAGGATCAGGGTTTTGCCTCTCATGAGGAGGAACGCGTGACTTTGATCATCGCTGACAACGGCGTCACTTCATGGCTCCATGACAAGTGGCATGAGCGTGGTGAACTTGAGTTGGACCGAACTTTTGTTGTTGCAACATGCTTCTGCAAAGTTGATTGGTACTTTGATGATGGCCGTGTTCCTGCTGCTGACGAGACTTTGGCGCAGAAAGCGGAAGGTGTGAAAGCACCAGGTGAACCAACTGAACTTGATGTGATGGAACGTAACTTGACCCATCTACCTTTAAGGAGTTGGCATGAAATCTGAGCCCAATCTAAGTCAAAGCAGAATCCGAGCAGGACTTTGAAGCCTTGCCAACCGGTTCTTCACATGGACTATTCGTTCATTGGGGACAAGCCTGGCGAGCCACAAGTTACTTGAGTGAATGTTGCGGATGTCTTGAGTGGCTCGGCGCTTTCAGTTGCCGTTCCTTCCAAAAGTCCTTCAGTGTATGCTCCGGCAGAATTACTTCGCTTTGTTTTGGAGACCGGGAGAATTTTCGGCATCTTGCTAGCGGATCCAGAACCATCCCTGAAGCAACTGCCTCAACCTGTGACTGGCCAGGTTGGGGGACTTTCTTACCGGTCTTACCGAAGTTCCCCAACAGGATGGAAACAAGCAGAGGGGCCTGTTTCAAACCTGCAGGCCACTGTGCCTTCTCAGATTCGCGCTTTGATTGCCGATGTCAAGTCCAGGTACGGAGACATTGAAATCTCCGTCCACAGTCCACTTTACCCATGGCGTCTTCGACATGCACCGTGGATGGTCAATAGATATTCGAAAAATCTGATGGATTGGCCGCTTATGAGCGGAGATGGAGCCGGATCTGCCATGATTCCATTTGCGACTTTGGTGAAACGTTGATGTTTTCGCATTGCAAATGTTGGAAAGCCGCAGCTTTCACGGCGTGACGGGATCTGGCTTGGACGCGTTACGGAATCCGACATGCGCTTTATCGCTGACTCCTCCGGCGTTTTCAAGACCAGAAGTATCCGGCGGAATATTCCGTCGAAACAGTCAAGCTTTGAACTTTTGGAATGCATCACCGCCACACCTTGGGATCCCACTGGTTCCACGAGGGAAACAGATGCTTTCATACTTCCACTTTCCAAGGATAGCCATTATCTGAGGGAGCGTCCAGAGAAAACTTTGCTGCAGAAGAGCCTCTGGACGCCTACATTTCCTACATATTGATTTTTCATTGCGTTAATACTTACACAGGGGTAACTTGACCCCCCTACGCTCAAACCATCCGTCGTCTAGTTGTGTAAAAAGTAAAAAGATCTGTCCGTGTGTAGATGCGCTTGGGTGTAAAAGAAATCCCCTTTGCAAACAGCTTCTCTTGTGTCAAAGCGTCTGTGTGTAATAGGATCTGTGTCTACAAGCTTCTGCATGTAACGGCGTGTGTGTTTAAAGGTAGCTGTGTGTCAAACCTTCTTTGTGTAAAAAGTTGCTGCGTGTAAAGGTTTCTTCGCGTAAAAACATGCGTGCGCCGAGGCTTTTCTGTGCAAAAGCTGCTCTGTGTGCAAAGGCGTCTGTGTGCCTAAGCTTTTGTGCGCAAATTCTGTATGAAATAGGGTCTGCGCGTGAGGCCATCTGCGTGCCAAAACACTTGTGCGTGAACTCTGTATGTAATAGCGTCTGTGTCTAAAGACGTCGCTGTGCAACAGTTTCTCTGTGCAAAATCTGCCCGGTTAAAAAATCTTTGTGTAAAAGCTGCTGTGTGTAAAAGCGCCTGTGATTAAAGGCTGCTGTGCGCAAACGCTTCTCTGTATACAATTTCCGTATGTAAAAGCTTCTGTGTGTAAACGAATCTGTGTGCCAAGGTTTCTCTGTGAAAAAAATGCTCAGTGTGTAAAGGGGCCTGTGTGTAAGAATTTCTGCGTGTAAAAGTTCTCGGCGTATATCAAAGTTTTTGTGTGTGAAAGCTTCCAGGTTCAATTTAGATGACTGACAGACAGAAAGCCAATTCCTACTTTCATAGACTTGTTTCAAGATTGATCCCATAGCATAGTGGAATTTCAGGCACAGTTGATTCTACGAGGCGCTGGTTTCTTCAGAAATCCCAGACTCATAGAATCCGCTTGGCGGAGCTGACGCTTTATTTCGGGCATGGATGTTGAACTCTTTGGTTCAAGAATCAGTAACAACATAGGATGGTTTACCGACGTATCTAATCCAGCTAGATTCCGTGACAGTGCCAATCTGACTGCAAATCCGGTGCCAGCCCTGGAGCAAACCTTTTGTTGGGAGACGTATTGTATCAGACAGTGGATGCACGCATGATATTTAATTGTCATCAATCATCATTCATTGTCATCTTCATGGTCATTGCTCACCATGTACATCGTAGTTCACCTTTCATCACTGTGTTTCTCCCTCCTGCTTTCTTTCGGGCCATATTGTCGTCTAGTCTTGTTTGTTTGGTCTGTCTGTCCGTCTGCCCGCCAGCTGGCCAGCCGCCCTGCCTGTTTGTCTGTCTGGCAGTCTGCCTCTGCGTGTCTGTGAAGCCGTTTGTATGTTCGTTGTTGTTTTGTGTGATTTTGTGTTTGCATCTTTTGCGTTCAGGTCTCCTATTATATTCTATTTTGTTTCAAAGACAGGTGTGGCCCCTCTGGCGTAACGCTGCGTCGACGTGACTACCTCTCCCGTCTCCCTCCCTGTCTTCCTCCTTCGCTGGTCCTTGTTTCCTTCCCTGTCGCCCTCCTTGTTTCCAGTCTTCCAACCTTGTCTTTCTTTTCCCAACCCATCCGAAATCTTTCGAAGCATGTTCGGTTCAAAAAAAATGCCCAGAATGGATGTGCCCTGTCGATTTTGAAATACACGTGTCAAAGAAGCGTACGTGGAAGTTTTCAAGTATACAATGACGTGGTGTAATCTGCAATGGTGCCATTGCTTGTGTCCCGCTGAGCCATGTTCGAACTGTTCCAGCTATACAAGTCAAACTGTCGGCCTGCGGTTGGTTCCAGAAAAGGTTTGGGAGGGACATTCCAAACAAACGCGGCATAATATGGACGCATCAAAGATGTGGTAGGCATGTGAGAGACTATGCATCCCAAAATGCAAAGTTTTGGTTTCACTTTCTGAGTGCTTTGAAGGTATGGCTCCGATGATGGGCATGATGCCACCAGGTAGATGATCGGGACACAAAATGACTTCAGAGGTGGAAAGTATCAACTTTCAACGGCATCCAGAATCCAATCCTACAGATCCAAAAAAATCCACAAAAAGTCATAAAAAATCTGCTCAGTAATCACATGTATTATTATATAGGTATACCCAGCCTCGGTGGGCATGTAGCTTTGGCTTTGGGACGCGCGCGAGCTTGACGCCAAGAAAAGATGCGAGCGTAATTTCCTTGCGTAGGTTCAATATGTTTCAAGAGCTCATCCGAGCAGTCAGAGTTGGAATTTTCCTTTGGGAGGCAATGCTTTGCTCACACTATTTTGGAATGTTGTAAGAACAGTAATGTGTAATAAGATGGGATGCTTTGCTCAAAAAAATGCGTCACGATGCTTTGCTCAAAAGGACGGGATCTAAAAAACATTGCAAATTTTCTATCAAGCACCAGAGTGTGAGTGGACGATGACATGGTGCCATGGAAAGTACTTGGGTAAAGCCAGGCATCGTGATGCCTTGTCCTTTTGCCAGTCTTGGAATATATCACAGTAATGTATATACAGTATATATATATATTATATACACATTATATTCACACAGTATGGATATTTCATATTCATTCATGTTCTGCAGCCTTTCAGCTCATGTTCAGCTTATACAAGTGTGCATGGGGAGGATCAGACACAGCCCGCAAAAGCACTAATCTGCTATGCACCACTTCAAAGGTGAAGGCCGCGAAGGCCGCTGACATATGGGACTCGAGTGTAGTTTGTCAGGTCTGGGAACCCTGAGCCTATTACTCGCTGTTACTCGCTGTTACTCTCACCAAGATATCGTGTTGAAACCTTTTTATTCAAATTTTATTCCTGACTTCCAAAGACATTTGCGCAATGCTTGGCATGGGCCTCTCCACTGCCACCAGCTTCAGGCAGGAGATCCAAATCAGTTGAATCTAGTCTTCTGGAGGTAAGTTTCATCCCATTCCCTGCAGCCCAGGGATAGACCATGTGAAAGACTGAAGAGGTTGTCTTAGTGACTTAGTGCGGTTGCAGTGCATGGGCAATGCCTGGAAGCAACTTAGAAATCAATCTGGCACTGACTCGTGGCAAGCCTAGACAGGGAAAAGAGAGGACTTACAACAGATAAGAGAGTTTGGAAGATATACAGCAAATTCGATGTGCCCCCTGAGATGGCTATCGCCAGTGCTCTCAACCTACAAGCTGTGCAACCCTTAGTGGTCATGATCCATACAGCATACGCAAAGCTTAGAGAGCCAAAGCACTAGATTGACGATTGGGCCCCTGGGCTGTGAGATACTGTGAGAGTAACTGAGCAGTGGCAAGAGAGCTGGGACATATCTAATTACTGAAATGAATCGAGTTATTGCAACTGAATAAATCATCATGTACTCAAATGTACTGAGATGATCTCAGATACCCTATATATATATACATATATATGTATATATAGACTAGAATATATAAATGAACGCAGAACTTCGGACTAGTTGCCGAAGACGCTGACCAGTCATTGAGCACTAGTGAAGCTGCAGCTGAGGCCAGACGAGATCGGTCAGTGGTGTGTGTGCATCGTTGGGCATCTTGGCTTAATCCAGGTGCCGCCGGGTGCCACCAGGTATTGTGGGTGAAACATATCGCTAAAGCAGTGAAGAACTTCTCAGAATGGTTTCAGAAAGTAGAGGTGCCCGCAGGGTGTCACATGTGGAATTGCAGTTTTGAGCTCGGCTCAGGACTCTGTTTGGTTCTCTATGCATTTTGGGTGTGCTGTGCCCATCTAAGAGCCGCTTGTGAGACTACAAAAGTTGTTTCACTTCCCATAGCATTGCTTGGATTTTCCTTCTTTATGCACCTTTGTTGAGTGCGTGGAGATGTGCTGATGCTACAAATATCGTTCTTCCAAGGCTTGTGTCATCTGTGCGAATGCCAAACTGGAGAGCGGAACTCTTGCGGTATCTCTCCTTCGTGTTGCCAGGGCCTCTACCATGTCAATGTATTCCTCACCACAAAAAGCTTTAGAAACCAGGGAGATTGCAGCTGGCAGAAAGCTACATCACAAAACACTTCGGTTACGTGGGCTACCTACCACAGTAATTATCTAAGAGCACTTTTCTGCCCAGTGCAACATCACAACATGTCAGTGATACTGCAACGAACTTCATGGGAATCAAAAGCAGAAAATATCACAACCTCCATCGTATCAGAGCCAAGGCAAGATGTAAACGGCTGTAATAGCATAAATGACGGCCCATAACCATGAAAGCACCAAAACAAGTACTTTGTCCAAGATGTACCCCATTAAATTGAGCAAAGTCACTGAAACATGACGGCGAAGACGCAACATGACCTAAACAGCACAATCGTTGCAGCGTCATTCACGAAAAGACCTCCAATGCAACCCCAAGGTTGATCCAACAGAGGCATTGCATCATTCTTGGGGAGACTGCCACATTCTGCGCGAATTGATCGGGGATATTCGACCCTAAACAGACCCTTTACAAAGAGATGGTGCATCGAACGCCTCAGGCACTACTACAGATTGTCAGTGCAGATTTGGGCGAGGTTGTCCAAATTCCATATCAAGATGACTAAGGAAGGGCTGCCACATGCATCGAAACACAGCTCCGGAAAGCGGAATATCTTTCACACGAGGACCACAAAAACCAAAATCTCCACAACAAGGCGGCTGCAACACCGCTGCAACATTCGTGGCCTCATCGCAATTTTAAACAAAGCATTGCATGCTCCAGCACCTGCTGACGAGCCACAGAAACATCTGCAACAGAACCTCCAGTACAAGGCTTTGTGAGGACACAGCCGCAACTCAAAGCGACCTGGACCTGGGCACCGTCGCAACATAACCGGACCAGATCTGGCCACACTGCACAGCGAAGAAGGACCAGGTCGCTCCTACTGCGACATTCCAGTCATTAGGAACGCACAAAGGCAAAAAACGATGTGTAAAAACTACAATGCAGGGCCCTGGCAAGTGCTTACGGAGATGTAATATCTTCTGACTGGCATAGATGCAAGGTTTTTATCGCAGCAATTTGAACGCGATCTCCGGAGGCCTTTCCATCTAGGTACTGTTTCGACTGAATGGTTCCTGCAAGCTGATATGCTTTCTCTCCGCCAAAATGCTTCCACACCTGACAATGAGTGTAACAACCTTGCGGTTTGGCTACCTGAATTTCTGCCAACCGTCTTGAACATTGGTCAGTGAAGTGAACATGTTTCAAGTTTGCAATCCCTGAATTCGCCGAGCTTCTCATTAAAGTGCTATGTGTGCACGGTTGTTCTTTCTCCTGCAATGAACCAGTTGAACAACCTGCTGCTAATTGGTTTGATGCCTTCAGGAAGTTGAAAGGCCAAGAACGGTGTCAAAGCCTCTTGTTTGTTGTTTGATTTAAGCCTGGGCTAGTGCGACGGACAGCTGAGGATCCATTCATGTAGCAGCCATTCGTGAAGTGCTCGCTTGTTTGGCCATCCGCCCTTCTTGTGAATGCTCGCCCCAGTTCGGTTCCATCTCCGTCTGGATCATATCATATCCCTGTCCTCTTTCGTCGGGAATGGACGACTGTTCTCCTTGCCAGTAAAACTGTGGGATGTAGTGGATCCACGTTTCTGTATAGCTTCGACATGCTTGTTTTGTTCTTGTCAAGCCGTTGCTTCTACTAAGTCTCTGCCGCAAGCTTTGCTTTCGCTGCATCAACAGGAAGCTTTGAATCTGCCAGTGTGCAACATTGGCAGCTGTAAACGTGGTACATGACACACGAGCCACCCGAAATGTCGCCAACCGCCCAAGTCCAGGAAGACTGCCGGGTTCAACATTGTTCATTCAATCCGGTCCTTGATGGCAAAGTGGAGACAGACCGCAGGGTGAGTGCATTGTCGATTTTTTGAATCATTCTCCGTGTTTATTTCCTCCAGCTTACTTGATGGTATGTATATATTGTATACATACATACAGATATGTTGTTGAGGTGTTTGAATGTGAAGCAACAGGCTTCAATATGATTGTAATATGATTGAACGTTTACCGGAAATTCTCCTTGGTTTTTCCAGTTTTTCCGTGCCTTTGTGAACGTTGACGTGGAACAAAAACTTGCCTCTCAAATAAGTGTATTTCCCCGTTGTGATGTTGTGTAAAAAAAGTGTTTGATTTAGCAAATGCAGAGATGCCTGTGTCTTGGACACTTTTCATGCCTTCAGCGGAAGCGGCCACTTCGCACAGATTGCTTGTTTGTTGGTTGGCTGGCTGGTTGGTTCGTTGGTTCGTTGGTTCGCTTGTGTGTGTGTGTAATCTGTTTCAACAAACAGAACTGCCACTAGATTTTGTGACAAATTGTCGGGGGCAAAAGCCATGATCGATACCTCTGCCAACGAAGCTCTTACACAATGGTGGAAGTGGGGATTGATCCCCTCTGCGTACCTGCAAAGTTTTTTCAGACATGATGGCAACTGGGCTAAGCCCAAGACCCAGCATGTCGGTGTATACACCATGGTCATTTTCGGGGACCTGTAAGAATTAGACTTGATACAGACTCACCAATTTCTGTAGATACAGGACTGTCTTCACACAAAAGAAACGATGGTTGGCTTAGGCAGCGACTCAATCAGTTACATGTCAACGGCGTTAGTGTGTCACCTCACACTTCGCCATTTGCTATATCGAGGCTGATTTAACCCAGGAAATCTCAAGGAGTGGACAAGGTCTATCAACAGTACTTCCATGTTCCATCCAATCTGTAGTGCGCGTCTTGCCGCCCATTGCTCAGTGGGTTTATGGTTGTCAGCAGGGTGTGTGAGAGCTGCGGGTGGCGGCTACAGAGTCTGAGCTGGCTTTGTAGATAGTTTGGGAGGTGGTGGTTGCACATTTCAAGGTATGATGTCACGATGTCTTGAGAATGTTGCTCCTTCTTGCGGTACTCATACCTTTGGGGTAGGCGTGGGGTTCGGTCTCGGTTCTGACTACACCAACAGCGACACTAACTATGCACGAATCAATCAGGAAGCTACCTGCACTACCACCCAACTGTCAGCAGTGGGGAGTCACGAGTTTGTTCCGCTCTCGACAATCTTGTTGAGATGTTTTGATTTGCCACATTTTGCCATTACGATCAGTGGAACCAACATTGCGAATTCATTGGAACACCAGAGCAGCTTTGATAGTATTGGAACTTCCTGAGGGTGCTGCCACAAAATTAGGAACTAGACTTGGCCCTCTGGGTTTGGAAGTGAGCGCCCTTTTTTTGCGCAATTTTGCGAGGAGGTTGCAGTGGAACATATTTGTGCCTTCTTGCAAACGCATGAGCACAAGCAACTTACTGCCCGCGTGTTTTGCAAAAACACTTGTGCCAATTCAAACCATTGTTGCAGCTGCGACATTAGTGTGCACAGACACCGGCTGCACCACAGTTCAGATTCTAGCGACAGTTGTGACATTCAAAGGCTACACATCACTGACTATGTGACAAACATCTTGACGATGCTGATAGCCGCATCCTTGGATTGACTCTTCCTTCAACCGTTCAGTGATACTTTGTTGAACCAGTCCAGAGCTGCCAAGAGAATTCTATATATTTTGATTCAAGCAATTTGCCACTTCAAGGTTTGTCTGGTCAATCATCCTCGATATTTCTATGTGCTCCTTTTAGCGTCGCTTCCCTAGCGGGAATTGCAACTTCAACATACTTCTGCGAGTCATTTGTCAAAAAGATGCTTCTGCGAGTCACAGAATGCGTGATCGAGAATTGCCATGCTGTGGATTTCTGAGGAATTTGCAAAAAACAGAAAATCTATGAATTTTTTAAATTTTGCTTTCAATTTCATTTCCGAGGCATTTGGTCATAGGTTGTTTCTGTACATGCTCAGCCTTCAGACGTTTGGACAGCTGCATTTCATCATGCACAGCTTGTTGGCATAGCAGCTGTTAACACTTCATCAGTTTTGACCATTTCGGAGGAGTGGCAAAGATGGTGCTGCGTGCCTTTTATAAATTTCTTGATCATGGTCTCAAGCTTAGACTGTTGCCGTGAGCGGAGCTCCTCTTTGGGCCAAAACAGAGCGATGCACAGTTGTTGCTTGAAAATGTGCTGCAGCACTAAAATTGAGCGCTGCATGGGGAGTGTTTCCATGCCCGCAGTGTGGATTGTGAAACCCACCAACTTGTGCATCTATTTTGAAGCCCACAGGACAATATGATTAGTGTTCAAAGCAATGCTGCTAGAACCTGCTTGAATGATCTTGAATCAATGCTTGAATGTGTTTTTGCTGCCAATTGCCTGTTTGCTTTTCTTGAACTCCTCGTGATTGCCCCAGGTTGTTTGCATGGGATTGATGCAAGGGGTGCAGCTCTGCATGGCCCATGAGGTGGGACTGGAAATGGGGTTGAAGTGTGTGACACAGAAAAGACGAGATGTGACGAGACAGTAACGGGCGAAGTGCAGACACTACAAGTAGATCCAGCACATGATACTGTAGCACTTGGTGCGGAGCGGACCATGGGTCTAGCTATAAACTTGTATAAACTTAGCTTGGAACTCAAGAGATGCAGTCGACACTTGGTGCAACTTTTTTTGGGGACAGAGGTTTGTTTCTTTGTTTGTGTGTGGATGTTTGCGTTGCCATACAGTACAGGTACCTGGTTCCTGGATGGTTTTGGAACGTTTACTGTATTTTTTTAAATGAGTTTCGTCAGAGTGTTTGGTCTGGAGTCTGGAGAGTAGGGCAGCTTGAGATCATGTAGGACTACATGAGACGACGAGCGCGTTTGTTGGGCAGTTCAAGCGTCAATGAGATGCAGGCATGTAATGCCGTACGAATGTTGTGAGACATTTTGTGAGACATTTGATGGAGCATCTGATGATTTTTGTCGAGAATATCTTTTGCAACGGTTTGTTTCTTGAAGAGAAATGTCCTAACGGATCAGCTATGCTGCACAATGCCGTACAATGCCGCTATATGACATGATACTCCACCAAGTAAATAAGTCCGACAAGCAAACCTTGCAGCCGCTTGAAACGGTTCTCAGTGAGACAAACACTTTGTGACGACGGCCATTTCTTAGTGACTGTGTAGTGCGAGTTGGGAAGGCCAGAAAGGAGCCTTTGAAATTGAACTTAAAGCGCAGCGACGGCAAAGCTTTTTCATATTCCAGCAATTCCCAGGATAAAATGAAGAACTTCTGAAGAACGCTTTGACTGCAGTGCAGCTTTCAAAATCAGGTTCCAGCTATGATGCCAGCTCGCTTCCATAGCAAGGCCCCAATCTTTGACTCGGGACGGGGTCTTGAGGCCCTCGGTCCCCAAGCTTCATTTCGAGCCACACTGGGCCTGTTCATGTATATGAATGAAGTATGAATGAAATGATACTGTATGTCAATGATATGTCAATATATGTCAATGATATGTCAGTGAACGAAGATACCGTTACTTCCTTGCCGAGGCGATGGATGGCCTGCTCGAAGGGAGTGTCTTTGCCTACGTCTCAATGTATGCGTTGTTGAAAGACAACTGGGCAGAGTCGATGCCTCAAGCCCTGGGTTTGGAGATGGACTAGCTGCAGCTTTATATATATACTTCAGGAGGAACAAAGTTTATGCTTCTTGAAGGCTTTACGACACATCCATCTCGGTCACCCGCGGATCACATTTCCAAGTCCGTTTCGNGATGGTCAATTATCACCCGCTTTTAAATTTATAATATTTTAAAGCTTTTGGAGGGTGGAAATTCGACCGGGGTACAACAAGGTTCCATGTAGGATTCTACGGGGAAAGGGTGTGCAGAAGAAGAAGCTTAACATGTTCACTGTTGGAAGCTCAACAAGCGCAACTTTTGTCCTACCAGTGNGTTCCATGTAGGATTCTACGGGGAAAGGGTGTGCAGAAGAAGAAGCTTAACATGTTCACTGTTGGAAGCTCAACAAGCGCAACTTTTGTCCTACCAGTGCGTCACAGAACAGGTGTTGCATTGCAGAGAAAGAGGATGGACGTTTTTCCAAAACCCTCAATCGACAACAGCCACCATGGCGACAATGAAGAAGGAAAGGGTGCTACACCACAATGCTTTGAAACCAGAAGAGGCAGAAATGTTAAGTTATGTTGCATCATTGCAAAACGCAGAATCTGACATGGAAATTCCCACTAAATAAGCTTTGTGTGCCCTTCAGGAGGAACAAAGTTTATGCTTCTTGAAGGCTTTACGACACATCCATCTCGGTCACCCGCGGATCACATTTCCAAGTCCGTTTCGTGTG
>BGPT01000106.1:321438-339299 GCA_003297045.1 Symbiodinium sp. clade C Y103
GTTCCATGTAGGATTCTACGGGGAAAGGGTGTGCAGAAGAAGAAGCTTAACATGTTCACTGTTGGAAGCTCAACAAGCGCAACTTTTGTCCTACCAGTGTATATTATATAGTTTGATAATGTTTGATATGCTTTGGATATCATTGAAGTGCTCCATGAGTTGGATGCAAGATGATGAAACATGGTGAAAACAATTCTACACGCAGCATTTCGTAAAGCCGAAAGCTGCATGAATCCTGGTTTGCGCACAAGGCCCCGTTTCAATCCTGTCCTTCTACGGGAGGACAGTCATGCCATACCATATAGGCATCGAATCCTTCGCATTTCATTTGAGTGAGTCGAGGACTGGTACACCCCGTGCCTGTACATAGGGGCATTCTGTAGCATGCTGAACGTTGGGCTGGCCCTCGTGGAGGCTGGCCTTTGTACGAGGGCACTGAAGAAGTTGGATATCGATAGGTTGGTATAGGTTGGTAGTACTTGAAACCATTCGTAAACTGGTTGGGAGAATCTGGCTATGTTGGCTTGGCATAGCTGGGCTATCGCTCTGGTTGCCTAGCAATTTGGCTTTTACAGACCTTGACGGCGCCATTCTTTCAAGTGTTGGCTTGTCCTCGCTTCACTTCCTGCTCCCTTGAGCGATCCCCTCCCTGTACCAAGCTCTTACGGGCGATGAGAAGACTACATCGGCGATATCTTATGCCATGTTTGCCTCTGATGCGATATCATCACAACGTCGATATCGCCAGATTGACCATCGAACTTCAGCTTGTGCCCAGAGCTCAGTCAGTCCCCAAAATTTGATTTGCCCACTCTCATCGCGGAAGGGAACCGAGAGCCAAATGGTGACCTAATGAGACACTGCCAGATACAAACTGTTTTGGATGCGCACCATTCTCCATTGGCCTCTACAAGACACTTGGCGTCGGGTCCTCATTCCTTTTGACAGATTTGGGTGCCAGACATCAGATGTGTAGCATTTTGTTCAGATGCATTCCTGGTGCAGCAGTGTAGATTTGTTCCCAAGCTGAAGCACAGGTTCAGAGCTGCAGAGTTTTCTATGAGGCTTTTAACGCTTCTAGTGGGAACCCCTCAGCTGCCGCAGATGCTCTGAACAGCTTTGAGCATTTTGTGAACATGGACAGCGGCCTTCCAACTTCAACTTCCAAGGCTTTCTGCACATTCATGCGTCCATTGCGATTTTGGTGGATTGCCTACGTTGCATCCTCGAGGGTGCTTTTGATGTGGGACATAGCATAAGTTTGACCATTTACAGTGAACAAACTTACACCTGTTGGGAAATCCGGTGAACAAGACAACATTTGGGGGTCGTTTGTTGGGGTAGTACAAAATGACTTATACTTAATTCTTTGAAAGGATTGAATATCTCAAACTGAAGCATGCCTTAACATGCCGCAACTAATCTAAGTAGACATCAAAATGTCCCGGCTGTCCCACGCCTGCCACAGGAAATGAACATACTAGTAGCTCAAAAAACGAGCACGGCGCGCTAGTAAAACGACACCTTTGGAAAAGGCCAACGTCGGGTCGCAAACTTGTGCGTGCTTGCGCAGTCGAAACGCACATGGACATCTCAGAAGGGAACTTTTATGCGAGAATTTACAGCAAAAATGCCAGAGCCCAGAAGAAGCAAAATCGGCGACGCAGCGGTTGTGGGAGCCTGCGCAGTCGAAACGCACATGGACATTCGACAAGACCCACTTTATGTGAGAATTTGCAGGTAAAATGCCCCAGACCAGGTGGAGCACCCTGATCAAGCACCGGCCTCTACAGTTACCGTAAGAACCCCTCTGTCAGTGTGTCCCGAACAATAGGTAAGACATGGAAGAACCAGAGTCAAGGCTGACCTGTGCTTGCGCCAGAGGTGTTAGTTGCAGCTGACTACATTTTCGGTGCCTGCAGCTCGGGCGTTGACGATCTGATTGTCATCACATGCCTCAAGCACCGGGGAACATTTGTTCACCATGAGGTTGCACTTCTGATCATTTTGGGCGGTCGAGACCCAGTGAAGGAGGCACCTGGTATCAAGGGTTTGTCCAGATACAGGGAATGAGTCGCTAGATTTGCCTCTTTCGAAATGTTGAATCGTTGAACAAAAATTCATGCAATGCCTTTCAATCCTTTCATTAGCGTTCTTGTCTTGAAGGCGTGCATTGTGTTGGGATTGCCGCTCTTCATGGTCAACATCATGCAGTCTCATGGTGGCATGCAGACACAATTTTATTTTGCTGCCTTGTTTCTTCAAAACTAGCATGGTGTGACTCGTTGAGATGGTGTTCGGATAGCCAGATAGCCAGATTTTCAGAGGCAGAATTATCCACAGCACACGGAACACCACCAGTTCCACGGAACACCGCGCAGTTCCTCCGCCTCTGAGATTTGTTGATGCTCCGGGAATGAGTCTCCAGGTACTGCGCTTAAGTAGCCAAAGCATGCAACGAAATTCTTCTTTTTCTTGCGTTCGTGTTTAATCACAACGGCAGCAAACAAAGGAAACAGACGAGGATGGCAGAGACAGTATGCAGCGGGTTTATGCAGGCGCGACAAATTTCTGAGATCATGGTGCCACTCCGAAGTGCAGAGCTTGCTGGAGCGCCCTCCTCGGCATTTGGAAGAGACGGATTGGAGAATGGCCCAAGATGACCCAAGATGGCTGAGATAGCCTTTCCACAATTCGAGATGCCCAATATGATTCAAGAAATGCATCTTAGGGGTAAAGATTGAAGGCAAAACACATTTATTTGATCATCTGATGTGGTTGAGTGCAGATGGCCGAGCAACTTTCGACTCAAAAGAGCTCACCTTGTGCAAGTAAGGTTTTACTATTCTGCGTTTTTTGCCCAGCCAAAATCCGGGTGCTGCTGGCACGCTTTGTTGGATTTTCCCTAACGTTCTTAGAACTTCCATTGTTTTTTGGATTTCCTTGATTCTAGTCATCATAAGTTGCGCGTGCTTGTCTTGGGCCCAGGCTCGGTAATTTGTCCGCAACCCATGTGCCCAAGAGCCACACAGTACAAACTGGCTGACTTCCTTTACAGGAGGAGAAAAGAAATGTCAGACTGAGCACATGGTTTCCCAAACTACTCTTATTTGCCCTACTTTGGTTTGAAGTTGCAGTGACGGGGGTACCTCACGACGAGTTGTTCACTGCACTAGGGTACCACAGGGTCCTTTTAGAGCCACAAAATGTTGCTTTTGGCTCTTTGGCTTGTTGGGTTCTGTGGCTGTATTCGCAGTTCACTACGATTTCATTGTGGCTTCTTAGCTTCTTCCGGAACAAGTTCCACTCTAGCTTACAAAAAGCAGAACTGCATGATAGCGACAGTATTAATTAGCAGTAACAACAGGCGACAGCAGCAGCAACAACAGCAAGAACAACAAAGCTTCAAAGGACAGCAGATGACAAGGACAGGAAAGACAAGAAGCGTCATAAGAAGATAAACCTCCTGCTGCAACACGCTGTTTGCATGTTTGCATGTTTGCATTCCAAAGGGATTAGGCAATGATTAGGCAGGGGTGTCCCATTTACCCCTTTGCATCTGTGCTAATACTGTCAGCCCCTTTGAGCTGGAATGCATTGATCTTCTTCCTTACACTCACAGTGAGGTGCTAATCTTCCAGTCCATGCAAAAAGTTTGGTTCTAGCTGTTGTAGCGCCATTCACCTATCACACACCAGGCTTTCATGACCCATGGCCATTTCAAGCTAGCTTGTTGTCGGATAGTCATGGACTGGGACAAATGATGGCTAAAGACAGCGGCTTCCATTTTCTCCTAAAATCTAACACAATGGTTAAATCTCATTTGGTTGTTCATGGCTATGAAGCAATATTTCCCCCTTGCAGACGGAGACCATTTTGCATAAACAATTCTTCTATCCCTTTCAAAAACCCGTCCACCGCGCAAGAACTTGCGGTGATTGAAAATGCACCATTTGTATCCATTTGTGCAAACAGCAAAAACTAGTTTGATCTGGAATCGGCCGTGCGCCGGTTTGGATTTCAACTAGCACCTCTAGAATCTCTAGAGATTCAAGTTTCAAAACCTTTCAGACACCCTGCAAATGGCAATCAATTAACTCCACGCTGCAAATAAAAGCTTCTAGCTTGTGCATGTTGCAAGCACCATGCAAGCTGCAGATTTTAGCTCTTGCGTGCGCAACATGCTGCACATACCATGCGCATTCAAGATGTTAGCTCTAAAATGCTGCCAGCAAGGAAAACAACCCCAGACCCAGATCGGAAAACAAAAGCATGCACCCATTCCTTGAGGCCTGCTAGAATATTGTGGTCAATGAACTATCTCTTCCGTGTCCACATCTGTGTTTTGGAGTCACTCTGGCGCTCCAAATGCAAACATTCAAACACGTACCCAATGGACCCAAGATGACCCAAGTTTCCAGAAGTTTCCGTGCATCTCCCTCATTTTCCTGGCAAAGCAACTTGCCGCGTTGAGCATTGCTGGTGCCAGGTAGTGGGCCAGAACGAGGAGTCCAGACAAGCATGCGAAAAGGGTGCGAAACATTGTTTCTCACAGAAGTCTCGTTTGCTTCAGGACTTTGGCATGATTTCCTTCATGCTGACGTTCCACACTTCCTGGGCTCAGTTCCAAAATGTGAACCAAACAATTATACAATGCAATTCAAGCAATGGCATGCCATTCTACAGCAGACAGTTGCAAAGATCCCGCTGTGTTTGGCCAACTTCCTAGGCAATTTGCTGGGTAGCGAGTGTGCTGATTTATTACTCCTTGCTGGCAACATATGCTGCAAGGCGCAACTTGTCACGTTGTCGATTCTTCGTTGAGCTCACAGCTCTTTATGCCTCTCCCATCCTTTCATCAAGGACAAAACCTGGAGCCGACCTTCACAGCGCGGTATGCCTTGCATGTTTGAAGATGTTCTAAGTACACTTCAGCAACTGGACAAAATGCAGCACTTTCACCACGTCATGGTCTTTGGGGATGTTGAAGGAACTGTGAAATCAATGTGGAGATGAGAGCTTCGCCACCTTTGCCTTGTTCCGGTCAGGTGGCCTACGGTGAAGTTGATGTCCTACGAGATCTGCTGAGACGCTCGCTTTGAGAATTTGTCCCCTTTTGCACCATGCTGTCGTCTTCAGTGTTTTGAATCTTCGTGCTTTGCTTCGATTCGAACAGCAGGAAGCTCTGAACTTGTCTTGGACATCTCTCGTGAGAGCCTCAGATTCCGGCTGCTTCAAATCTAAATGGTTTGTGCTTGAATCCCGAAGGCTTTGGACCAGACGGCAAGAATCCATTGCATTTGGCAGCTCGTAGAGGGCAGGAGCGCCAAAACTGATCAGCCACATTCTGTTTGCATTCTGTTTGCTGTGTACCATACTGCGCGTCTGGCACACTGCTGGTGAAGTCCTAAAGTGACTAGTGATTTGCCGTGCAAGAGTGAAGTTGCATGCTGGAGCGTTTAATACGCAGGTCGAGTGCATGAAGTTGCTGGTCGAGGAGAAGGCAGATCTTCAGGTGCATTGTGAATCATTGTGATATGTTGTGGAAAATACTATATAGTTTATTTGCGTATAGAATCTATATATATATATATATGAATGAATGCACATACGCATGGATTGGATTGCTTTATATTACATTTGTCTATATTTGAACTCATAAATATGAATACATTTATTTATTGGAACTCGTCAACATGTAATACTTGTAATACATGTATACAAGTACATCCTCAGATGTATATATATATATAGTATAGATTTGGAAGGCATTTGGCACAAGCCTAGCTTTGCCACTGTTTTCAGCACGTGCTGTTACAATGCTGCATGCCCCGGTTCATGTCATTCAGTTCCCACTCATCCCCCTTGACAGGATGAGGGGTCAAAAAAAATACAGGGTGCCCCATTTTGGACTTTACTTTCAACTCGCCACATGTTGATTGGGCTTTGCCCTATTTGTTGATTTGTTTCGCTTTCACTTTGCACCTTATTGAAGTTACATCGGTTGACCACATGCAGCCATGGAAGAAGTGAAGCAATCAGACTCTGAAGAAGTTCCACCAGATCCTCTTCCAGGAACATCATCACCTACTACCAGCGACCTATCACCAGGTGTACTTGGACTACTCAGGACTGCACAGCAGCTCTTTGTCACTCACCCGATCGAAGCCCGCTCCTATGGCAAGTCCGGAAAATACACATCGAAAGGCTCTGGCCCCAAAATAAATACGGGCAATTCCAAAGGTACACAAAAGTTTTCCACCCCAAAGGGACAATACGCCGATAGGGTCCAGACCAAACCAACTATGGCAGAAGATATAATGACAAGCGTGATCCAGGCCCCTCAGGTGGCTACCGCAGGCCATGGAAAGGCAGAAGCAGACCTGCCACCTACTACTCTTCAGAAGCCACCACCTACAGAGCTCCGCAAGACTACAACAGCAACAACACTATGGCAATGTGCTCTACCTGCAGTTGTATCCTTGGCACCAATTCACAGTGCATTTCCTGTGACCAGCGCCCTGGATCTTTGACCTATGGCTCTCCATGTGATGCTCCACTTGGACTTGGTAAATGTGCTCTTTGTGAGTTTCACCTACACTTCATCAGAAATTAGATTAACTTCCACAAGAGAATCCTCCCATCATCCTTTGACTGGACCAAGGTCCTCCAGTTTGACCGATACATCCACCAACTTGAACCCACAGGCTACAGCATCAGTCAGCGCCTCCTTCCCTTCCGGTGCCAACGGGACAACATCGACAAGTCCACGATGTACAGCCACAAGGACATTTTTCTCGGCCTCGACCCCTACACCAGCAACGCTCTCCAGTGCAATCACAACATCATCATTCTTGGCATCGACCCCTACACCAACAACGCCCTCCAGCACCCGAGCTTTGTTTGCGCACGTTTCACTGATGTGGCCAATGTGCACATGCTTTTCATAAAATATTTCTTGATAGATCCCTACTTCAGGTCCCAAATGTCTCTTTGTATTTGTTGTGGGCCGAAATTGCCAAAGGGATCCAAAGTGATCCCTCACACGTACCATGGGCTACATCTAGGAATTGGAATGATGCAGTTAATTCAACGGAGGCCCATTGGTCTCTCCTGGCCGAATCAGGTGAACACCTCCTGTTTTGGCAATCTCTTGTGCTCCTCCTCCACCATCAACATGGTGATTTTAGTTCCCCCTGTCCCTGTGTGATAGCTGCTGTCGTACTATCCTACTCTTTCTAGTTGCTTATAATGACCGTTTTGGGGTTGCTCTCTGTTTTCTGTTATTGGCCATTATTGTGGTTCAACAGCATTTTATGTTTTTCTTTGTCCTGTCCCTGGTCTATTTATGGTCGTACCACATTCTCTCCTCACCGTGCTCCCACCCTTTAATGTATGAAGTTACATACACTGAATTCACGTTGGAAGGAGCCAAGATCCTTTTATTACAGTTTACTCCCCAAAAGCATTCCGGGCTTAACATATTCAACATGACTCTTTGGATTATCCCGTTCCATTCCTCCATTCAAGTACACAGTGCTGATGATTCTCCTCCAAAGTTTTCAATTGCCCCTTTTTCCAAACAGTGTCAACCGAATCTGACTTTTACTACTTGCCATGGCCTTTAGGTCCCGTGCGCACTTCCACATCCAATGAGTTGGACTCCTCTCCGCACCACTACACATCGTACTCACAGACACAGTTGTTTTCTCTCCAGTTCAACTCAGAATTGTATACCTACCTCTTGAAGTTGAATACCTATATACCCATTGCAGTTACATCCATTGATTCAGTACCTTGAGCCCTCCGAATTCAAGGTGACACAATGTCACCTTTCCCCATCCCAGTTTCATCTTACATTAGTTTCTACATCCTTTTCCACATTTATCCCCGTTCTAAGTTTCACCATTTCCAATAATCTCATTCCACCGCCCTATTCCCCTTCGTGCTCTGTCTAGGACCACCTGTCCTCTGACTCAGCCACATTCAATCAGTTGGACTCCGTCCAAAGCTCAGATCCAGTCAGTCCACAACAGCTGCTGCTTTATCAGAAGTCCCACGTCGCATTGAAGAGGCGCCTATTGAAGTTACATTCCTCGAAGCTGGACCCTGTGTCTTCTTCATTCAAAGTGGCACGGCCATTTTTGCACGAAGCTACCCTAAGCTTCGTTTTTCATTCAGCTGCAGTCTGATACCCTGCCTGGCTCTCAGTGAAATTTAACCATTTTGACTCCACGAATGTGACACCGAAGATCATACCACCACACCTATTGATTTCTCCGAAGTCCCACAACGAATTGAAGGCCAGCTCGCTTGCTCCCATTTCTCCATCCTAACAAATATATGAAACTCTTCCATGGCAACATGTCCTCCAATTATTGTCCTGAATTTAACTGTTTCCTTGGACATTGGACTTTTTATAACACAACTAAAAAAATTATGTTCCCAACCGCTTCGCCTTCCAAATGATATGCTTGTACACCATGTTAAGTACTGTGTTGATCATATTTCACTTTGGCTTTACAGACGGGGCAAAAGGCAGTACCATTCCCTCACATCCCAGAGTCGCTCTCATCTCCATGCACAGAGCTGGCAGGGGCCGCCAGAGGCTTGCCGGGAGACAAAAGCTTTTTTTCCAACCAATATAATTGCCCTCCGTAGAAGCAGACAAGTGGTCACCAACCCTGCCGTGCGTCGCGGGACCGTTCTCACCAAAATCTCTGCTCGCAACCTCGTATCCACCAAAGACGCACTGATTAGAATCAACGTCGATGACAGAATCGTCGCTCTTACCGCCTTTGGTTAGCTCAGCGAAGGATGGCTGGGTTCCACCTTCCCCATACCAGCCGGTCCCGCGTATAAGGTGCGTTAGCAGCATCGCCCAACAGCGCCATTATCCTCCTCACTTCCTCACACACACTTCCACATCCCGATCCAGTTTCTTCCAACACTTACATTGCGCCAGATCGTTTAGATGACCCACCAGCACGATTAGACAATTTTTCCACCCCTTCCCGTCAACTTCAACTTTCCTCCTGGAATGTTGAAACCTTTTTTTGGTGTTGGTGAATACCTTCAATTTCAAGAGAATCTTCTCCAACTTCCTATGCGGATTATTGTCTTCAAGAAACCAAAGCAACCCACACTGATATCATTGAGCTTTCGCACCTTCACCTCTATCTCTCCGGCACCCCAGATGCCCCACATGCAGGAGTGGGCTTTGCCATTCCCTTTCCTCTACTTCCCACTGTTTACGATTTCCATCCTGATAACTCGCGCATCGCTGTCCTCATTCGACCATATCGACTGGCTCTTTTCACTGTATACGCTCCCTCCACCTTACACGACCATAACGCAGACATTCTTCGCAAACAAAAATTTTGGGACACCCTACCTTCCCTTGTGTCTAACTACAAGTCGGAATTCATCCCCGCTCTCATGGGGGGCTTCAACGCCGGTCTCGTTACACCAACCAATTAGAAGGCCTCCGCACCCACATCGGAGATGCTGTCTTCGCCTCCACCATCGAAGATGATTTTCTCCCTTCAACCAACCTCTCGTTTATGACAGACTTTCTCCAGGAAAACGATTTCTGCATTGTATCCACCATGCGACCCCGGCCCCACACCAAGCTAGTCCCTCCTCCTCCATCCTCACCCACCGTAGACTCCTATGCTGTTCTCGACCATTGATCACCAAAGCTTGTTCCGCTCCATCCTTTCCATGCCACATGTCCAACTCTCCTGGCACCGCCGCTTTCTACTCTCTGCTCGCATTCAACTCCTTCCTTACACTCAGCCAAAATCTCCACCTCCCCACCCAAACGGGATTTCTCCCTACCACAAAAACTGGCACTCCAAGTTTTTCAACTTCCCTTTCCGACCGACCCTTCCCTTGCCCCCTTCCATGTTTATACTGACGGCTCCTGCCCTGACCAATATAACATCTCGCCTCACAACCCCGCTGGCTGGGAGTCTTCTTTGAAAGTATCTCACTTGACCATTATGGTCCAGTAGGTTCTCTTCCCTTTTCGGTGAACGGCTCCAACAACACAGCAGAACTCCAGGCCCCTCTGGAGGCCATAGGTTCTACACTCTTCGCCTTTGCCACCTTGCATCCATTTTCATCTTGACTCCCAGTACGTCCTTGACCTCCTCCTTGGCCTCTCTCTTCCATCACAACATAGAACTTGCCTCCCTTCTCCTCGACTACTGCCATCACTTTTGCTCCCTCACGTTTGTCCTCCTCTTTAAAGTGAAATCACATACCAGTATACCCGGAAATGACCGAGCAGATCACAATGCTAACCTTGGTCTTACTGGCCGCACTTCCCTCGGTCGATTTTCCACTTTTCCCTTTCCAACGCTTCCCTCTTCTCCTAGTCTGCTTTAATTCTCCCGACTCCACCACCTTCGGTTTTATCCATAAAATCTCTGCCGTAGCAGATTCATACTTCCTTCCCATTCCCCCGATTGCCCAGAAACCATATATCTCCCCAGAGACCATCTCCCTTATCCACAGTTTGCCGACTTCAGATCCTGATTCGCAAAAATCCATCCGTAATAAAATCAAAACATCAGCAAAGCTGGATAAGAAACGCTGGAGCGCTTCTAACCTCCATCTCGACCATGTTGGCTCTCCCTCTCCGCTCCAAGTACCAACCACGTACCCAATCCATCAACAAAACTGATGGCGCGCTCCCTCTCTTCGTTCTGAAAAAGCAATTGTTCTAGCGTAACATCTCCACGATCATTTTTTGAACCACACTTCTCTCCCTGATCCCATTGATACTCCTCTTGCCCCCCCCAACCCTTTCTTGAATCCCCTTTCACCATGTTCGAAGTATCGAGAGCATTCCGTCGCACAAAGACAGGTCGGGCCCCAGGCCCAGATAACTTACCAGTGGAAACTCTTTGTCTCCTTCCACATCCAATCAAGAAACTCCTTCTCGCTCGCTACAATGATTGTTTTAATCTCGGTACTGCTCCCGACCACTGGAAACTCAGTAAAGTTGTCATGATCCAAAAAGGGTAATCGCAAAAACAGTCGTTCTCCATCCAGCTACAGCTCTATCTCCCTCGCCAACTCAATTTATGAAGTCTACGCTTGTCTCATCCAGCAACGCTTGTCTCACTCGATTGATCACCTTCTGCATCCCAACCAATACGGCTTCCGCGCCAACCGTTCGCCATCTACTCCACTCTTCCTTCTTCGTCGCATCCCGGAAATTTTTGAACGTCACTTCACCTCTACATTCTCCTTCTGGAATGGTCCGTCCCGGCCGGGAGCAAATGGTCCAAGCCTTTGGATGAGTCAGGTGCGTACCTCTGGCCAGTCAGCCCGGCAAAGATTCGGGTACGAGCACGACCAAAGACTGGGGATGGTCCCAAAGCTTGCCATTCTTCACCCCGCAGGCGCCTCCAAGAGGCAAAAGCCTGGAGATGAGCAAGTTGGCAGACCTCAAGCCGGCGTTGAATGTCTGCCCAGACCGAGTCCGGAACGAGGAGCGGTTCGAACATGCTGCGCATGGCTCGGATGAGGAGTGCACCATCCAACATGTCAGGGAACGAAGTCAAACGGTCAGGCTCCCAAACACTGCCAGCCAGACGGGCTCGTAGCTCAAAATCGGGCTGTGTGGGTTGTGCAGTGAGCTTGGCTTCTAACAACGCCGGCAAGAGACACAAAATTGCTATCAAGGATGGTAGGTGGAATCCATTACCAAGAAGGGAATTCCGACCTTGCCTCTTGTTTTTGATTCCAACCATCACCCTCACCTTTCCGCAGCTTTACGTCGCTACGGCGTTCCTCCTGTCATGGTTCAAGCCATAATGGCCCTCTGCCACAATGGCAAGTTTTTCACCTCAGATCCAGCTTCTGACTCCCTCACTTCTTCCTCCATCGGGCGGATCCGCCAAGGATGCCCTTTTTGCGCCCCTTTCTTTCATTCCACTCCAGCTTCTACTGCCTTAGACACACCTTTGCCTCCTCTTACTAGTGCCAAGTACCTAGGCTCCTTTATTACCCCTTCCTCATCGTCCAATCCGGACGTCAATTTCCGATGCTCCCAGGCCTCCACTATTCAAAACTCTTGATCCATTCTTCCGGCACACCCTCGTCTCACCCCGCTTTAAACTCCGCGCTTATACCCAGATTATCCTCCTCCATGGCAGTGAATCTCAAGTACATTCACCCGCTCAACTTACTAAGATCGACAGTTTGCATTATTAAGCTACACGTCAAATCCTTAAAGTTAAAAGCCCCTACTATCACAGAGTCCTCAACCCTACCGATTCTCCTTGCTCTAATGATTATCTTCTCTTTCTCTCTCTCTCTCTCCTATTCAGTGCTGCCCACCTGTATCCCCTCCTCGATGCGAATCTCCGACTCACGGATCCGATATCTTGGTCGCATTCTCCGTCACCCCGATTGCCCTGAATTCCGTATATATGTGCTTCAACTCTTCACTTTCCCTTCGCACCATCTCTTCCCTTTAGACAAGGAGCACCAAGGTCCCATTGGCCCGAACTTTCATTGGCTGAAGCCGCGCGTCGATTCCAAGCCACCAGAACTTCCCCACTTGTTTTAGGTCACTTCACTCACTCTTTCTATCAGCATTTCACCATCGTTGAACTCAAGCATTACTCCTCCACCAGTATGGATAATTGGTACGACGCTACAAGATATATGCATCTTTTCCAACCAATTGCAGAAAACCGAGACCAGTGGAAGCTTCTGACCCCTAAAGTGAAATAAGCAACTAGTTTAGGGTGCGCTGCTGCGGACGTGTGGTTCACTATGAACTGCATATTGCTTGTGAAAAATTTACACGTGGACAGATGCTGTGGTTATCCATATACATGTGTATATATATATATAAATGTATTCATGTATCATATATGCACATTTAAATACGTACGCATTCACATGTATAAATATACACAGTACATATGTGTGTGTTTTGCGCGCGTAAATAACTCAAGTTGATGCATATACATATGACGTGTACATATATTTTAATACCGATACATTTTTACAAATACTAAAGGATGCACGTTATGTTGTTTCTTCAGACATCATGTTCAGACTTGGATGCGTTGCTTGAACCTGCCAGGCACGGACAGGCAACAAGCAGCAAAATATGGCTTTGCATTTGGCAGCCATGAACAAGGCCTGCATGGATTGTTTCTTTGTTCCTACTTGGGTTTTAGCAAGGAAAGAAAGGAAGAAACGAACCTCCCCTAGAGGGTGGTTCCGAACCAGACTTTCTTCCAAGACGGTTGCCAAGAAGCGGTTCCGCCCGCATGGAAGCATTTTCTGGCAATGCGCCTGTCGCACACCTGCGATGCCCCAAGGGTTGTGGTTGTGGCTGCGGTTGTGGTGGTGGTTGTTGTTGATGTTGATGTTGATGTTGTTGATGTTGTTGTTGTTGTTGTTGTTGTTGTTGTTGCTGCTGCTGCTTCTTCTGCTGTGTTACGGTGCATCTTGTAACCATCTGACCACGCATTTTTTGAATTCGTTTTTAGCGCCTAAAAACCTTCAAATGGGTGGTGTTTTGACATTTTTTGAAATCTTTCGGGGCCAAAAACACTTTAAATTTTGATGTTTTTGGTGCCTCGGAAGCCAAGAGCCACGGTATTTACGGTGTTTCTTTGTCTGGTGGCAAAAACAAGGGTATTCACAGTGTTTTTGTGGTCAGTGCGTTGCAAAAACATTGGTATGCACGCACGCAGTTTTCAGCTTGCTGCAAGAAGTATTATTTCTGCGCCAAAAGCACAAAAACACGGTCAATTATAGTGCTTTGGCTCTTGGAATGCGGGAAGAAAGCGTCAAAAATCCACCAAAAAATGTCCAAAATGAAGCTTCCAGCTGAAAGCCATGCTATTTCACAATGTTCGGAGGATTTTTGACCCTTCAAAACATGAAAACACCACCAGGCTGAAGGATTCTGGGGGAGGGTCGGCGGCCAAAGCCGCAGCCGGATCTGCAATGCTTGTAGCAACCTGTTGCAGTTGCAGAGTTACTTCAAACGGCGAGGCATGGCCAGATTTGAGTCGCGGTGCGGGGTTTGCTGGGTTGTTTCAGACGGCGAGGCATGGCCGGATTTGAGTTGCGTTGCGGGGTTTGTTGGGCTGTTTCAGTTTAGCATAGAAACTGGCTAACGCCCTGGTGCCGCCGACCCCTCTTCAAGCCCTTCTCAAGCAAAGTACCCCCTATAGAAACAAAGGTTTTGGAGGGTTTTGGACATGGCAAAGGGCTGAAGCTGCAGCCGAGCGTTTCAGGCCTAGGTCAAACGGGCCACGGGCTGAAACTGCAGCGGAGCGTTTCAGGCCTAGGCCAAGGCAGTTTTGAAACCCTATGGCAGCAAGGATTTGGATGGTTTTGGACGTGGCAAAGGGTAAAAGCTGCAGCAGAGCGTTTCAGGCAGGCCTGGGTCACGCGGGCCACGAGGCAGCTTCGAAACCCTTGAGAAACAAATGTTTTTTGGATGGTTCTGGACGTGGCAAAGGGCAAATGCCGCAGCGGAGCGTTTCAGGCCTAGATCAAACCGGCTAGGAGGCAGCTTCGAAACCCTAGACGTTTTGGACGTGGCAAAGGGCCGAAGTCGGGCTGAAGCTCCACCAGAACGTTTCGCGCCGCGAGGCAGTTTCGAAACCCTTTAGAAACAAAGGTTTTGGATGGTGTTGGACATGGCAAGGGGCAGAAGCTGCAGCGGAGAGTTTTAGGCAGGCCTAGGTCAAACGGGCCACGATGCAGTTTCGAAACCCTATAGAAACAAAGGGTTTGGAGGGTTTTGGACGTGGAAACACAATGAAACACAGGCATTGGAGGTTGGAAGGTTTATTGGCAAAGGGTGCGTCCAATGGCAATCGAGCGTACTTGCGGTGTCCCCGGCTACGCCAAGGCGTAGGCAGGGGTCAGCGGATTATTGAGCACAAACATCCGGTTCATCGGTTGCACCCTCTCAACTGCATTCCGCTTGATTCACAATACTATTTAGATTATCCATATTTATAACCTATGCATCCATATGGTACAGGTACACTATGAAATGCTTCAACATCTGACTGTTTTGCGTCATGGGCAGGTCCCACCCCAAACAAACATTTGAAGATAGCGCTCGATCCGTCAGTAGAAGGTGGAGGGCTAGCGGCTAGACCCTTTCCAGGCTTACCCCGTGCGAAGGGCAAACAAAAGAAGGGCAGACAAAATGAGGGACAGACAGAGAGAAGAAAGAATTGGCAGGTGCAGGCAGATACAAGAAGACCGGGTCATGGATAGGCCAACAAACAGATTTACATTTTGCGACAATACATTATTTGATGGATGGATAAATTTCAGTACGTACACACGTTGATAGATGAGAACTAGTTTTCACAAGTAGCTTGGATTAGGTAGGATAGCAAAGAGCAAATAGGTAAATATAGAGAAGGCGAAAGTAGGTACCGGTACAACCTTTCCATCAAAAGTATCCGGGAATTGGGCCATAAGAAAGGAAGGGTAGGTTCTTAGCAATACTGAACGTAGATCCCGTTTGGAATTTCCACCAGAGAATCAAACAACCCGGGTTGTCGATAGCCCTATTATGCCAGGGCCTTACATGATGCTTTGTTCATTGATTCTCATTCTCTGAAAAGAAATTTAGATTCTGATTCTTTAGGGAACCTTGTTTTGCAACCGTATTTTTGCAAACATAGTCGGCCCATAATCGACCGTGTCAGCTTTCCAGCGCTTGCCAAACAAATTGTCAGACACGGTATATGAGAGGTTGTGCGCATTTGCAACTTCGATTGTCTTATTCTTTAGGCTAGGGGGGTGTCTTTACAACATGTGCCCCCCGGTTTTCATTCTTTAGGCCTCATAGATTTTGGGGGTACCGGAGTTTGATTCTTTAACGACTTTTCCATAGACCACCCGACTTTTGTTCAGATTCTCTGACGATATTTGTTATCCCCAAGGCACCCCTCTCAAGAATCCAGGAGCCCAGGTTGCAGGCGGAATCTAAAGAGATAGTAATATAGATTTCGGTAGGAGGGATGGCATGGAATTCGGCAAAGTTTTGCTGAATGAGAGATGCTGATCACACGTCTATGGACGAAGGCATGTTGCAGAAATAGAGATGCGATGTCAGTGTCACTGGGATGGACAGCCTATGTGACCTCAGCCGAGACGGCGCCACAAAAGAGCAACAACAGAAATCCAACAATGCTTCACTGGAAGTACATTTCATCACAAGCACCTCCTGTTTCGGTGCTGTGGCAGAAGAAGCAGAAAAAGATGGGGTTCGGTAGCAAAAGTACGTGGTGTTCGCAGTGTGTAACAAGAAAACAACGTGACATAGTGTGACTACAGCCCTTACTAAATTCAACATGTTGAGCACCCGCAAATACTATATGCGATTTTCTTTCAAATGGCTCCCACACGTGCATGCGCGTAAGGGTATGTGCGTGTGTGAGTACCATCTGAATAGATGTAAAACTTCTGCAGGGGGCCATTCCACCTTCTACCAGGGAATGGCCAAGGAAGAGCCTGGTAGAAAGGTGCTGCAAACGTACCTGCAGGACTGTGGTGGCGTCATTCCTGTCAGGATAACTGAGCCCTTCGGGGAATGCCTTTCTAGGTAAACTGCCGGAACCTTCGACTTGACGACTGAAGTGATGTTTTTTCAATATAGTAATCTGATCTAAGTGTATTGGAACAGCCGGCCTTATTTCACCCATCGGTCGGGTCTCTGTTGAACTATACTGGCCGCTGTGCCTTTGGATGTTGGACGTCTGTGTGCTAAACTGCTGGCCGCTGTACTGGGCTTCATCACCTTAGTTTGAGAGACTGGCAAAACGAGACTGTCGAGTCACTGACAGCAGCAACATGAGGATGAAGGCGAAAGGACATGCTTTACAGGTGTAGTCTACTTCTCTTTTGGTTTCTCTGGCGAGGTATAGTTGCGCACCACTTCGGAGGGCTGAATGCTTAAGCTGTAGAGGGGTTGACTTGAACGCCGAGGGCCTTGAGCCTTATCACGACCTTTGCATGTCATGTAGGGGAATGCAATTTTCATTGACTAGTCCCCCATTGGCCCCCCGCCTATCTCATGTGTGCTCCCGGGTGTTAGTGGGGTCCTGCGCGTGCCGAGGTAGCCCTCCGGCTTGGTTTTTGTCCCTCGTCCGTCCGCTTTTCATTTCCCGTGCCTTTTCAGGGTTTGCCTGGTTTGGGCTAGGTGTGTTGTTGTTGGCGTTTTCTCTCTCTCTCTCTCTCTCCTCCTCTCTTCTTTTTTCATTTTCATTTCATTGTCATTTTCATCTCACCGCTGCTACTATCGCCCCGCTGTGGCGGGGTGTGTGCGTGTGCGTGTGCGTGTGCGTGTGCGTGTGCGTGTGCGTGTGTGTGTGTGTGCGCGTTTGTGTTTGTGCGTGTGTGTGTGTGTGTGTTTGTGTTTGTGTGTGTGTGTTTTTTTTTTTTGTGTGTGTGTGTGTGTGTTTGTGTGTGTGTTTGTGTGTGTGTACCCTGCTATTTACATGCAGGAAACCGCCGCTGAAACTGACACAGTGAAGATAGGCGATTGATTTACCCACCACCTACGTCAATCCGTNGCCGCTGAAACTGACACAGTGAAGATAGGCGATTGATTTACCCACCACCTACGTCAATCCGTGCTGCGTGTAATTTCATCGCAGATCAATTCATTGCACTTAACAGCAGGGGGATGCTGGGGTGCATTGTGGTCAGCATCCAACGAAGACACCACAATGTTGCTTGTGAAATGAAGATGGGACGCCATTTCCACGTACCTGCTTGGAATCACCGTTGGTTTACCTTCTTTGTTAATTCATTGCTGTTGTTCCTCCCAGTCGATGAGTCGCAGA
>BGPT01000106.1:342378-365740 GCA_003297045.1 Symbiodinium sp. clade C Y103
GTTGTGTGTGGGCAAGTTGTGTGTGAGTAAGTTGTGTGTTGTCAAGTTGTGTGTTGGCAAGTTGTCTGTGAGTAAGTTGTGTGTTGTCAAGTTGTGTGTTGGCAAGTTGTCTGTGAGTAAGTTGTGTGTTGTCAAGTTGTGCGTTGTCAAGTTGTGTGTTTCAAGTTGTGTGTTGTCAAGTTGTGTGTTGTCAAGTTGTGTGTTGTCAAGTTGTGGGGTCAAGTTGTGTGTTGTCAAGTTGTGTGTGGGCAAGTTGTCTGTGAGTAAGTTGTGTGTTGTCAAGTTGTGTGTGGGCAAGTTGTGTGTTGTCAAGTTGCGGGGGCGGAGGACGAGGAGAGTGAGGAGGAGGCGGGCGACGAAACAACAACCCCACACAAAGATGTGGGGCAAAACATGCAAGTTTAGCTGGTCAGTATGTATACAGTATATAATTATCGAAGGAAGTTTAGAAGCTAAACCTTCCGACAATATGGACAGATGGAAAAGCACAGCCATGAAGAAAGTCAGAAGATGAAGAAAGTCANCGCTAAAGCGGCGGGTGCGGAGACATCTCGGCAGATGAGAGATGAAAAATTGCACGCCGTTGTGGCGCGAAGCACATTTGGAAGTAAAAAGTGTGAAAACACCTCAGATTCGGACCGCTTTTGGAAGTTCAGATGTGCAAAAAGTGCACGGCGCTGTGGCGCGAAGCACATTTGGAAGTAAAAAGTGTTAAAAACTGTCAGCCTCGGAGCACTTTTGGAAGTTGAGATGTCGAAAAANAAAAGTGCACGGCGCTGTGGCGCGAAGCACATTTGGAAGTAAAAAGTGTTAAAAACTGTCAGCCTCGGAGCACTTTTGGAAGTTGAGATGTCGAAAAAGCGCGCGGCGTTGTGGCGCGAAGCACATTTGGAAGTAAAAAGTGTTAAAAACTTTTGGAAGTTGACATGTCGAAAAAGTGCACGGCGCTGTGGCGTGAAGCACATTTGGAAGTGAAAAGTGTTAAAAACTGTCAGCTCCGGAGCACTTTTGGAAGTTGAGATGTGGAAAAAGTGCACGGCGCTGTGGCGCGAAGCACATTTGGAAGTAAAAAGNTGGAAGTTGAGATGTCGAAAAAGTGCACGGCGCTGTGGCGCGAAGCACATTTGGAAGTGAAAATCGTAAAAACGTGAGGGGTTCGGAGCACTTTTTGACTATTTGATGATGATTCGATGTCGAAAAAGTGCACACCGTTGTGGCGCCAAGCACATTTGGAAGTCAAAAGTGTCAAAAACTGCGGGTTTTAAGGAAAATTTGAGATGTCAGTTAACTAACTGAACTAACAACTTAACAACTTAACCACTTAACAATTGAACAACTTAACAACTTAACCACTTAACAACTTAACAACTTAGTTAGTTAGTTTGTCAGTTAGTTAGTCAGTGAGTCAGTCAGTTAGTCAGTCAATTAGTCAGTTACTCAGTTAGTCAGTTAGGTCACTTAGTCAGTTAATTAGTTTGTTAGTCAGCTAGTCAGTTACTCAGTTAGTCAGTTCGTCAGTCAGTCAGTCAGTCAGTCAGTCAGTTAGTTAGTTAGTTAGTTAGTTAGTTAGTCAGTTAGTCAGTTAGTCAGTTAGTCAGTTAATCAATTAGTCAGTTAGTCAGTTAGTCAGTTGGTCAGTTAGTCACTTAGTCACTTAGTCGGTTGGTCAGTTAGTCAGTTGCAGTTAGTCAGTTAGTCAGTTAGTCAGTTAGTCAGTTAGTCAGTTAGTCAGTTAGTCAGTGAGTCAGTTTGTTAGTTAGTTAGTTTGTTAGTTAGTCAGTCAGTCAGTCAGTCAGTTAGTCAGTTAGTTAGGCAGGCAGATAGATAGACAGATAGATACGCCGACGCTCCAACCACCTTTTGATCCATCAGTGGATNGCTCTGCCATCCATGACTCACAACAACGAACCTCTCCTATAGGTTTCCTATTCTGAAACTTCCGCCACCGCCTTGTGCGGTACTACTGGTATATTATGTGTGTTGAAATGCATTATATTCTAGACTCTACATACTATATTCCCATAAAATGAAACATCTGAGTTCTTAGCAACTACAGCTGGACCCAGGAAAACTTCCAGCTCGGCCACCAGCGGCGCGGCACCTGCATGGTGCCAGCCAAAAATCCCGCGGAGCCACTGCGCCATGCCTTCTGCAGTGCCAAAGCCAGCACGGTGCCTACCAGATAAGATCAGAAAATGTGGTATCTGATGGTATCTGGTGAAACCCCTGTCTCAAGGGACCTTCAACTTGGATCATCATTTAGGGATGGAATTTGCAACAGGTTGCAACTACCGGTTACCGCGTTTTCCCGTGTTTTTTGGCAGAGCCAGATCTTCAAAATACCAGGCCTACCGCCTGCTTCTCTGCACTGGACACCCTGTGCGGTCGCAAGTGTTGCACAGCCATGTTGTCGGAGATTTTCGTGTCAGGAATTGATACAACAAAATCAACAGCAACTAGTCTGCTTTTAAAGTCTTTCAACTTGGACCTGTTGGTTGAGTGCAGACTGCACACATCTGCGCATCCTTTCCTTTCTGGGAGAGGTGACGATAATTCTGGAAATCTAGAAGAACCACTTCAGCAACATGACATGATAGAAACATTTTTCGCCCTGCTTAAGTGACATGAACTCTGCCGTGGTCTCTAGCATGTTTGAGCGCAAAGGCTTCATGCGTGTCCAGGTCAGACCAAGAATCGCGGAATGGTGTCAGAAGTATGGCTGACCCATTGATCTGTTTAAACACGACGGCACGAATCCATGTGAATTCGATTGTGGAACCCATGGGATATGCTCAAGAAGTTTGTCGCTTTCAATTGAGTTGAGCACCTACAGTATGAGACACATGGAAGCACTGTTTCTCTGACAAGGTTTCTATGCAACTCCCCTGGAAGTGGAATGTCCAAGAACTGAACAAGTGCGAACACATGGTGGCAGCGGGTCGACATGACGCAGGAGCCGGGAGCATGGCTGCAGCGCCTGTAGTGCGGTATGGTCACTTCCTTTTCCCAGTCTTATCCATTCCTAGAATTGCTGGGACCATTTACAGGAAACACCAGGAAACCCTAGAGACATGGCTTCCAGTCAATGTTTCCCTAAATTCGGATGATTCTTCAAGTGAACTTGCTCCCCTTTTTTTCTTGAGAAACAACCGCTTGCTGCCTTTCGGGCACATCCCCTGGCCCGAAAGAGGCTGCACCAACCGCATACCCTACCAAAAAAACAGAGCTGGGATGACCAAACCACTTGACATACTTTGGTATCGCGAAGCGGTTAGGAACCATGATTCAAACAAGTTCTTCCATAGGGCAATTGACACGTGTTCTGTTTCAAGTTACTGCGATGGTCATCCAGCAATACCCCACCAACTATTCCGCTGGGCGTCCAGTGCCTCCCAAGTTTAAACCTCTGACACACGAGAGACTGTGAGTCGAACTCCGTCAACACCTCAATTCAGATATGCTCATCAATTGCTCGTATCAACAACTTTGCAGCGTGTTTTGAAGTGCTGCTGTGATCCATGACAATATTGTTTTAACCAAATATTATGATATATTATGACTTGCTCAGGGTTTCCTGTGTTTCTGTTAATGTCTCGTGAAACATGTGTGGCTTCAGAATTGGCAAACAAAGATAATCTGGTATCATGGCAGAATTTGGATAGCCTTAAAAAACATGATACGATATATCCCATTTGTGGCAGAAACCAATACAATCCACGAACCTACCAACCAAAATTTGCCCCAATATCCAATAAATATCAATAAATTTTGTCTACCATAACTTGCACATTTGACACCCACTTGAGCCGACGACCACAATTGTCAGCTTTGAAACTCTCAGGCAATGGCTCAAACATTTGGCTTCAAAGTTGACAGGAATCAGTTATGTGGAGTCTCCCATCACATGTCTTCAAAGAGATCTATTTGGTGGAGTTGTGTTGGATCTCCAATTCTACATGCCAATCATCCATTAAGGTTCATCTTCTTGGCATGTTTACATATTGAGATCTGACATGATGGCCCATCTTGGAGTGGTTTCCCTTCGCAGCATTCATCATGACGTGACGCCGTGATTGTGAGGTCATGATCATCTCCGCCAATCATTGCCAAACGCATGCTTCAAACGGCTTTCAATGGAGTGATTTGAGGCACATGTTGAAAAGGAAAGGGCCCTTCAGTACCCAAACATTTTTCTAGCTGTGAAATCCCCCAGAAAATACGTGAGTTTCCCATGAAAATCCAATTTGTAGGGGATTTCCATGGATTTCTGGGTGGTTTTGCTGGGTCTAACAGCTGGAACATTGAGTCAGATCAAGATCAACCATTGAGTCAGTTGAATTCATCATTGTCCACCGTTTCATCTGGATTATTACATGGGTTAAACCATGAATTTCTGTTTGAGCCACACCTCCTACGAACTCTCAAGCACTCAGAGAGTTGCGCCGCTCAACTTGGAGCCGTGGCGTCCAGCAACTGGCAGGTGCGACAGCTGCTACAGCTGCAACCAGAAATCATGTGGTGAAGCCATCTAAAACCAACAATAAACCTAACATTTTTGGATGGTTTACACCAAGCATTTGTCATTTTGGGGATGGTTTATTATTGAGTTTACCACATTGTTGTTTACAGTATCCATGTTGAATCCCATCCCCCGCGCAAAGTGGGAGTCTGGCTGTGCCAGTCCAAATCGGATTTTAATCTAACTACAGGTCCACCATTTCCATTGGCTTTGCTTTTCCATGAGTTTGGAGACCTAGTTGGTGGTTAATCCAAAATATGTACCCTTCTCAGAAGTGGAAAAAAAAAAACTCATAGGTGCACTGGGTTTGGCAGTTGTGGAGTGGTTAGTTGGCGCTCTTTCCATTGATTAACCCCCCTGAGTCTCCGTCCGATTCAGGAATCTAGTTGATATGCGAAACCCAAACTGTTACCTCCCAAACACTCTCTCCATGAAAAACAGCATGCACTAACCCATTTACCACGCATAGATCCCATCACTCCGGTTGAGTCAGTGTCACTCCCCATCTTCTATTGCCAACGAAACACCCCGACAGCTACATTGGCTCAAAGCCCTACTAATAGCATGGTCTTATCACCCGATTCGTACAGGTTTGTTTGAAAAAATGGAGATCCCAAAATCCACTGGTTCATCATCATTTTCCCTATGAACATGGCCATACTCAGGCATCCTCCATTTCCGGAAAACCAGAAAAGTTGGGTTCCCCACCTGAGCCGCTTCGTCCAGGCTTTCACCCAAGGCGCTCACCAAATCTTCTACCTGGGCGGATCTGAGGGGATAAAGTATGCACATACAATGATACCCTGTGGGGGTTTAACCAGGAACTTTAAACATCTTTAAACTATGTCAAAAGTGGGGGGAGGGGAGAAAACGAAACCAACATCTTGTGTGAATGGGAGTTACCCAGAAAGACATAGGAGTAGCGATCGGATTGACGTGAACTTATGGCTGTGAAAAAGGAGGCTTGAAACCACGGATGTTTCTAGCGGTGTTCCCAGCATTTTCAGACAACCCATCTGGCAGGTGGTGGAAAAAGGCTGATTCAACAAACCATGGGAGCAAACATATTGTTTCAACATTTTTCAACGATGCAATCACATGTTTGCATTCAAATTCTCCAAAGGTTTGAAGGACATGGTGTGACCAAGCAAACATGGAGATACAACAGAGCAGTGTGGGAGCGTAATCATTCAGCCTTGGGTGGTTGATAAAGGAATATCATTGTTGTATATATTTAAATGTTTTTACATAGATTCTATCAAGATGTTATTATGTGTATACTATACACATAACATCTTTGTTTTCCAGGCAGTTAACAGCATTCTTGTGTATATACAGTATATACATAAGAATGCTATTAACTGCCTGGAAAACATCCCTCCGCCAAAAAGCGCGGATCAAACGTTTGACATGACCATCTTGCTTGGTCAAATCGATCAAAACACCCCATGTAATTCCAATCACTTGTTGACAGTTCAAAGTTGATACATAGCTCCCAATGTGATATTATATATAGAGGTTTCCTAAACAGGGGATACCATGGGATGTCCCTTTCCAGCTATTGGGGATTTCCCCACGACTGTGGAAACCTCAAAATTTCTGACCCAAAACAAACCGACATCCCCTGGGCTGTCGGAACATCTAAACTTTGTCCTAGCTCCAGGACAGAACCTGGCGCGGTGTCCGCACACGGCTGTGGCCAATCTTTTTGTTGGCCCTTCCGCAAATGTTGGCTTCGTTGAGGCTTGCTTTAAGAGTTGAGTTGAGTTGAGTTGGAGATAGTTGGCTTTTCAAACCCAAGAAAATGTCTTTTAAGATTCTTAAGTTTATGTTTGACGTATTTTGACATAGTTTGACTGACCCCTACCTACCAAAGTTCTCCAAAGTTCCGGCTCAAAAAATCATCACTGCGAAGCAGCTTCTGAGCGACTGTGACCCAGGATTTGGTCAACACCCGGCATCCTCAAAGCATCCTGGTACCTGAGAACTCCCTGGTACTCGACATCCAGAAATGTTTTACTTACACTGGCAAACGGCAATTCCAACCATCCACAATTTCTTGAAATGCCTGTCTTCACTCCACAAGACGAACCATACAAACCCTTGAGAAACAATAATTGCAGTATACGTAGATACAAGTTTTTTCTTGCGCATCTGTGGCTGACACTTAAGTTGAGGCCCTCCCAACCATGGCATATCCCAGTCAGCCTCCATCAGCAGTTCCGTTCCTAGCATCGAATCCAAGTGACCCTTCGTTTTTCGGTGCTTGAAACTATCTTTTCACCGGTCAAACCTTTAAAACTAGGGCCGTTTGTGTTCCAAGTAAAATATAAATGTGAACATGTATCAGGGTTGCACGCAACAGAGAGACAACAATTTGACAATCACCAAGAAAAAACAAAGGTTTCCTGTGGATTATCGGCCTGGAAATCTTTGGAAACTCATCCAGGTCGTCCAGGATGCATCAATGAAGTGCCGGTCATATTAGTTACCAATCCAAAATTATGGGGATACAACGGAGGGTTTAGTTCGGATATATATGTATATATGTGTAATGTGTGTATATGTATATGTATGTACATGTATGTATGTGTATGTATATGTATATATATATAACTATATTATCATTATTATCATATATATATATACTATATATATATATATGTAAGTTGTGAAACAATATTGTCCCTGATATTCCCATTAAAAACATCACCATTTTTGGAAAACAGCCATGGTCCCAAGCTCGACCTCTGAGGCCACCGACGGCGTTTTTTCATCCTCGCCATCTGCCACGCACTTGTTCAGCGTGATGATGCCTACAGCCTCCAAGCAGAAGCCGAACAACTCCCAAGCAGAACAGTTTTTGAGCAACTAATATGTACTTATAGAGTCTGGCGAAAAAAATGGAATAATGGGAGTCTAGTTTAATGTTATATGATATTATATGTGTAGGATACTTGTAAACATATAGTATATGATTTCAACACACTTATAGCAGTTTAATATTACAATACATTAATCAATATAAAACATGGATATACTCATATCGATCTATTGTTTTCAATGTACTTATAGTATAGATTAATGTAACTAGAATAATAATACACTGTATTTTCAATGCGACTATACTCATACATATCTATGGGCAATATACTTACAGTATAGTCTTGATACAATATTCTTATATAGATCTATAGATGACACACTTACAATATATATATATATTATATAATGATATATTATGTAGTTTCATATACTATAGCAATCTATAGCTACTACATATACAATTGCAAAATATGAATGTAATCTTGGTGACCAAGAAACAAATAAGAATCGCTGATGTACATATCTATATACTATGTTGGTTAGTGACACAGGTTGGAATATATGCTGTAATCAAATGACAAAATGATTGCGACTTGTGGGGTCACTGTGATTTGGTCTTAATATGTAAGTGATCGAGTGACTGTCAACAAAAAAACAAGAGCATGGAACTTGACATGTTCACCATTCACCACTGGACGGCCCTATGAAAAGCTGTCACTTGGTATTTTTTCAGTAGTAGGCGATAACCTGGAGTTACAGTGGATATATCAAACTAGATGATCTAACACAAAGCAACTTCCCAGTGACTTGAATATGTTGAAATTAGCTAGATGGGATAGCATAAATCAACATACCTGCAGCAGGGCCTACACCATGCAGGGGGACCAATGTTCATTTGAGGATCCACCTCTGCAACAATACATAGAATGATACCCTGATGGGTCATACAACCTTTTGGTGGAAATCCTGGGGAGTGACAATTGTGGCTCCAAGCATTCAGCTCCTATGAAATCTACAATATACACAGTAGTTCTTGCTCATTGATCAATAATGGAAGTAGTACATATATCATATAATATCATATGATTATTCCGTTGCGTTCATGAGTAAAAATCCATAGATCCATACACATCCATAAGCAATCTTCCAAATGTGCCCGCCCGGGGTGAATGGCCACCAAAATTGCGGCACCTGCAACCGGGGGATGAGATCATGTTTCCCTTCATCCCAACACCTGACGACGCCATGGGAAGAACACCCGGAGCGGTGAACCATTCGAAATGGAGGGTTGATGCGACTTTTCATGTGGATTCAATGGGGAAATATGGGAATACCACGGGAAAAAGAAGTAAACTAGTAATCAAAACTTGCTGGGTGGGAAATCCCCGATCGATGGAGGTTCTAATGGGACTGATGGGACAAAACATCGATGAATTGTGTGGAAACCAGAACATATTCTGTTTGCATTGAGCAAACCATTTTCTAAAGCATTCTGTTCCGGGTCCATGTTATATAGTCTTTATGGGGTGGATGTATATCGATCAAAATTTACTTTATTTGCTTTTCTTTTTGCAACAACTGGGATGGTCATGCAGTGTATCTGAGACCATCCAACTTTCTTTTTCGGTGGTAACAAAGGACTTGACCAATCTTCGTTTCTGAAATGCTTCAAGTCCTTCAATTGAAACGCCGAAACCCACAAAATAGCAACGTACTGCTATCAATCTTTAGGGCCATACATCTGGCTTATGTGGTACAATGATAAGGGGGCAAAAACCATCTAGCCCTGCAGCAATTTTTTGATGACAAGTAACTTAGCATGGTTGCACAACTCTCTGCCATCCACTCTAGCTGGGTCTACGTTCAGCCTCATAGCCCAAACAGTTCAATCTGCACGTGGGGTGTCTTACTAGTTCCTTCCCCCCATGATCATGAACACCCCCCCAGAAGCCCTGGTTTAAACACCCAATTTTGGGTCCAAAACAGGAAATCCACTCTTAGTAATCAAGTATGATTCGAATTCAAAATTCCCCTACATGTATCAATATATATATATATATACATAAATATGTGCGAGATAGAGGACCTATATTGTGGGATTTCTGTAGTGTGGTCAACCTCGCCAAAAAGAGCTGTTTGTTTTACCAGGACTTGGAGGTTTGTCATCATTGAGTTTTGCCACGTTTCTAAGCGTCAACATCAGCTAAACATCAGGAAAATACATTGAAACTGTTGGGAGTTTCTCAAAGTGGGAAACCCCAAAATCATCCAACATTTGTCATGTGAAATCAATGGTTTCGGGATGTTTCGGGGTAAACCTATGTTAATCTATGTTAGGAAACACACCTGCATGAATGTTTGATTGAACATCGGGTACCCCCCAAAAATTGATGGTTACTCATCATTCTTCTGAGTTTTAGAGACATTTTATAACTACTGACCATTTTGGGGGTAGACACACCTGCCCTAGATGATACCCGTAGCATCACCAGCGCCTCATGTTCCAAGCGTCATCCCGCGGCAGGTCTACCGCATGTTCTGCAGCCTGGCTCATCACCGGATCTCAATGGGATGTTAATGGGATTTCACCTACAAAACATAGCGGATTTGGAGATATTTGGAGATAAGATGTAAATCAACTTGAACCATGAAGATCTGTGGATTTTTTCTGGAATCCCGAGAAAAACCCATTGCCTATCCCAGTTCTACGTGTCATGGACACTGTGCATCCATTATTGATGGATTTTCTGCCAAGGTTAGCGTGTAGCCACCAGTATCTGAGCTTCTGGATCTAGCATCCCAGGACATAAAAATCTGAGTCATCTGCCATTTCATGCAATCACTGTAATCACTGTACTGGCACTCGAAATTCATCCATTTCAAAGCAATTTCTCCATGTTTACCCATCAATTATTGATCTGAGATTTGCGAACAATGAGAATTGTCAATTGCCCGGCTACCCTGCTGGGGGGCCTTCATTCGCTCTTTGACGCGCAAGACAGCCTGCTAAGGCGGGGTGGATCGATTGCAGTTAACTGATAGATGACTCGAATATGATCAAATATGTACCCATATATATACCCAGTATGTACCTGATTCTACGGCTGAGTCTGACAATGGAATACCACCAAAATTGTGACAAACTATCTAGTCTTGGGTCCATATTTTCATACAAACCCAAGTGTGTATATTCATACGACAAAGATGTTCCACCTCCCAAAATCAGTGTTTCGGGGTACATTCTGTGGGATCATATCTTGGAAAACAATGGATCCCTGTTCTTTATGGAAAGCTATGGATTCCAGATTTACAGATGGATTGATCATTGTCAGAAAGGCGATTGGTCACTTCGCGCAGCCCAGCCTGAAAACGTTTCAGCACTTTCTGCACGGCAACGACATGAGCCGACCTGAAGGCTGGGCTGGGATTTTGCAAACGTTTCCCGTAGGAAATCATAAGAATGATAAGAATCTATGTTTGAAACATGTTAAAACATCTGACATAAAACCTCGTTTTGCCCAAATAAACTTTCAATTCTTGTGTATGTAAAATCATGCAAAATCTGTGTTTCCCCTTTTTTTCATGGCGGTATCTTGGGGCCCACATTCTTCGGTCGGACCAGGTGGGTGCCCCAAACTGCTTCCGCAACTCCAGGACCATTGCCAGGAGAAGCTGCTGCGCCTGCGAAGATGGTCATGGTAAATCTATGTATGTGGATATAATATACATATATATGTGTAAATAAATGTATGTATATATATATATATACATAATTATATATTATATATATATATATGTAAGTATATCCTAATTAAAAACAAGTACTAAACCCTAAAGATGAGTACACATATATAGTTGCCATAAAGTCACAGTACCAACTATATAATACATATATATATATACACACATGTCTCCGTCAAGAAAGAAAAGATGGGTTAGTACTACATAAACTCTCTGTCACAGGTGGACCGACTGGTTTGGTCATCCATCCCACAATGAACATCCAAAAATCCAACTTGAGAGCGCCCAATGACTGAACAGCCATCTGTAAATCGGTCGTTGAACAAAATCTCCCATGGCAAATTCATCAACCTCCCGAGCTCCACGTGATATTGGGACAGGTTTCTGAAACTGGCTTTACCACATTACTGGGAAGATCATCCCACCCATCCTAACTGGTCAGTAATCATCGTTTTTTTCGCCACCTATATGGGATAACCCCCCGAATGGGGACTTATACCCAGCAGGGCTACTAACCAGTTACTCGACCCAATCCCCGAGATCAGCTGAAATGGTATGCATACAGTACCCTCCATTTTTCCAAGGATCAATCATTCACTTATTCCTGTTGGCTATACCCCTCGGTTGCTTGGACCATCATCCCACTTAGCAACTGGTCAGTAACTGGGGTGATAACTCACTTATATTCAGCTAACCCCAGTGAATGGTGACTTGCCCACAGACACGATCCAAGTGAAATGATCCTCCAAGTATCCATTGATTTGTCCCATCCATCATTGCAATGCCCATCGGTGGGTATATGGAGGTTTCCTAAAATAGGGGTACCCCCAACTCATCCATTTTAATAGGATTTTCCATTATAGACCTACCATTTTGGGGATCCCCATTTCAGGAAACCTCCATATATAGATATATAAACAATCCAACTAGCTTAACCATGGCAAAATTGGATGATCCTCCAAGAACCCAGCCACCTTTGGGGGGAGTCCCGTGATGGCCATGGCGGCGGGATTCAGCTGCAACAAATCAGCCTGCGAGGAATGGTGATGATACATCATTGTATATGAAGGACATGGAAACATACATGATTTAACCATGAAAAATGGGGATTTCACCAGGCAAAGTGGTGATTTTACCATATTCTTATAAACCATGAAACCGGGGATTTCACCAAGCAGTATGATGGTTTTTACCATATTTGCCAACCAAAATGAGTCTTTTATATAACCATCCATAATAATATTTGTAATTATATAACTATAAATAGCAATATACGTTTTAGTACTAAAAAAATGAAATGTTGGAATATAAATATAAAATACCATATGTGTCATTGTCATGACATATCACATCATTGTCATTGCTTTCATCATTCATATTGTTGCCATTGTCATCACGGCCATGCAGCTGGCCACAGCCGGACCTGGGCCCCTGTCATTTCCTCGAAACTCACCTCAGATTTGTGGGTCATTGCCGATGGATCCACGAAAAGGCAATAAAAGGTATGTAGTCTGTAGATGTATGAGGATGAAATCGATTAGCCTGTTCCTTTTTGATTTTTGTATGAGTTCTTCCGGGATAAAACATAGAGTTAGTCAATTCTAGTATCGAACTTGTTCCAGCGATCTAAAGAGACACCAATGCTGCCTGGCCAGTGTTGCTCTTTGTAGATGAACGACTACTAAAAGATCCCATGGCGTGTTTCACCTTTGAGAACCTTGGAGTACCACATAGCAACAACAAACCGTGCAGCACAAAGCAATCTTCAGCGCACCCGATGTATGGTCATTGAGGGGAAGCATCCCAGAAAGAGAAGAACACAAAATCTCAGACAGAAAAAAACTAGGTCATGTCCTGCATCAGCCGCTCTTTTTGACAGAATTTCCATAATTTGATCTGTGTGGTAGCTTCAATTCCACTGAAAAGAAATAAGAATAGAGGATCATGATCCCACCAATAGAATGTCGACCTTAGACTAATAAGCCCTGGTTGATGAATTTAGCGTGGTCAAATTTTCATATGGTGATACTTGGCTACTAAAATGGTAACCCCCCAATGAAACAGCTCACTGGTGCATTAATCTGGGGTTGACATTAGGGATGAACAGTACAAACATACGGCATGTTTAAAAGCACCAACCAGTTGCTGGAGACATATCAAGATTGACCAAAAACCTCCAAAAACCGACTTCTACTGGATAGTCCTCACTGCTTTTGGTCACTAAGGTGCCGAGACCTTAGACTATCCCCACACCAAGAATCACCGCAGGGATCATCAGCCCCTGACTTGCCCCAGACCCTTCGACAAACAAGCCTGGCGAAACGGAGCTACAGGGATGATCCAGTTAATGGTGAATAGATGGCAACTGGAGTATTTTCCTTAGTGTATCACTGTGAAACGATGTGTATATATATATATATATATGTTTTTTTATTGTGTATATAGTTATATATACATATATGTATGTATGTATATGTATATATATATATGTAGATGTATATATATATATGTATATGTATATATATATGTATGTATGTATGTATGTATGTATGTATGTATGTATGTATGTATGTATGTATGTATGTATGTATGTATGTATGTATGTATGTATATATGTATGTATATATATATATGTATATATGTATATATATATGTATGTATATGTATATATATATATATGTATGTATATATATATATCTGTATATATGTATATATATATATGTATGTATATGTATATATATATACATACATATATATGTATACATGTACATATATACACATTATATAATTATATATGTAATTATATATATATACTGTACGTATAGTACATTTTTGGTTGGGAAACTCTTAGTAGCTCCTTTGCTCCCCATTTACTAGGAAATATTTATGGATACCCCTAGCTTCTTAGCTCTCTCCTAACCACCGGATAGTACACACAATATACAGATGCATATGCATACATACATCATATACATTCCATTACATTCCAGTGATACGGGGATAACATGGAATAACATGGGATAACTAGTTCTTCGGACATGTTGCATTATCAAAATAAAATACATAGGCAATGTTCTAGTTGGGTGACTTGTGACTGTTTTACCAAGTGTCCCGGTACAGTAACCACCAAAAAAACGGTCAATAGACGATCATCCAAAGATGGTCCTAGCCATCCTCACCTTACCACATGTCGTGGCAAAACTCACAGTTTGATCCTCCTCGTTGGTGTCACCTCCAAGGCATCCGTTGGTTTTGACTGAAGAAAGAGTACCCCAAAAGTCTAATGGTTATAGTTAGCATCATTTTCCACCCCAACAATGCAAATCATGGCGTATCCCCCATCTATACACAAGCCCATTTGATTATGTACCACTGTTTCCCTGGTCTCATACCATTCGGGAAGTGGCCTCTATCGCGCGGCGGCAAACCTGCGTAAAACTCTGCACCGGGAGGCATTTTCAGGCTGTAGCGAACACCATGGACACATTGAATTACAAAGGTTGCTATCTCAGATCATAAAAGTATGGAAGAACAAAAGCTATATAGGACTTAGTGTTTGCTTTGGATGTGGTTGGAAGCATGTAAATTCAGCTGTGGTTCTTGTAGGACTCGTGGAGGAAACCATGTGTATGCCGATCTAGGTCCCTCACACACATCCTAAACCTTGGGTTGAAGCAAAAAAACATGAACCACCTGGTGTTCGTTGCATTTCGACATGGTTTGACCATCTTGAGGGGATGCTGCCTGCCATTGTTCTCAGCCACTTCTGGTCCCAACGTGTTACTCCTTTTGTTGACCGCGAAATCCCCTGGTGTTTTGGTTGGTTCATCTCTCTAGGCTCAACTGTTCTCTGGCTCAACTTGAACACACGGGGAACCACGAGGTGGGTTCGTCTGAAAATAATTGAGCGCCATCTTCCGTGGAAGTGGCCATAAAATTGGTGGAAAAATGTGGTAAATTCCCCTTCCGAAGTGGCAGCTTCCCGCTCCTGCAAGGCTTTCCTTGCATCACCTCCATCAGCTGCCACGCGGGCAGCGCAAATGGTCAGGGCCTAGGGCGAAGCGAAGCTGACAACGCCACGGCTGAGGGACTCTGCAGCTAGGGAAAACCACAATTTTGAATAGGTAGATCAGCATAAATCAATATAAATCATCTATGGGTCATTTTCATCCATTTTCCATAGCAAACGGTGAAATAGCCAGAGAGTAATCAGCAAACAAATTCAGTGATTGTCTTAAATACTGAAGCCTATAGGCTGAAAAAGCACTCCAGTTGGATTGTTTGGTACATTCAAGCCAAACCTCTGACAAACTGGGGCTGAGTGAATAAGCTAAAGCCATACACATCCCGTGGTTGCAACATGAAGTGCACTGGAAACATCAGTCCGATAAAGTTGTTGATCCCCGCAGAATCCGCAAGTTGACGCTCCCAATTCCGTGGAGAAATGTGGTCCACCACCCCGTGTTGATACCCTTCTTTCTTGGACATGCCCCGTTGGAAGAATAGTTACACTCACAAGCTTTGGTTCCTTCATTTCCAGACTCCCATCAGGGATCTTTTTTATAGGAAACCCTCAACAAAAAATGATGAAAAAAGGGTGTCAGCATGTTTCAACCATGAAAATGGTAACCTTTTAAACCTTGCCCCAATCCAGTGCGCTGAGGGAAGGTCTTTGTCCTGGAAGGCATCCAGTGCTTGTTGAGCTCTCAGCCTCTTGACCTGAGATCTGATGCCATCCAATGCGGGCCTGAATGGGACTGATCTTTGTGGGGTCAGCCTTGATTATCCATGCCATATAAGTCTAAGTACAGAAAGTGCCTGGACTTTCTATGTATATATATACCAAAAACATCCAAAAACCAAAGCTATTTCATGCTATTTCATATTTCACGTAGCGGCTTTGGTATTTTGACCGTACCCCCGATGTCTACCAATTGCTATGTTTTGTTTTTGAGGATCAAAGTACATTGGCAATTGGTTTGCCTTCCCCATCAGTCACTTGGGATCCTGTTGTGAAATAGGCCTGGGAAGTAGAAACGGCATGAAACAACTTGAAATCATCACCCAGTGTGCATAAAAAACCAGCTGAGGAATCCAATTCTCAGTTCCCGGCCAGAATTTCTTTCAGTTGATCTCGGCTGTAAGCATTGAAGCTCACACGTCGAACACCAATGCGACTGCAAGGAAGCTTGTGCTCGCTCGGTGCAAGAGAAGCATCCAAAGGTGAAGAAGGATTGCTTGCATCATTGTCACCAAAATCGATCGAAATAGGAATGATTGTCCCTTCTGTTTTCAAGGGGAGCTTGTTGTGTATTTAGAATGCTACGGGAAGCCCCTGCCATTCAATGTCAGCATGCCTTTGTCAAATAGATTATACACCAGAACACCAGAGTTCAAATTGAATCCACTGTGCTGATTACACTGACTACACCAATAAAAAAAAGAAACACAACAAACTCAAAAATAAAACAAAGTCATCATTGGCAAGGGAACAAGACCATATAAGACCATCCTTTTCAAATTATACTCTCTGGAAAATCAGCATTTTCAAGGGGTAAATCATCGAATTCATGGGCCAGTTTCCATAGCTATCTGAAATAGGCACACCAGTCAGCGTGGGTCCTGGCGACTCGTGGAAGCAATCGCTCTGGCAAATCCATCGTATTCGCAATTGCCTCAGTGGCAGTGGCACTGTTCTTTCAATGGACGTTGCCCTCACTGGATGTATCAAGCGTTAAAAGAACATGTTCCGATTCCTGACAATTCCACTCAGAATTATGCTCAAAGTTGTTCCAATATTTCCATCACTTGATTACACTCTCGAGTAGTGAATGATGAGTTAATGAGCCAACCCAACATGCCAAGTTGGCAAGTGATTGGCTCACTCTTCGACATCTCCAAATCACTTTTTTGCTGAACAGAAGATAAAAAGTTACCAACCATCACCAACCACTCACTGCTCACTCGTTTCGCTCTTCACCCGCACTTGGGCCGCCAGACCACTACCGCCAAGCGCGCTGAGGGGTGAGAAACGAGGTCAAAAATCTGGTAGAGCACTGATTGCGCCTGCCCAGCTTCACCCACAATGGGTTCCCCTGGAAACATGCCAAGAAAAAAGACCAGAAACCAATAGGTTCCTGGAAGTACTGGAATGATACCCGACCCGTATGCATAGTTATCATAGTTAACTAAGTGTTTTGGCAAAGATTTGAGGCATAGTTGAAATATGTGAAACATCTCTCAGTGGTCAGTTGTTCTTCAACCAAAGTACCAACTGCTTACAAACCATTGACCAACCATTTCCCAGCCAGCCAACTCTCTGAGTTTTTGGAATGGCCTTAGTCAGAAGCGCATCCACTTCGTCGATCAAGAGGATGGTGACCTGGTTTATGCGGGATATATTCCACTAGCTAAGCTAGATGGGGTAACATATACCAACACACCTATTGTAGGCCACTATTTCACTAGTGCTCTGTGCACTTTTGAATACGTTTGCCTGTTGTATACATATATAACATATGTGTATATATTGATATACACTAAACGTGGATATGCATATCAATGCAATATATATATATATGACTGATTATATGCATATATATATATATGATTATATGATATTTTGTGCATACATATATATATATATATTTATATACATGTATCATAAGTCGTGCGATAATTGTTTGGTATTGTGTATACGTATAAACATAAAAGTTAGATTCCGTTCCCTTGACATCATATACAAGATAATAAAATAAGATGGTGTGAAGTCCCCGACAGAAGTGGGATAACTTCATACAATCAGTATCTTTCTATTAAGGAACATGTAAATCAGTACTATCTCACGGGATTGCCCAGGCTTGTAATTTGTGATCAATACATTATATTCTGATTTGCACGTATGATGAACACCAGAAGCATATAAGTGGCAGTACCATCCACTTGAGATGTAAAACTGTAAGATTGCCTAGACAACACAGTTCCAAAGATTTCCACAGGGATGATATTGCCTACATGTTTCCGGGGTTCTGGAAGTTGTGGCACTTGTGGGATTCATGTGTAAGTGTAACATCCAGGGGGACATACTGCTATTAGATGTGGCACGCGTGGGCAAGACAAATGACCTCGCCTGCAACAAATGAACTAAATTGCCCAAACCGCCTAAGTTGGAGTTTGAAAACTGATCCAAATAAGTTTGCACAAATCGCACCAAAGGCATCTACTCTTCTTCTGCCAACCACGCCAGACGCGCCGGCGGCTTGTTGAGGGTGAAGGCTTTCCGGACCAAATCCCGGACCTGCTGATGAAAGACAAGAAGTATTGCAACCGGCAACCAGGAGATGAGCAGTTTTCAAAACCCGACATGTCATTCCATGCCATTCCATTGTTCACTAGACTTGGTGAAGAACGGGATTCCAAGTTCATGAATGACTGGAATGATGAGAATTCGAAAGATATGCTGTAAAGGGTAGTATCACATTCCAGAAAATATCATCCACCATGATGGGGTTAGCAGCCACTGCTCAGGATGTTGTTGAAACAGTTCACTTTGTTCACGTACTCTATCCACTGTCGGCTGCAGGATACTCCAACATGAGACTCTCCAACTCTGAGTGGTTTTGCACACAACAAAATTCAAATAACATGAACAACAAACTGCACCTATAATAATGACATATATATAGACCCTGGCTGGCTACTGGATATAGTCACCCATGCAGCTAGGATCTTTCACAGTGGTACAACTCAAAAGAAGGTCGGAAGAATCCCAGGTACCCTGCCATGAAGCACTTCCTGCTGTTTGAAATGCCTATGCTTGGTGATCGCAAATGTCTCTTTTACAGTGTAGCAGTGAAGCCAATCACAATATTCTTGTTTTCGCTGCTGCATTATCCAGTCAATATCCAGTCACCTTCTCATAGCAAATCCCTGATAGCCCTCAAATAGCATCTATACGGCTACACATCATTGAACATCAACGTCTTCAAACACATTCACCGAGGGTTGGCTTCCTAAAAAAAATAACTGATCGAAAAACACAACACATTCAACACATTAAACATATACTCAAATACCAATTAGGATTAATGACTCATTAAGACTAAAGTTATTCAATCCCATTAATTACTGATTAAGACTAATCACCAACTCGTCCAAGTCCCGGATCTCGCCCTCTGCCTCTGCTTCCGTCGACTCTCGCGACTTCGACGGTTTTTCGGAAGCCACCTGCGGAGGCGGCTTACCAAAGCCATGTTTTTTTTGGTGGAAAATCAATGGTAAATCCATGGCTTCGCCATGACACCAACATAGATAATCATATTATAATATATATCTATATACATAACTATATATACAAGCATTACATAGTTGTTTTAACGGTGGATGTTTGATGCTGCGCAAAAGTTGCGGATATCTAGTATAAATGAGCTTGATCACCAATACGGTACGGAGATATCAGTGTGGCGCGAAAATTGAATCTCTGCAGAGTCGCTGGCACTTGAGGTCAAGGAATAGGCAATGAAGTGGGGCACTTTCAGTCCAAAACATGTGCGCCTTGGTCAGCCTACATGGTATACAGGGTATGATCATCCATCCCATCATGGGAATGCTTGCAATGGGTACATCAGTTCCCCTTCACGGATTGATGACCATCCATCAATATGAGCAAATTGTCCAAGTATTGACCATGAGACATTTGGGTCGTTTTCACAAATGGTGACTTAAACGGGACTATGATAATGGGAAATATAGTGTTGATATGTGTTGATATAACATTAGACAGCCCAGACTTTGGAGATGTATGGGGTTGTCCAAAAATTGGGGCCTCCAGCCGCCTCCAGCGTCAAACATCGGGGTGAAAAACGCACGAATGGGGACTTCATCCAGCAATTCTGAGGATGCATGGGGAATGGGATTATAAAAACATATTACCCTCTGGTTATTCAACATAGCCATGGAAAATCCCCGAACTAAATGGAGGTTTATAGCTGGGAAAATCATCCAAAATTAGCCAGCTATTCCATGACTATGTTAAAAAACCAGATGGTAACATAGCCATGGAAAATCACCATTTTTAATGGGAAAATCCACTATTCATAGCCATTTTCTATAGGTTTGTGCAGATGGATTCCCAAAAATTGCCATTTCCAATGGGCTGATGCGAAACCATGGGAGTTTAGAGGTACCCTAGGGCCGGCTACCCTTGGTGATTGATCCCCAAGAAACCCTCTGGTAAAGTAACATAGCTATGGAAAATCATCGTATTTTTAATGGGTAAATCATGTTAAATCAAATATCAATGGCCGTAAATTACTGGAGGGATCTGGAGGGTATACCCTCTGGTAAACTAACATACTAGTGAAAATCACAATTTTTCATGGGAAAATCCACTATCAATGGCCATTTTCAATAGCAAACTGTTAGTTTGCTGGAAGGTATTCCCAATTTGATCCCCACAAAAAAAAACAACTCCCCAGTCGCTGGCGGCTTCCCGATGACCTGCCGCCAAATCTCCCCGAAGACCGCGCTGGGTGTGGCGAGAGACCTAGACGAACAAACAGGGCGAAGACCGATGGATGCGATGAAAAACTGATTCTTGCATGCCTTGGTGAATTTCGATGGATTATGGATTTTTCCATGGTTTCCATGGATGTATGTGAAATATAGCTGATATATTTTGCGTATCATAATCTGGATTGATGTTGACTGATGTTGATGTACCATCCAACTGACACTTTGACCCTGAGAATCACTACGTAAAATTGGAAGAGTCAATGTGACTGTGAAGGATGGTGAATCGAATTTCCCTATGCTGATGTTGATTCTATGATGAAATCCAATGATTTTCTGTGGTAAACTAAATATATAATATAATATAATATGATATAAATATAATATAATATAATATAATAAAATATAATATAATATAATATAATATAATATAATATAATATAATAAAATCCAATAGAATATAATATAATATAATATAACTTTCATATAATACAATATAATACAATATAATATAATATAATATAATATAATATAATAGAAAATAATATATATTTATATTATATTAAATTATATTATANTTATATATTATATTATATATTATATATGATATATTATATATGATATATTATATATGATATATTATATATGATATATTATATATGATATATTATATATGATATATTAAATATGATATATGATATATCATATATTATATATTATATTATATTATATTATATTATATTATATTATATTATACTATATTATATTATATTATATTATATATTATACTATATATTATATATTATATCATATATTATATTATATTATATATTATATTATATATCATATTATATTATATATTATATTAGACGCGTTACCCCTAAATATACTTGCGGGTGAATCCCCATTGTCTACTGCCTGAACAGCTCTCTCAATTGGGATTAAAGCACCCCTATAAATATAGCTATGTATATATATATATATAAAGACTCACGGTGCGGCTCACTTTTTAGCACAGCTCTGCAAGACCTCATTTGTCAAGATAAGTTAAAACAAGTTTGACAAAAAACTGTCCCCCCCCAGGAGCTTTTATTTTTGGGATCCCCTGTCCCTTAATACCCCAAGGAAGACCCGGCCAAACCCAAGGCANCCCCCCCCAGGAGCTTTTATTTTTGGGATCCCCTGTCCCTTAATACCCCAAGGAAGACCCGGCCAAACCCAAGGCAATCCTTGCATAAGGTATCTTTTATGGGCCACTCCAGCACCCGGCCTAACCCAAAGGAAACTGGAGATCTCCACCCATTTAATTGACCACACTACCCCTGTNCGTTCTTCTTTAAGTCCGAGGGCGTCATCCCAAAGACTCACGGTGCGGCTCACTTTTTAGCACAGCTCTGCAAGACCTCATTTGTCAAGATAAGTTAAAACAAGTTTGACAAAAAACTGTCCCCCCCCCAGGAGCTTTTATTTTTGGGATCCCCTGTCCCTTAATACCCCAAGGAAGACCCGGCCAAACCCAAGGCAATCCTTGCATAAGGTATCTTTTANGACTGATAGTCCTTCATTGATATAGATGCGAGCAGTAGAGGCAGATTGCCATCTACCCAGGACTAACAAAGAATCAAACCTACCATGAACCTGAAAATAGTGCGTAGCCCCTCCTCTACGCAATGAATAAGGTCTATAGTCGAATTTGTCCAGTCCTACCGCATGCAAAAGTTCGGAGAATTGCTTTCTCCAGGTATGGGCTTTGCCCGTTAGGGAGGAATTGGCACGTACTTGGCTTTTCCATTGAAATAACCTACGACACACATCTTCATTGTGCAACGTGACACTTTCTGAAGCGCCTTGTCGCTTTCCTGCCTTGGTGAGTCCAAGGGAAAGAACTGCCGGCCCTTTGGGCGATTGCACAGAAACATGACGGGCTTGGAGATTCAGTAACTCCCCCGTTCTGAGGAGGCCATGAAACCCTACCAATAAACTAAGAGCAAAAGTGGGCCACTCTTTAAAAATTGAATACCCTACTAAGATATACAGAGCATCAAGTGATAAAGGTGGCGCTCTGTTGGGAATCTCGTGGGTGACCCACGTTTTCATGAGTCTCCAACTGAGCTTCAATTTGCCCTTCAAGTGTGGTTGCATGTCTTGGACTGCAGCCAACACATTGGAACCTTCAGTGCGCCCTTTGCCTTTGGCCCACAAGGACTCCAAATAGTCAGACAAGACTAAGTCCAAGCGCATAGGCGGAAGTGGGCAATTCCAAGTTTTCTTGGCGTAACCAACCATAAAAATCTGACCTAGCTTTATCATATCTAGCTCTAGTAACGGGCTGTACAGTGAGGCTTTTGAGCGAACCTAATGCTTTGCGTGCTTTAGCTCTGTCGTTGGCGGTGNCGTCGCCAATAACAGAGCGTTCACACGAAGAATGGTTCGTCTCAACTTCCTAGAACTAGATCGCCCCCTACTAAGGGAGTGTAACACTACCAGTGAATCAACTAAGTGCACGAATTTGACCTGGAGCTTCTTGTGCCTCTCCAGCCTCCATCGGAGTGCCGTGAGCACGGCTCGCATTTCTAGTACATTGATGTGCTCTTTGGATCCAGTCCAGCGCCATGCAGCGACAGCCTTCCATCGCCACAATTTTGCTGGAATACTGGACCGCAACCGATGGTACTTCACCAGGTCATCACTGGCGGTCTGAAGTGAAATGTCTTCTCCCTTCATACTTACCAAGGTGAGGAGCTTGCTCACCAAGGTTTTAGCCTC
>BGPT01000106.1:365826-416584 GCA_003297045.1 Symbiodinium sp. clade C Y103
GTATTGATAGGGAGGAAAACGATGCCTATCAGCTTCCCAACGCTTTTTCTCACTGGGGGTGATTTGATTCACCCCTGCTGGCTTGTAGCCAGGCTTCTCCCGAGGCCTACTTGTCGTAAAAGTGGGAAAGGGTGAAGGGTCATCTTTGGCCCACCCTGTCTGTATATACTTTGTGGCATCTATACAAGTTGCCAAATGAACGCTGGCCCTTCCTGCGGGAGTCCTCGAAAACTCTACACCCGGACCTTCAATAATTTCCCAGTCAACCCAATAGAGTCTGGGACGATGAGCAAGAGATACTCCGGCAGCATCAATGTGCCACGGGGGACTCCCAAATGAGGCGGTCATGACATTCTCATCAGCAAGGTCCATGGAAGCCACACTTTCCATGAGTGCCTGCACCTGCGCCCACGGAAAGCACTTCCGGACCAAGTCTCGAATTCGAGCTACATGGGAGAACAGGGCGCTCCGTTCGTCCCTCAAGGCCCCCTTTCGGGAGGCGTTTAAACCGCTAACTCCCTGACACGGAGGACCAGCCCCCAAAACTACTAATGAGACTTGAGTGAACCGTTGAGACCATTGTTTGACCATTTCATGGTCTACAAGGTGAACATCTGGGACCACTACAGCACCTGGGAAGTGGCTTTCTACCACTCGATTTGCCTCCGCTGATTTCTCGACGCTGATGTGTCCATGCACATTCCATCCCAAGGCATCGGCCGCCACTCTTAGTGCTCCAATGCCATCGAACAAGCCTATGGTGAGAACTCCTGTGATTTCACAGGGCTCAACCACATCTCCCCTTACATTACAAGCACTAGCTGTGATTCCCCACGGGGTGAGTCCCTCACTGGCAGTGACACCCCCCCCATGTTGTGAGGCATCGCTAGCTGTGACCATTGGAGAGATTTCACTCCGGAAATTCATGTAAGCTAATGGAAGCAGCCCTAAAAACCTACTCAACTCTGTCACCACCTCTGGTGGGAGAGTGAATTGAACTACCGGAGGATAGCCTGTACAGTCCAAAATGAATTGCCAGATGTGATTGAGACTACCCAGGAGAGGTCTTCGAAACATGGCTATGTACACAAGACCACCTCCCACGATCTGCATCTGTTTCTGACTACTCGTTCCCTTTTCTAACAGGAGCTTCGTCAGATGGGCGTATTTGAGTACCTTCTCCACTTTGGGATAGGCAATCCCTTGCCTCCCATCTACGATAGCTCCCTGGACTTCAGCCTTCGCCTGCCTAGCTACCCCCTTTTTGGGGTGACGCGGAATCCCTAGCTCGGCATATGTTTCCTGCAAGCCTTGGACCAACGCTGAAGGTTTCCCTTGGATGGTCTCTGCCATCTCTTTGGAGGTACGCTCCAGCTCGTCAAAGTTGTCCAAATAAATTCTATGTACAGGGTTGGCCACTGAAAAAGGCCTGTCCTTGCGCAGTTCGGCCTCAGCTCCTTGCAAGTCAAGTTTTTTCAATGACTGCTTGAGCACATACCTATGTACATGCTGGGCCAATGACACAGAATTTTTAAATCCCATCGGGAGAACAGCGCTGCAGGGATACCATCTGCCGGGCCGCTCTCCCGCCAGACTAGAAGGCAACGGTCTGTTGAATGCCAAGTACGGATGCCATGACTTTGGTATCCTAAAAATGTAAAAGAAGGCTCTTACATCCTCAGAAGAGACCAAGAGGTCCTCATGGGGTTGGATATGTAATGGAGCCATCCCGGCCCAGGAGGGGAGAGTACTGACATCACCATCAATCCCCCGGACCACCCCATTAAGGGGCACCAGGTTCATGATTATTCTCATGATNAGCCATCCCGGCCCAGGAGGGGAGAGTACTGACATCACCATCAATCCCCCGGACCACCCCATTAAGGGGCACCAGGTTCATGATTATTCTCATGATTTCCGTTGTGCCATGAAATTCATTTTTTGACACCCCAAATAATCCGTATGGCCACCCACTTTGTAGATGTCATCCTCATGAATGCGGGAGAACACTCCTCTGTCCAGGAGCTGAGCACAGAACTCCTCCCAATCTTCTAAAGGAACTAACACCCTAGGAGGTTTACACCATTCTTGATCCTCTGGATCTAGAAGGTAGTCCTCAAAGTTAAGGACATAGTGACGACAGCCTAACTCTACCACATCCTCAAGCGGTACGCTGCCTACCTCAGGCGGCAACGCGGGAGAGACATTTTTCCAGCTCATTGATTGGGCTGTAAGTACTTCCTCTCCCTTGTAATCTACTCCCTTTACTCTGAAAAACTCTGACCAATCCGGCATCTTGTCCTCAGACTTCCAAGATGCAATCCGCTCGCAATCTTCCATCAGTCCCCTCAAGACCGATTTCTGATATTCCGATATCACCTTACCAGCCTCAGTTCCTTCACCGTTTAGAGAGTTCAAAGAAAACACCAACACTCTCAAAACAGTGCGTTCAAAAGGGGAGTTCAGGGGGAACAACTGGCCCAAAATTGAAGGGGACGAGGGCAAGGGAAAAATCCTGCCCGTGGTCATGGTCTTGCAGAGCCGTCCTAAGAAGTCGCCCACCCTCATGTTGAGCCAGTTCATTATGTTCTCAAGCACACCCCCTGACCCCCCATCGGAAAACTCAAGACTCGCCACAGGGACTAACTGACCTACGCCTAGTTTGTCCGGTACGACTTGCTCCACAGGAGCTTCTGTACTAGGTGAAAAACCTACCTCAGTGGCAGCTGTGGCAGGATGCAAAACAGATGAATGCGGGAGATGAGACGCTCCCAAGGTGAAACCAAGCCCTCTCACTGAATCCTTTCCAAAGTCAAGTCCTTTGCTCAGAAGTCGCCCACGTTGAAGAAGCCTTTTCCTCAAAAGCCCAAACCAGCCAACCTTTCGCTTCAGCCGCATCCTCAGTCGACAGGAGCCCTTTGCTCCACTTTCTATCTTCTTTCGTCTCTTCTGTGCTCTCTTTGTTTCTTGCCTTAGACTCATCTCCTCAGGTCTCTTTGAATCTTCTCTCATCTCAACTGCCCTCTCCCGGGCCTCATAGTTCTCCTCATCTTCATGGCCTCCCACTCTCAGGAGGGTTTCTTCCCTTCTGCCTCTTTGGTCTTTCCTTTGCCTTTTCCTTGGCCTTTCTGAGTCTTCTCCTTCCCTTTGCCACGGCCCTTCTCCGTCTGGGGATATCCACCCTTCACATCCTGGTCCAGTTTGGCCTCCTTTTTGGCCAACTGGGCCTCCTGTCTGGATGACATGGAGGGCTCCGGGACTGGAACCAACTCCAATTTCTGTGAAGTGCTCCATGCTGTCCCAGCGGAGGTCATCTCGATAGCCTTCATACGCTGACACAGCGTGTCCAGCGCTTCTGCTGGACGAGCCTGGACCAGCAAGTCGCCGATCCAGGCGAGAGTTTGAAACTCTCTCCCCACGCCCCCAGAGAGACGTGAGGAGAGGTGAGCTCGAGCGTACTGGGTCATGATTGGCGGGCGGAAGGGTCGTCTCGTCGAGGTCCCAGTTGCTGCCACTGGCCTGAGTGACAAACTGCTTCATCTGGGAAATAGATTGGGACGCCAGAAGTCCCGGGGCCAGACTGGAGATCCTGTGCACTTTGGATCTGTCGGCCAAGATCATGTCCCCTTCCATGTCGCTTGAAGTCGTTNGATTGGGACGCCAGAAGTCCCGGGGCCAGACTGGAGATCCTGTGCACTTTGGATCTGTCGGCCAAGATCATGTCCCCTTCCATGTCGCTTGAAGTCGTTGAGGTCGATGTAGTGGCCGAACTGGAGGAGTCCCGATTTCTCTTCAGGACTCGGCGGACCTTCTTGGTCAGCTTTTTTCGGTGGCGGACATTTGGGTCCATCCCTGTTCCACCATACAGGGATTCCAGACTCTTTCGAGCCACCGTCTTGCCTCCCAACTTTGGGCGGCCGGGAGATTTCTTCTCTCCCTGCTCTGCGTCCTCTTTCTGCTTGGCCTTCTTCTTCTTTTTCTTTTTCTTCCTTCTCTTTCGACTTGCCGAAGACGAAGATCTCACCTCGGCTGCCTGCTTCAGCTTCTCCTCCTCTCGGCGCCGCCATTCAGCTTGGTCCGCAGCTAGCAGCTGCGTCTCAGACTCTTCGACCAAGTTCAGCTCCCACGACTTTTCGTCTTCTGGTCTAAGCCGTCTGATGCGTCTTGCATGCACCAAGTCAGGCCCTTCCCGAAGTTGGGTACAAGAAGGGCGGCAGAGATGCACCCTAACACGGCACGGCTTGTGCGATGTTCCAAACCTCAGGAGTTGTTCGTTTTTGGTGCCTGACAAAATGCCCACCAGCTCGCGCTCGTTCTCTTCTATGACTTCTTGTTCAACTCGAACAGCAGCAGGACAAAGTTGTTGATTGTAGCTGCCCTCCGGGATGAGGATCAAATCACCCNGACTTCTTGTTCAACTCGAACAGCAGCAGGACAAAGTTGTTGATTGTAGCTGCCCTCCGGGATGAGGATCAAATCACCCTTCTTGACACGACCTGGTGGAATTTGACGAGCTTCTACTAGAGCACCTCTCAGGTAATCTTCCTCCCCACTCACTTTCTCGGGAGCTTCCTCTCTCTCCTCTGGAGCAGCCTCCTCTTCTTCCTCAGCAGCAGGTCTATGTAGAACTCCTCGACGTGATGCTGGCCTTCTCAACACCTCAGGAGCCGCAGCTGGCCTCCTCCTCATTTACCACGTTGCTGCTCTCGCTCCTTCTTCCTTTCAGCGCTGGGCCCAAAGAAGTAGATGTCCCACTGAGGATTACCCCCTCTCCAAGATGGCGGAGGACCTTCTGGCTCTGGTGGTTTCAGCCTCAGAGGCGGCGGATGGGCTGGTTGTTGGGGACGGTCTGAACGTTCAGTTAGTGTCCACCGTCCTGGAGGTGGTTCGTCAGCTGCAGGTGAACGGCTTCTGGATCGCCTAGGTGGGGTCCTGGCAGCGGCTTTGCTATCCGGCTTTCCTGCTGCTGTCCTCGGTGCAGCAGATGCCGGTCTGCTGGGTCCAGGCGACGGCTTGTCCTCCTCAGCTTCTTCGGGAGATTCTTCTCCCTCAACAACCTCTAAGGGACTTCGGTCGGCTTCTTCTTCACTGGGCTCTTGCTTCACCAACTTCTTCTCCTCAGATGACCTCTCTCTGGCTCTTTTCGGTCTCCTTGAGCTCTCACGTTCGGGAGACGACCTCTTATCTCCCCTACCTCTCCTTCGGCTTCGACTCCTGTGCTCCTTGGCTTTGTTCTTCTCAGCCTTCTTGTCCTTGACCTTGGTGGATTCTTTCTTTGATTTCTTCTCAGACTTTGGGGCTTTCTCCTCTACGGCACACTCCTCAGGGGCTTCTGTCTCCTCCTCTTCTGGGCTTTGATCCGCAGGTAGGTTTATCCTGGGACTCCTCTGCCAAGGAAGCACCAGGATCTGGATGGGAACCTCTGAACTCCGCAACCTCGTTGTAGGCAAAGCGGGCCAAGTCCACGAAGTGCGATTTCAGGGCGGAGTTATGGTGGCAAGGGCCCAAGTGTGATGCCAACCTCCTCCACGAACAGCAGGCTGCGCAAGAGCAGGAGACCCAAGTTGCAATCCCTGGGTCTCCCATACCANTGGTGGCAAGGGCCCAAGTGTGATGCCAACCTCCTCCACGAACAGCAGGCTGCGCAAGAGCAGGAGACCCAAGTTGCAATCCCTGGGTCTCCCATACCACACTTAAGCCAAAGCTGGGGTGCAATAAAGTTACCTACACCGTTCTTCTTTAAGTCCGAGGGCGTCATCCCATNTTGCAATCCCTGGGTCTCCCATACCACACTTAAGCCAAAGCTGGGGTGCAATAAAGTTACCTACACCGTTCTTCTTTAAGTCCGAGGGCGTCATCCCATGTATATATATAGTCATGGGGGATTAAACCAACAAACATGCTTCTGGGGCCAGCGACAGTAGGGAAACCAATGGATTGCTTCATGATATACAATTGAATAATACGGGAAGTCCTGTAAATGTTCCGTGTAGCCTACTAAATTCAGGAATTGACCTACAGAGACCACATGACAGCACTTTTTGTCGTTTCATGGAGCAACCATTTGGGCACACAAGGTTGAGTTTTGATATGTTTGACCGAGGATTCAGGATCATTTCTTTCTTGGCACGCTTGGTGAATCGTAGATCTTCACGGATCACTATAGTGACTTCGGGTTAACCGGATAACCCAATTCCAAATCAACAAGTAGTGCCAACAGTACACTGAGAATTCCGGACACCTCAGCACCTATGATTCAGGATTTTGGCCAGGGATCCTCTCCTGAACCCAGTGAAGCCCCAATTCTTTATTGCTTCCAACTCTCCAAAAATCCTTTGTAGAAAACTGGGCATTCTTCGGAGACTGTGACCGAGTAAAATGTGCATAAATTAACCACTCTGATTTGGGAGAATCAAAGACTAAGTGTTCCCTTGTAGACTTGCCACCATCATTCCCAAGATCCATATCTTAGGAAGCTGACCAGAGATGTTCTTTCATATTCATTGCTGCAAACTGGTACTGTAAATTACAAAAGAGGCAACCACCCTTTTCGAACAACCATTCTGGGCAAATTCATGCTCATTGAAGTCGTTGGAAAGCCTAATCACAGAATCTTCTGATCCTCTGGGCTTTCGCGCATGGCATTCACATACACTGACTGAACTTGCGGCTTCCTGGCGTCAAGAGGGAAGTCTGTGTAGAGCTCGGATGTCTTCCATTTTGCAATCCAGTACCCTTCCTTCAGCCATCAAACCTGGGAAAATTCTCAAATTCCCATGTCTACTGGGACTAATTAATTATCATCTATACATGGATGTATTCATGGGGTACTTTTCAGCTAGTCCTCTTCCCGATTGGTTGAATTCCTTCCCGAGTATCTTTTAGTAAAGACCATGAAATAGCTGGGTGGATCTAGGTAACTGGATCTTAATCCCTTACCCTCCCGTAATCAAACATAACAATGTAAAATCACCCATTTATATGATATTCCCACTAAAACCTCCATTTGTAGGGGATTTTCAATTGCCATGTTTGATAAATCGTAACTTGACCAATCCCCACCTGCACTTCCCCTGCACCCCGCCTGGCAGCTTGCAGCCGCCGCACTGCTTCCAAAACTGAGGCTGTCTTCCCGGTGCCAGGGACACCAGACACATAGAGCACCTGGTCCCGGGCGTTACCCCGATGGATGATGGTTGAAGTCACCCAAAAACGTGGCAGCACAACCAGCAAAAAGATCCGAAAGCCTGGGTTTCACAATGGCAATCTGGGTCATTTTTTTCTTGACCTCACCAAAAATCACAAATATAAGATACACATAGATACAGTATACTGAAGGAAATGGGCCCAAAAACGGGGGGTTGAGTCGGATTTGGGAATGGGTGTAATTTTCCCTGCTTCCGATGTATGGCAGAGTTAATCCGTGGGGCTGGCTGATAGACTTACCAACATACTGACAAACAGGCAGAATATGGCAGAATATTCGAAAACCAAAAAGGATACATAGCAACATGGATGCGGATGCATTTGTATGGCGGATAGACGCGGATAGGGTAAACTTGTCAGTCATGCGGCTTCTCAATTACATCATTTTACATCATTTTCGGTTCCTGACCTCAGGGGGGATTTCTCTTTGAGTTTCCAAGGGTGGAACAGGGTGGAACGTTTCCAAGAAGTGTGACAGAGATTCACTTAGAACATCGGCAGCCCATGAGCAAAAGCCACGCTTCTACCTAACCACTTAGGATGCTCGATCTAATCATCTAATGTTCATTTATAAGGACATACTATGACAATTGGCTCACACTGTAATTTCTACAGTAAAACATATAGAAACTGCCGGAAATGAACCAGCCCTGAAAAAATATCACTCAAATATAACCGAATGAAGGTGACATCATACTACCAATTGCAATAATCATAAATCATATAAAGCTCGATGCATCCAAACACTTCCTGGGAAGGTACGACAGGGTTTAGGCCACAACAAAGACACAACGTCACTACTTTGGGCACCTCTTTTCGGCCTCCATCCTTCACAGAGGTACGAAGGAAGTCCATGACCTAAATGCCGGGAGGCGCTGAAAATCATCTTCCAGACCCAAGCGGGTTCCATGTCAGATTCAGGAGGTGTCAGGATGGATATCAAGGCCAAACATCCCCAATGTTACATTAGCTATAGTTTGGATTTCAACGATCCCACATTGGTGGTCTAGTTTATGCCAACGGCGCCACTTACGACCCCTCCGTTTTAAACACTTTTTACACTTCCCTTGGTTTCTCCCCACGTTCACACTTGCCTCAAGTACTTGCCTCAGCTTTCTGGATGTTGTCACGCATTGAATGTGGTGTTGTGTTGTAATTACCTTTTGGGGTGGGGTGGGGTGGGGTGGGCTAATAACGTTCAGTTGCACTTGCACACATACGTNAACGGACATGATGAAGAGCTTCATGTTTCGATACAACTGCGGCTGTAAGATATGGCACTTGTTAGGAAAGTTGGCCAGAGACTTTGACTAAATAATGTGCCCCCCCGCAAACCTCTGAAAACACCTCAAAATATACTGCAAAAACCAATACAAAGTCAACTTGTCATGCCCCCGCCTCACGAGGGTCACATGTTTTGAAGTCGTGAAATGGCCACCGAAGTTGCGAAATACTGCAAATACCAATGCATGTCGTCAGAGCCTGAAAAAAAAACCTTGTTTTCGAAGGGGTCGCAACCGACGCCGTAGCCTAGTTTATTCTACAGTATTATATCGTCGGGTTGACTGGTACTCTGCGCTGAAAACACAAATCCTCTGCAAATGATTTTCATGCACATGTGATACTTTCCATTGCTATGGTTCTGTATACTGTTTGCGGTACAAATGGACGTGCCGGCCAACCCGGAAATCATCCAAATTATATATGTTGAGACCTCCCTTCTAGATGTAACATGAACATAGATAAGCTATGTCTTCAATGCCCAATCTTGGATACCCTGCAACAGAAACATGGTTAGTTATATAGTTTGTAAACCCATGTTCAGCCATTTTATGCTTGACTTGCAAACCCATTTGAAATAGCCAATGATTGAAATTCAACCCACCACTTTGGCTGAAAATGGGCATACTATATAACTAATCCATCCACTTAGTCCAACCCACCTGAGCCAGTTCCACCCGAACCCATGGGCATCCTGACACGTTCCTGTTCCGTCTCCCGGCCCGGCAGGTCGCCATTGGCCGAGCCCGCCTTCAAGGCCTCGAGGGCAGTGAGTTTTGAACAAAGGATGGTGGATTTTAACTATACTCTGGGGATGAACAAGGTTTACCCTCTGGTAATTTAACATAGCTATTGAAAATGGCCATTTATAGTTGAGTTTCTCATTAAAATGGTGATTTCCCAGAGCTGTGTTAGTTTACCAGAGGATAACCAACTCAAGAATCCGATTGAAACAAACGACCATGCATTAGGTATGATTAGGTGAACATGGTCCATATCATATTTTGAAATAAGTTCAAGCAACTAAAGTTGGGATTTCATGGCGATGTCATGATTTCAAAGTCTTTAAGGGGCTGAAACCATCCATAACTGGGGATGCATGGAGAACTAACAAAATGATATGGGTGCGTCTGAACAGGGGGGGTTAAGTCAGATTAACCAGCAATCATGGGGGTATAACCAGCAATGGTGGTGATATATGGGGGCTTGGATGAAATGGGTTTGTTGAGAAATGGTGGTGCCTCACAATTGCCACTTTTTTTACATAAAATGGAACATGTACAAAAAAATACACATGTACCTGTAATATTCCATTGGGATTAAGCATGCACCATTTTCAAAACCCCTATATGTGGACCTACAAAATATAGGGACAACGATGGAAAACGTGACAAACATACACACGTGTCATATCTTGTAGAGGTATCGAAACCACCAATCATCTCAAACACCATGATGCTGAAAGATTTTCATCAGGAGTCAATACCCCCAAAATTCAAGAGTCCAGACATGTAAATGAACTAATTGAACATCACTCAACTCTTGGGGAGATTCGTGGCAATTTACTAACCTCTGTGATTTTCACACCCTACCTGTTGCTGACCAAGAGACGGTTGCAGCTCGCATCAGCAGTTCTTTTGGGTTCGTGGTTGGAGCCAGTAGCACCTGGGACGGGACTACGGCCAAGGTGATGCCCCTGAGTGGTGATTTCATGGGGTTTTTTTGTGGGGGTTGACCAACAAACATGGTGATGTACTGTGGGAATTTACTGCTGGTTCCCCATAGTTGGCTAAGTGACATAAAGAATATGTGTAGGTATGTATGGTGGTATATCGAACTTTTCATGAGGTGGAGCTAAACCAACAAACGCAATTCGGGGTACCACATTGTAGGGCGATCAAAGAACTTGACAATTAAACAATTAAAGGAAAATTACAGAAACCCATCAGGAAATCACGTGTTTACTCCACACGCCAGTTTTGATTGAAAACAGGGGTGATCCATGGTGTTCCCAGCATCGTATTGCAACTGTTCTTGTCGGAAACGATGATTAATCAGCGAATTTTAAGGGTATCCCAGGTATCCCCTATTCTAGGGTGGACAAGAGAAAGCTGGCAATGGGGATAAATCATCTAAGACGGTGCATCTCCTAGGATGATGAAAAATTGTTGTACGAGCTCACCAGATATATTATGATAGCTAGTATGTTAGTATACATTAATCATTCATATAAGCCACAATCCACATATCCCATGTTCAGATATGCTCAGTTGCTGAACATGGAAATCTGCAAAATTCTGCGATCCAAGACAGTGTTTGTCCGAAGAATTCTCCAGATCTAAACCAGGACGACCTTCCTGCGAACTTCGAAACGTGCCTTTGGTTTCACCACGTTCTCTTCAGGACGAAATTGTCTTAAAGCCTCCTGCGACGGAGGGAGGTGATTGGTGCGCCACTGGGCAATCAAAATCTCCTCTGATCTTTTGAAATAGGCCATACGACAAGCATGAATCTCCATTTTTGGGGTTTATATACATGGGTTTACTAATTTTGATCCATGTCCGTACAAATCAGACTGGTGTAGCCATAGAAGCAGACGCTAAACTGCTAAACCGAGATTATTAAAATGGCCAAACAATTGTGAGCTCTTCAGACACTTATTCCGTGGTGTTAACAACCTGAAGCATACCTGAAGCATATTCCAGATGTTGGGATCATGGATCCATCAGGTAGTCCAAATGGCGCCATGTCTCATATTTTTCCATCTCAGATCACCATCAGGTGCAAACCCATACCACTCGTGTTCGTCCTTATTCTTTCTCATAGCAAATACGATCTTTCTCAAGTAGCAGTCCAACCCATTATTCATCAGTAGTATTGTAACTTCTCAAGTATGAAAAAGCCCCACAAAAAGTGGTGATGTGTGGGATTATACTTTATATACCACGAATATGGTGGGATTGAATAATAGCAGCCAGAAATTGTGGGGTTAGGCCCTTCAGTAAAGAAACACAGCTATTGGAAAATCACCATGAGGTAAATCATCTATGAGTGGAACATGGCTTCCGTTCCGTTGGTTTCCCAGAGGGTAGATTTGGTGATATTCCCATCATATCAATATCCCCATAAATCCCTACAAATCCCTATATAAATCTCAATTCCTAGGTCATCCAACTAAATAAATAAATCCAACTATCCCTACAAATCCCTATAAATCCCTATAAATTCCTAGGTCATCCAGCTAAATACACCTCGCTACCCCTCAGGGCTAAACCCCAACCGTCCTGCCGGCGCTTCCGGCGGTTCTCATCGTTCCACTCCGCTGACCACCTGAGGTGCGAAGGACGCGGGCGAGGGATGCGTCCCGGACGGGGATCCAATGAAACCGCATGTGACGTCGTGAAACCTGCAAGACACTGCTTTTTGTACAATTACATATACTGTATATGAATATACATATTTAGTGTATATATATATATATGTATACTCATATGTGATATAGATATGTGTTAGATTATTACATACCACAAAATGAACATCTATGATCATATACATATATATATATATAATTGTGTGTATATACATATGACAATGGTTATATGAATGCAAACACGTGGTTGTGGATGATAAAGAATGATCAATGAGGTAGGTTCACAAGTGACAGCAACCGCTAATTGCTGATGGTCTAATATTGTCTGGCAAAGCTGGTGAAAGGTCACTGTATATGTATCTATATATATATATATACATAGCTATATATATATATAGTACCATCTGGTAAATTAACATAGACCCTAGCAAATAGGAATTGGAAGATTCGTTTCCTTTAAAAATAGCTAAATTCTCAGGGTCTATGTTGGTATAAAAGAGGGTATAGTATATACATATCATACACAAATGTATGCCAGATGCGTCCAGTAGGTATATGATGGTATATGCGCGGGACGAGAAAACCTGCGCGGGTCCCGGACAGTGAATCACTGCTTTCCAGTTGGTGTCGGCAGAAGAACGGACCTGCGGCCACGGAATACTCTGACCCTGGTCTCAGAGGAAATCCTGTAATGTTTAAGCCTATGAATCAAGCGATCTGTCATCTTCCATGTACGTACTTATTATCTATACATGGAATTTGTTGTTGATAAAATCATAATTCTTGCTGGTCATCTGTCTATCTCTTGTTCATATCAAAGCCTTAAAGCCTTATTTTGGTTGGTTAGGTTCCCATTTGTACGGGTAAAAGCACACAATTTGTGCTGGGTGTATTCCCCTATTTTCCTAGACCTGCTAGGTTATCAGATCCCAACACATATCAAAAAAGAATGGCTATGAGTCAAAACCTTGGAACCCTAGGTACTCTAAAATAGCTAATGTTTATTCTCCCAAATTTATGGTTCACAGGTTTTGACCCCCCAGATTTGGATCCTCCTGCGGATTTGAACAGCGAAGTTCATCCTCCTGGGCTGCCCAGCGTGTACGCAACTGGGCCAAATCGATGGATTCATCCTCCATGAATTCCAGGAACTCCTCCAGACATTGGTCGGTTGGTTGGTTGAACGACCCCGGAGATTCCGCGGACGCGTGCGGAAAAAATTCTGCATTTTTTCAAAACTAAGGAACTTTCGCGGAAAGATAAACAAGAACAAAGCATGTACGGAAAACAAATAAGAAACAAATTCAAACAAGGAACATGAACAAACGAACATGATACTATTTCGATGGAAATGATATGGACATGTATATTCCTATTTTTTGGCGGGAAATCAATAGGCTTCCTCCAAGGCAAAGATGAGCTTATCAATCTGCTTGACACCTTCAAATCAAAACAAGATAGACCTTTCTGTAAACCGGAACCAGATACGAGTACCAGTCTGTTTGCCCAATTTGATATTGTTTCCGATCTTCACCTGCCAACATCTGAAAAAACCTCCGTTCGGAATCAGTTCCTGCAGACTTTAATCCTTTTTTTTTGGGGCTGGGCAAAGAAAAAAATAGGAGTGTCAATGCTTTTTTCCAACAAACAAACGTATTCTACGGTAGTAAATTTTGACTGTGAAACACACACGCAAAAAACACAACAAAATCGTCAGGTAATACTGTATATAGATACTCTCATATATATGAAAGTATATTGAACTTATCCCCGACAAAACCAGGTAGTACTCCCCAATGATGGGCAGTACTGTAGACTCTATAGTTACCTCGTTTTTATTGTTTGTCTGAAAATAATCTACCCAACAAATTCATCAGATTTCTTGGTCGAAACTATCGAAACTAAACCCTCATATTTTACCATCACAATATTAAAACAAGCATAAACAACACATATTTTAGGTCTATAAAATCATGGTGATCATATAATTCATGGTGTATCTCCCCAAAAATGGCAGTTTCTCTGAAAAATCGCTGGTTCCTGTGTAAAATATCGGTGTAAACCCCCGCATATCCAGCAGGCCCCACTCGCCTCTTGCGTGAGCACAAGGACCTTGTCCAACAGCGTTGTCAGGGGCAGCTCAAGGCACTGCCGGGGCGGCGGATTCGCCAACAACCATACAATGTGGGGCCCCCTAGATAGCTAAGTTGGTTTATAACTCCAATATCTATGGTTTGTGAACTTATGACTCTAGTTGATGGGGTTTCTAAACCAACTTATAACTGTGGGTAGGGATTTGTAGGGACTTATAGGGATATAATGGGAACAGAATGGGAATATCATGTGGAAAATGCACATATTTTGATAGACCAACCTATTTTTTGGGATTCCAAGGTTGGATATATCCCCCAGTAAACATACAAAGAGCATCAAAAAACGATGGAAAGCTCCGCATTTTCCTAGGAGTTGATCTACGTTCATGGTGGATTTTCAGCCGGAAAAGTGGGTTGTATACATTTAGAAAACCTGAATGCTAGTGGAATAGCACTTTGCTACAGGAGTGCTGAGGGCCACCCAATTTCCGATAGAATGGCCAGGAAAGAAGAAAAATAAAGAAAGCATCAGTATTTTCTGCAAACCAAACTCAGCAGTCAGCAGTGTTCAAAACCTTCTGTCATCCCATTGTACTCGTTGATTGGGGTTCTCATTCTGAGCCGCAAGTGTAATCATCCTCAATAAACCAGTTATTTATTACAACCCAATAACTCACCACTGGTCAACCCTTCTTCTTGATGGTTGAACCCTCTATCACAACCAACCAGCCACTGGGGACAAGTGAAATGCTTACTGGTTACTTTCCCGGCTCTATGGTAAACTCCTCATTGTTGAATCCCAAACTGACCATGATCAAGTATATAATCATATATGAAATTACAGTTCAAACATCTTAAAACCAAACAGCAAATCAGCGATTGAAGGTGATACATGGGGTTAATATGGACCAATCATGAAAACTAAAACTATACATTAGCAACTTAGCAACTGGGCATTGGTAAATTCTGACTTGAACCATTGCAATAGCTATACATCCGCAAGACCCTGTTATTGATTCAACCATTCCCGACTCAAACCGACCATTGACGATTCGTCAACTGGACACTGCTAAATTGAACCATGAAAACAAAACAACTGTCCCATGCCATTCTGTAGTGGTTCCTGAAAATAGGTCATCCCAACTATGGAATATATTGATTCCCCATAAAACATCTATAAACCAGGTAGTACATAACCCATAACCCCTATCATCAACCATTCAACCATCATTTATCATGTATATATATATATAACGGTTTATCTCCATGTTTGATGCTCAGAATCTCTGTGAAAACCTTAAAATCACCAATCAACAGGTGTATTTTGAATGGCTCAATGGGATCGCAGAAAACATCGTCCAAACATGGCCTCTTTGCTGTCCACGAGTTCACGTTCGTCAAAACGGACCTCCCTGCGGCCGACCGCACGGTGGATACAAGCCACCCTGGGGATATAGTTGGGACCCTTGGGATATGTATGGGATATGTAATATATATGTATATAGATGTGTATCTACTGTATACATACACCAAGCGGTTGGATAATTGTTGGGATATAGTTTGGATTTATGTAGTTGGCGAATTGACATGTATACATACAGACCCTATACATACATAAGTAGTGAGATGTAGTGAATTATACTTATCTGGAAGCCTTTCTTTGAATGATTGGAATACAGGGTTGACCATCCCAAATAGAGATCATTTGGCTTCCAGGTGTGCACACGTAACGGTTTGTGTCTGGGTCAACAGGTGTGAGTGAGGCAATAAAGAAGAACTTATTAATCACCAAGGCGGCTCACGCCAATCTCTTGTTTCCAAATTTCCAATGTGGAGTAATTCTACGGCTATAGATGTCAAACTGTCGGTTGCTGGGATGTACATGCACTGGTTGCGTGGGTTCAAATCCCACATAGGATTTGGGATCATCATGCCTAAATTGGGATAGACAAAGTTCGCAAGTCAACATTGTGGACCCCAAGGAACAATGGTTGCTGGTGGCTTCAAAACAAAAATAGACTCAGCGACAGGTGCCTGCACCATGAACATTTTGCGAAAAGATCAAACATTGGGTAGCAGTGGTTCCACAATTGTTGTGTTTTGTACAAAATCATCCATTTTTGAGGCTTCTTCCTAACTTTCCGTGGATCATGTTTGCTGTGTTGGCTCGATTCATATCAAAAAAAAACCATCGATAGTGATTGGTCTGTACCCTTGGTCTGTTCAAAGTGAAAATGGCCAATCTTGGCGACCCATCCAGCTGGTTTATACTCAGATCTTTAGATGGTAAAAACCCACAATTTTGATGGTTGAATTGCCATGTTTGGTTGTCACATGTCCTTTTTTCTGTTATATCCCATGGTGGTACTCTCCAGTTCGTTGCTGCCAACTCCAAAACGCACCTGCTAAAACATCTCAGCTCCATCTCAGAACGCCCCAGCAAATGTCTGCAATGGCAAGAGCCAAGGGGGATGAAGCAATGGCCACCGCAGTTCTGTTCGTTGGGTAATAACTCCATCTACCCATAGATACAAAAATATATATATATCCGTCATGAATCCAATTCTTTGCCTAATTACTTGTAGCCGAATTATATACATCTAGTTACAAACCAACTCATATATAATCATATACTGTATATATATGTATATATGTGAATTACATACATACTTATCTGTTTAGCGAGCTTCTCCTCGCGGGTGTTCAATGGATTCAGAATTTTCTGTCTGAACAATTGATTTCAAGGCTACACAGTGATGCAATCTTGGGGATGGGGTACCCCTCTATGAATCCAGAATCCACCAACGAGCAGAAAAAAGAACATCTGTGGGTTCGCAACTGGTCGCATGGGATACCCAAGTAAATCCTTGCTTCCTCACGTCTTGGCATATGCATTACGCCTCTACTTTTGCCTGGACCCTAAAAAAGGCATAGCAGTCTTGACGCCAATACGGCCAATACGCACTTCTTCAAAATATTTCAATATAACATGAACAAGCATGGGGATATCATATGTCATGTGGAGATTTGCACGATTGGTATGCAACAAATACAGAGTAGTGAAGCAGTGGTGTGAAGACCATTCCATACGTTTCTCTACGCTGCATCCAGATTTGACTGTGGCACAATGCGTGGTTCTCCATCAAGACTGAAATGGGTCCAAAGTGATAAGACAAGAACATACTGGCAAACGCTGCTGGATACTGTTGTACATAATGCGTGTACCTGTATAGATCCACCCTACATTGATATATACATGCATACATTCATATGCATACTTCTTGATTACATTCACACTGGGGTAGATTGTATAGTATATACCCAATCTCAATTCTTATGTACAGGACTTTATCTTTGGGTGATGTTCCATTTAAGATATTGTGACCATTGCCATTCAAAAAGGTGGTGGTGCACCGTCACCAACCTGAATTGAATGCTGGCCAGTCAGGGAAAAGTCTAAACATCACACTTGCGGGTATGAAATCCACCAAACACAACAAGGATCTCATCGAATACATTAGGGATATGAGTATATGATGGATATACTGTCTATGATATGTATGTATATATATACATATATATATATATAATATGTAAATGTATATACATATGGGTAAATATATGGGTATAAAGGTCAAAATCAGATGAGTACCTCAAAAATGTGGAATGGTCAATACTCGCTCAACATGAAGTTTCACAGCCCAAGCCTGCTTTACCACATGAATGCTTGGATGAACAATGACCCTATCATTTGTGGGGTATTCCCCCTCCAAAATACCGATACCCTACTATTCACATTGGTACCCTTCTATTGGTCAATCCTGGGTCATCAACAAGTTTCAGTCAGGCTGTCAACTGGAAATGTGATGGCCTCAGCACCATCTTCAGTTCCTTCTGCTCATCCTAGCATCAAATTGGGTTTGCGTCATGGTAAACTCACCTAGGTACGGACAATGCCACATTTACAGACGATTTACCTATCAAAATGGTGATGTTCCATAGCTATGCTAGTTTAGTGGAGGGTAGATTGGTAGTTCACCCATGGCTAGCCGGGAAATCACCTATAAATTCCGTGGCAAATTTATCTATAAATGATGATTTTCCAGCAAGCCGCTTTCTGGCGGGTATGCAAGTCATAAGATAAACAAGGATCCTGTGGACCCTGGGCCCTAAATTTTGATCCCCGCATTTCTTGCTTTATTCAATGGGCAATCTCAGCGTCACTAGGAATCATCACATTTAAAAGGAATTCTATATACAGGATATATACAATATATCAGGTGCACTGGAATTGGCAATCAATAGACCTTTTCACGGAATTCCATGACCAATATATGTACAAAATGGGCACCCTACATAGTCAAGCTGCTTTTGAACTGGGCTAGCTGCTGGCAAAATCTAATTATGGTTTATGGTAACGAATAATCATGGTCTTGTGGGGTCAGAAACCAACTTAGAACTGGAGGACCTTAACTTGTGGATATTGATATACCCTCTGGTAAACTAACATAACTATGGGAAATCACCATTTTTATAGGTAAATCCACTATAAATGGGCCATTTTCAATAGCTATGTTAAATTACCAGAGGGTATACAAACTACAATCCTCAATGGATCTTTCAAGATCGATGGGGCTGGAGATTCTGGAACCCATGGAATGTGTGCACAATGGTATATAAGATGTATAGATATAGTACCCCCCAAAAAAGATAGAACATTAGAATCCCACCAAAATAGTGGTAAATACCTTCTCTATTCTTTGTTATTGTTGGTCGCTCTAGATATTATATCATATTATATGAGTAGCGGAGAACTTTATTTGTTAAATCTAATGCCGTATACAAAGTAGGGTCGTCCCCGTGCGGTTGTGAGGATTTCAGTACTCCCGGAGGTATCTCTATTGGGTATCAGTATAGGGTCGTCCCCTATCGCTTATGAAGGTTTTGTGCAACCTCAAAAACGCCTAGGCGAAACAAGACTAAATTAGTATTACAGTATTACAATGATTTTGTCAGTTACTCGTTTACATATATATATATACATATACATACATATATTATCATATATTTATCCACACCTTTGTGAACAACAATGCCAAACAAAAGGAATCAATACATATCAATACAATTGATACAATAGACATAATTCTCAGCCACCGACACACACACACACAATCATTCTTGGAACTTATCCATACCAAAAAAAAAGACAATTGATGCTTATCTCAAACTTGGATACCAAATTCTCAGTAATTCCTGAGGTCACCAAAAGATCCATCTGATTTTCCCTACCAAACATAGATTGAGTGGATCCTGCTTCTTACGTGTTTCACGACTAGGAATCTGCTTTGAGTTGATGGGGATGATTGAAAGCTCCAGCGGGGTGTCTGCAAATATGGGGCAAATGATGTTCAACACCTAGGTATCATCAGGATTTAAGGCTAGTTTACATAGGGTTTTTTCTGAAAATTAGGGTACCCCCAATTCCAATGGATTATCATCACTATACCCATTAAATTGGTGATTTGGAGGGTATACACCATTTTCAGACACCCACATTCTCAAGGAGCTTACTTGGCCCGCATCAACCGCGGCACATCGCCGCCCTGTCCTGAATCAGCTGGCAGATTTCGCCCAGCACACGGCGTTTCCCCAGTTGCGCCTCCACCACGTCGCCCACCTCATTTGTGGGGACCCCTCCCACATTTGGATAGATTTGGGATGTGGGGAGATGAGAGACAGAATTCATGAGGCATGCTGACAGATCAACAAAACCCCAGCTTGATAGCCTCTAAACCAATCAGCTTGGGTTCAATAATCCTGGCTTAACATGATTCTACCAAACACCGTATGGCTCTGTCTGATCAAAATATATTGCTTCATCTATCTATCTATCTATCTATCTATCGATCGATCCATCCATCCATCCATCCATCCATCCATCCATCCATCCATCCATCCATCCATCCATCTATGTGTGATCACATCAACGCATTGATCCATCAAAAAAGAGACCTACAGATTTTTCCTCGATCACCCCCAGACGGCCACCACCGTCACCTCAACGGTTAACTCCCTTTGTCCTGGCGCCACGGCTCGGATTCACGGCCCCGAGTTGACCATGGATTTTCTTGTGAATTTACCATGATTCAATTCTGGGACAAAACGGATATTTGTATGAGTATATACTATAGAATAGTAAAACATAAAAAAAAAATAATATAATATAATATATAAGAATATAATATTATATATTATAATATAATAAAATACAATATAATATAATATAATATAATATAATATAATATGATATGATATGATATGACAACATATAATATACTATAATATAATATCATATAGTATAAAATATGATGTAATATAATATAATATAATATAATACAGTATAATATAATAAAACATATTATATTACAATATAATATAATATAATATAATATAATAAAAAAATAGTATAGTAAAACATATTATATTACAATATAATATAATATAATATAATATAATATAATATAATATAATATAATATAATATAATATAATACAATATAATATGATATGATATGATATGATATGATATGATAACATATAATATACGATAATATAATATCATTTAATATATAATATAATATAATATAATATAATATAATATAATATAATACCATTTAATATATATTATATATATTATATATTATATGATATATAATATATAACATATAATATAATAACCCGGGGTACCGTCCGGTAATCATGGCAACTGACAGACCCCCATAAACTGAGGTTTTGACAGGAACACATCTGTACATAAACGGTGGGATTTCCCATTGCCGCGTTGAACTACGGGAATAATTGGAATATGGGGAATCTGTAAATAGGGATATATAGGGATATAATGTGATATAACTTGATATAACTAAACAACAAGATGCGATATGTGCCAGTCAACTTACGTGGTATGGTTTATGCTCATCCATCCGCCATGGAAATCCAGACAACATGGGTTATGAGACCCAAAACGGATTGATCATCCCCCCAAGACAGGTATAAAATCCGAGTTTTGACCAGGGCACATAAAAAATGACCATACCATTTGCTGGGGATATGATTGGGGTCGCCGTGGGCTAGTGAGGGGGGATATATCGGATGTAGCCTCCAGTAAACTGATTTATATGGAAAACCTACAATGACCATAGATCATTTACCTTAGGAAACCATGGCTTTTCGACATACCGTAGACTCGTTAAGGGTACTTCAAACGGATGATACATTCAAGACTTTCATGTCAAGGAAACGGACTAGGTTTTTGAACTTTACCCTCCTCCAACACAGCGATGGAAAATGGCTCATTGGTGGTTTTCCATCCTAATGAATTGTGGGTTTGCCAGTACAGAAATTGGGCAATACACCTGCTTTGCAAAACCCAAAGTAATGTCAACCAGGATACAGTACCTGTGGGTAAATGGATTTTGACCAATCCGTTTACAAAGTAAATATCCAATTTGTGTTGCTACATCTTGGTTTATCTAATGTTTTTTCATGGTTTATTCACATACATTGTTTTCGAATTGGAGATCCTCAGCAACCATGGCATCCGGCAACACCACGCTATTGTGCTCCCTTTCAGCCTTCCACTGATTTTGACGTTCACGCCACTCTGTCGGTTGCTGCATTGCAGTGCATCGCTGCCCTTTTTTGCCATGCTTTGGACACAGGAAGCGGACATGAACCAACAGCACTTGGAGACATGTTCCATGCTTATATCAGGGCAACATATATGGCATCCGTCCCCTACTGTGATGGCATCCGTCCCCTACTGTGATGGCCATGGATGGTTCATGCCGTCCGATGCGCGGCTCATTGGCTCGTTGCAAGGAGCGGAGCGCTGGGCCCTAGCAGCAGGGACGGAAATGGGACGGAAACGCCAGATATGAAGCGACTTGTATCAGCCGTATCATCCCCAGAATATCCCAGTGGAAGATATCATTGGGATGATACTAAATATGACTGGGATTGTATTGCTCGTACAAAGTGGATCTCCCTAGATAGATAATTTGGTTTTTACTAAGCTACATATTATGGCAATAGTGGATGTTTCTAGTGGATGTATGTACAGTGGGATGGATTCATAAGCCAACTAACGACATAAGGAGCCCATATTGTAGGACCAGCACCGAAGATGGACAGTTTACTAAAGACTGCCAACAATGACCAACGAGATTAGGTCGATTGCACATGTTGGATCTCTCTTTTCAAAATAGATTCAACATGCTTTTCCAGAGACTACTGGTTTTGCCTAAAGTCTTGTCTATTCCCACTGTCTATAGTTTTTGCAGCATCAACGCGCCTCTCAACGCACAGGTCTGCACTTTCGGATGCTAAATTGACACCTGACATGGCCGGATGTTTTGCAACCATTTTATTCGTTGCTTTGAGGTGTGCTGCTGTCATCCCCAATCTTCTCAAAGATCAGTTTACGACATGGTTAGCCAAGTTGGATTACGACAAGTATAGCTAGGGTTGATGGCAAATCCATGTATGTAATATACATATGCATAGATATATATATATATATATACATATATGGGTATAGTCCATTTACATAAGAGCTTTTTACAGTGTTTTACAACAGCGGCTACCAGGAAAGAAGCCAAGGCTACTGTAATGGAAGCAAGAGCTCTTTGCCATTTTTTTTATAGAGGTGCGCGTTTCATAGAAGTTATGCACGTTTCACAGAAGTTATGCAGGTTTCATAGAAGTTATGCATAGTTAGGCACGTTTCATAGAAGTTATGCGCGTTTCATAGAAATTGTGCACGTTTTATAGAAGTTGCGCACGTTTCATGGAAGTTACGCACGTTTCATAGAAATTATGCAAGTTTCATAGGAGCTATGCACATTTCACAAGCCACCTAATAACGTTCTTGTTCAACTGCGTCCCACATTGAAGCTCTTAAGCGCACTATACCGATATCTATCTATATATATACATAATATAGTTATAGATATATAAATAGGGCTTATGAACTAGAGTATCACGTGGGGGCACCACATTGCAATTGTTGGGAATTCTTCTGACTTGATGGCTGTGGTTGGTTGACTCCACACATATGGGTTCCACACAGAAACACTCTGTCGTTGCTACCCAAAGAGAATTTGTCGGATGATCCAGGTAGAGATGTGCACCTCAGAAAGCACGGGCCAGCTTAGTCATCACAATTTACCCTCTGGTAAATCAACATAACTATTGAAAATGGCCATTTATAGTGTATTTTCCCACTAAAAATGGTGATTTTTAATAGCTATGTTAGTTCACTGGAGGGTACCCCAATTTACCTCAGTGTTGTCAGTTACAGAACATCAACTGACCCCATCATACTTGATCCCAAACTCAAAAGCCTGTCATGGCTGGCCTTCAATAACCCGCCAAAATATGATCAATCAATTCTATATGTTCCTCCGTGTTTGGTTTGACCACATATTCCATGGATTACTCATTTGCCATCATTGACCAATCAGAGGAACTCGAAGATACTCAATTGTGCTTGGTTTCGCCTCGCATTTTCATGGTTCGTTTATGTTTCCCCACAATTTATATTAATTTAATGCATATATATATATAGAGACAACTAACTACCTATGTCCCAAATATTCTTTATCCATATCCCCATATGTGTGTTTATAATTGTTTCTATCATTTATATGCATCTAGATGGAGGTTTCCTAAAATGGTGGTACCCCCAAATCATCCGTCTGAATGGGATTTTTCCATTACAAACCATCCATTTTGGGGTACCCCCATTGATGGAAACACATATGTACACATCCATTGTATATATATATATACATATAATATAGTACGTACTATTAACAATAAAATATAAATGGTTATGGGTCAAAATTGGGTATCCCAATAATTGGATGGTTAATACGAAAGATGGAAATAAAATCTGTGGTCCCCTGGGTCTTAAATTTTGACCCAGCATCATTTAGCATCCCCATATCTTGATATGTATATAATTGGTTCTATTACAGTAGTTACAGTAATAGATATTCCTGGACGTCCATTTGTACTAGAAAATAGTGACACGAAACGAAGAGTAGTTCTTTCAACAATTGTGATGACGGTCCACAAAAAGTGGTCGCCTTCCAAAAAGGACCGGTTTTGCTGGTGGATTTTTGCAAAAGCGTACTACTTTGTCAAATTGCGCTCGAGCTGAGTTGTGCAAAATTGCGCTTGAGTTGCAATATGTTTTTCTGTCCGTTTGTGCTCGGTGCCCCAAAAAAGTAATACACTTCAAACAATCAGAAAGATAATTAGTTCGACAATATTTGAACGATTTGCCCTTTTTTAATGCGTTTTAATGAAAACAAGTAACAAAACAGGGGAAGGTATTTTTTTTCGGTACGAATGGATGTCTGGGTTGTTATTATAAATATATCTTATATATCAATTATGTATAATTATGTAATATACACACATCATTTTCCTATCCCCATCTGGCACGCCTGCCCGAGCAGCACTCTGCGTCCACCCAGCAGCTCTCATCCACCGTACTGCACACACGCCCGTCCTTCGGCGCCTGCGTTGCGCGCAACGGTGTCATCAGCTACGTGGCTAGGAAATTATGTTTAAATAAGTGGAGGCATTACATAGTGGAAAATCATGGGATAATCATGGGAAATTTGAAATTTCCCTGTCAATGGAGGTATTCAGATAAATGGGTGACTTTTCAAGTGACAAGTTTGATTACCAGCTAGAAGGTACGCGTCTTGGTTTATGACACGTCCAACTAGTTCGATACATCTTCCATTAAGTGGGCCGCACATTGGACAAAATCCCACAAAATCCCAGTGGGCAAATGGGGATTTTGCACGACTGGGCAATCAACTGAGCCATTGAAGATAGCCCATTCGACAATCCCACTGTACTGGTTGGTAATTCGGTATCCAGTAATCCATGCTAATCCTGGGTATGTTTGTATAAATATAATCTCCTACAAAACATTTTGCTTCATAATCCAGGCAAATGAACCCAAAGGGGGAATTGTGGCGACTCAGGTGATGCCCACTACTTTGCTAATTTGGTTTATAATAACTAATCATGACTAATCACTACACGTCCAGTAGGGGGTTATGGGAGATATATCTATGGTCTATACTTAATGAGATGTCAAAACTTATAAAACTATAATTGCAGGGTTGTAAACTAGCTAACTAGCTTGCAGCTGGCCGGCCCCACAACACACAGCCATGATTTCTTACCTGTCTACCCAGCAGAAAAAAAATGCCACGCATCTGACCATGTCAGCACATCACATGAATCCTGTTTTGCAAAGAAATTTGGGATCACGAATCGCCATTGGCATTGTTAAAAAAATATAGCTCTAGTGTGCTCAAGTTTTCCATGGTTGTGGGTCAATGCGTCCTGCATGGTACCCTGATTAAAATGCCCAAAATGAACGATTGGATGGTTACATGTGGTCACTGATATTCATCCTATGTCGTGTAAGCTTGGACCTATCCCCAGTGGCTACCCTCTGGTAAAAACGTAGCTATTGAAAATGGCCCATTTATAGTGGATTTTCCCATTAAAAATGGTGATTTCCCATAGTTATGTTAGTTTACCAGAGGGTATGTCCAAAAATAACTCCAACTAGCCTACGTATTATTGGGAGCTCAATAGCTTTGGGCAGCGCCAATCTTTGGGTCTTGGATGTCCCACAGAGTTAGTAGATTGAACTTTAGGAAGTACGGATCAATCCCAGCTATAAGGTTTGTAAATGTTTGGAATCAGTTGTAATCTACCAGCCATTCATTCTCTTTAGGTAGCATCTCAGCATATGCCACTGTCTCAAGAGTCGGGGCGACCCACAGATCAAACATGTCTACCTCAATATGCCGATACCCATGCGGCAAAACACATTGATTTACGAATTATATAATCAGCTGGCAATTCGATTTCCTCATTCTTAAGTTATGGCTCAATCGTTGTTTTGCTGCATCCCAATGCTTGATGTTAACCATGTGTTCACCATATTCCGAACGTATATTTGTGTATATAATGCTTCCCTCTTCAAGCATTCAATCAACTGTAGTCTCACTGTCATGCGGATTCAATCAAAACCCGCAACAATACATGCTTTAGATTCAATCTCGTGCGGTTGTTGCTGGTCAGTAAGCCCATGATCCAAGAATCATTCTGGATCCCACCGTACACGTACCATGACGCACTCCATGAAAAACCCATATATATATATATATATGTATATATATATATGTATAATTAGTTGCCTGTGGGTGATTGCTTTGGGTTGGATGAACCACCACCGGCCATCACCGGCCCATATCCTAGCCTCAGCATAGACTTCACCTCGGCTTTCTCAATGCTTGGATCCGTGGTTTGCAATCCTTTTCCCTAATATTGAGTACCCCCAAGAAAGCCTGGGTTAGTATTGGATGTATTCACTTTCAAGCGTCCCTTAACTGGGTTATTCAATATTACGGGGATGAATTACCTGGGTGTAATTCATTCTAGCCCCAAACACAGTGCAATCCACTCACCGAAAAGGGGTCCTAGGATGTCTTACGTTCAAGATTCTTCCAAGAATGGGTATGGGTCAAAATGCTAGTGCCCAAAACTATGGCTGATGTATATATACCAAAAGCCAATCAAACATCTCACCCATACCAGTACCCACGTGCAGCAAAAACATGCATTACATTATATCTTGTATTTGAAAGTAAGCAATATGAAAGATGTCCCCTGCCGCGTCTATACTTTTGCAATCTTACAAAAGCAATGAATATCAACACCTTGAATCATGACATGCAGTAAATCTCTCCCTCATCTTTGTAGTACCCTACCTCGTTCAGAACCTAACCATGGATCGCAAACAAGACTTGCTTGACCTGAAATACATTGTCATGAATACATAATGTTATGAAGCGGTTTGTAACAATGCATAGTTCTAGCTTGCTAATCCCACAGTTAGGGATATCCCAAGTAAATGATGTTATATAATCCAGCTGGCATCAGTGGCCATTTCAGGAACCTGAATTGGAGGTACCTACCATATGGAAGATCCAAGGCCTATGTCAGGGGACCCCGAAGTTTCACCCGGCTTTATCTGGTACAGTACCTCCAGTTCGGGCACCTCAAATGGCCATTGATGATGAGTGTGGATAGTCTTGAAATATGTGATCCCCCAGGTCTGAATTTGGATCCAGAACCATATATGGCAATTGATCAACTATGGGAAGTATGGGGGAAAATCGGGAAAACCACCTATATACCTTCATAGGGATTTTGCCTTTGTCAGGTCAAATGTCAGGTATCTAAACGGCCTAAGCCATGGATTTCCGTGGGTTCCCAACACAGCCGAGTGTCCGGAAACATGACTCTCTTCAGGCAGGGCGTTCGCGTCATCAATTGCCACCGCGACTGGCGAGTCGCGGGGGAAGCGGAGGCCATCTGTATATGCATGTGTATAACATAACATGATACATATGTGAAATATTATGTATCGCTAGGGGGTTGGACGTTTGCCCAAAGTAGCTGTTGTTACAGAACCTGTTTCACAAACTGAACATGTCCCAAATCTTGATTGGCTGGATCTCGTGGCAATTTTTGTCGCCTGCCTAAGTTGGGGCCAAAACATGCGAACCATATTTCGCATATGGTTCCCGGCCATTGGCAGGGCTTCGAGCCAAATCAACCCTAGATTATGCCTAAATCAACTCTAAATAAAATCCTAAGCCAACCCTAAATAACATTTAGTAATTTAGCAACTTACCAGATTCACCTGCCCTCAACATGCCCAATTCTTTCATTGAAAGGTCTCCTGATGGCTCAGCAGCTCCTCACCAAATCGTTGCTGCATTTGAAGGGCTTATCTTAGATAGCCTGCAAGCAACACCTTTTTTCAGGCATTTAATTTAATAGCATGTTATAGCATGCTATATATAATATATATATATATGGTAGGCCCCCGCCCAGAAACCTAGCATTTTATATGTTTCAGATTCGTTTACATTATATGTACACTATATATTGACATACATCATATTCACACTATTGTACACCCTAAGAAACAATATATATATATATATATATAATGTATATATATATATATATGTATATATGCACATTTTTCACAACATTTTGCCATTTATGGGTATATAAATTGCCCAGCCCGTAATTGGCTTAAAACGTGGACTGGGAGGGGGGGGGCCGGTGCACGGCAGGGTGCTGGAAAATTGAAACGGGGTGCGTGGAATTCAGTTTCTGGTGCTTGAACTGTATTTTGTGGTGAAAACGTGGGGTTCAAACAGCGCAAAACTGGTGTTGGGCCTGATGTCTGCAAATCCTTCTTGCGGTGCTTGAAACTGCTTAAGTGGGGTCAAAAACTTATAAATCTGGTGCCAAATTTCTGGTTTTAGGTACGAAGAATGCCAAGACTCAACAAACAAGTCAATGAACTCGTCTGAAAACAAACTTTATTCAAATATATTCAATTTTTGGCCAAAATCTGACACCGCTTTTGGCAAATTTCAGCACCGCTTTTAGCAAATCTGGAACCAGTCGGGAACCAGTCGGGAACCAGTCGGNTCCGGACTGGTTCCCGACTGGTTCCCTATTTGCTAGAACTGGTGCATTCAAAGCGCACGCCATTGACTTCACCACCCATGTTTCTCCAGCAACTTCATGGAAACCGCCCAGGATTCTAATCAATTTCCCGAAACCCCAGATTCTGNTCCGGACTGGTTCCCGACTGGTTCCCTATTTGCTAGAACTGGTGCATTCAAAGCGCACGCCATTGACTTCACCACCCATGTTTCTCCAGCAACTTCATGAAAACCGCCCAGGATTCTAATCAATTTCCCGAAACCCCAGATTCTGGATTCCCAGCACCAAGTTTTCACCAAAAAGTGGATGATCAACACCTGATTTCTATATTTTTGACCCCAAAAAGGGGACTTTCCAACGCCACAAAAAGCAAATCTTGCACCGCTCGCCCGAAGCACCAAAAACAGTCCAGACCCACCTCTGCACCAGTCTTGCACCAGTCGGAAACAACCGTGCACCAATACCCCCCCCCCCCTCTTGCACCAAAACTGGCCAAACGTTTTAAGCCAATCAGGGGTTCTACAATATATAAACATCAATCCATGAACACTGACCTACCATTCATTCGCAGGTTGGCTTGGCCTTCTTGCGCCATGGCCGCACTCAGGCTCAGCCACAGGATGTGCCACAAGCGAAGCATGGCTGACCTGTGGCCTTTGGCCCTTCCCCAACCTTCTCCTAACCTTGAGCCCATGAAAGGAACAGGACAGTTTCAGTATAAGTCATCATTTAGATTCAACTGGCGGGCCCTTCCTGGCTTACAAGTACGGTAAACACCCAGCAAGCTTTGCTCAGGACAGAATAGAAGACAGACGATGAATCAAAATTAGCAACCCCAAAAATTGTATGCTTGGTACAAAGATCAACAACAACGTGGCTCCGCAATCATTGTGACCAAAAGTAAACCGATCAAAAGCATCCCCAACTTTATACCAGAAATACATTGGATGGTAAACAAAACGCAAGTACTGTACATCCAACAAATTGGAGGTTTAGTTGATTGCTTCTTTCGGGCCCAAAGATGTGGTTTCTGCTTCTCCCAGTCAACAGTCACAGGTCCTTCTTGACATCGGACGTTTTGGAAAAGTTTCCAACGCCTCCGATTTTTCCAGGTGCCGATGCACCCACCGGAGCATGGGTTGATTCTGACCATCGGAGTAGATGGATAGATGGTTTCTATGGGTTGATTTTAAGCATTTAAACCATATCATATGTAAGCAACACAAATGGGGATTCGCCCATGAAATAAAGGTTCAATCAGTTCTTCAAATGTGAAAACTCAAACAAATCAGGCATCTCATGCTGCATGTCCAAACAAACAGGTCTTACGTATCCATGTAAAAGAAGCATTACAAGTTCTGATCCAGCGTCTTAGTGCTTGAATGAGAACTGGTACTGAACAGCCACCTACAACATGGAACTAGCCTGTCAATCATGCCTCACCATCACATCTTGCCATCCAATTTGGTGAATCCTTCAGGGGACTTTGTGATTCCAAGGGCATGACTGGCTGACCAAACATGTTAGCCGTATCCTAATCACATCACTTGCCCATGAAGACATATATATCGGGGATTCTGCCGCCAAGTGTGTTTGCCAAATGATACTGAGTATGCTGAGTGATATACCCATCATCATCTCTCCAAGCAGTTGAAGAATCACCAAACAAAACAGTGACGCTGACCATGGTCATCCAACACTGATCTGATGCCGGCAAGCTGAGCCAGGGGATCATCGTGGCTGCTTCGCGTCCAATTGTCATCAAAAACCTGTTTCCGAAAGGGTCAAATCCCAGGCAGTGTTGTTGGTTAGATCATGCTAAATCGATAGTCTTGATGGTCAAGTCAAGTCCGCCGGAAATGTAGCCCAAACCCACGGTTTTGTGCTTGAAAACTCCTCATTGCCATTGTCAAATAAATCCCCAAGTTTTTCCCAAGCGGTTTTTTTCCCACAGCACCTGGTGGTTTCCTTCACTTTCGCCAAGAAAGCCTGGGGTCGCTGACTAGTCTCCTGCCAGGGTGCGCCGAATTAGGTTACCCAGCTCAAAAACAGGCGTTGAACCACCTGGGAAACAACTAGACTGTATTACATCATATTTATATAAATAATGTAATATAATGTTTAATATCATACGCCACTAGAAATGAGGTTTGGAGCCAGCAAGACATGGTTGCAACTGCTTTGAGCCCTTGAAATGGCATACTTAGGACTTCAAACACCACTGGGACCACCGAAGATGGGAGCCCACAGAAATTGCGAACATGGGCTTGTGGGAAACATGGGGTTCCACGATGTTCCACGTCCATTGACACATCAAACATCTCTCCTGTCAGGTTTCAACCACCGAACCTGGGGTATATGGTTTGGCTAAACACATGCGTCTGCATCTGCACTTGTGCAAAAATTGCATTTCTCGAACAGTAACTGCCAGTCCCATAGCCCTATAAATTCACCAGGTCCTGTCCATCGCTAGTCCCACCCTGAACCCATCCCAGTGGCATGGCGCTTCCTCAGATGCTTTTGGCGAGATACCTACCGACACATCCTGAACCATGGATGATTTTCCCGTTTGATGGGACTTCCCCTGACCAGCTGTAAAGAACCATCCAATCACAATCCACCACGGGGATCAACTCATCCCCGCAGGTCCTCTGGCTTCAGTGGTGTAAAGTGCGTGAAGCGCCTGAAGTCGGGGCGAAATCGAAACCACGGGAGAAAGGCTTGTTTCCGAGGTTCATAGTTACTCGACACGGGCAAGAATGGAAGTCATCTGCAGTGTATAGAACGGTTTATGATTCCATTCCAATGTGCCCATGGTCAGAATATGGAATATGGATTATGTCGTGAGTATATACATCCCTCTTAATGGATTAATGACCATCCCCCAATCTGGGTATGCAATCAGCTCCAAGTATGGCCTACCCTTCACAGCTTTGTACCTGGCAATTTCGCCTGGGACCCCAGTTTCAGTTGGGGTGCCAAATGTGGTTGCCCAAGGTCCTAGTAGTCCAACTTTCAGGACCAACATCTTAAAGTACTGTAGTGCCTAGCTTCGATACTTGGGCTTTTGGAAGGCTTTTACATCTAGATTCTAGACCTTGATAGCCTCAAAATGTGAATGAAATCAAGTTCCACAAATGCAGTCTCTCCCAAAAAAGAATTGCCTCAGTGTTTCCTGTCGAGAGAGATCCCACACAAGACCTTACCCCTAGACTCCTAGATGTCAAGCATGTGAGACTTGCATGATGAAAGCGAGAAAGTAGACCTTGAAGCAATGGTCAAAGAAATCGTACCGTATCGTACCCGATGATGGAAGCACAAAGGCACTCAAACGGTCCCTTTTTGTCTTGCACAAGCAGCCAATAGTGTCGAAAAATGTACTGTACATGGATCTGTGTACCTTGAAGTTTCAACCACATCTCCTGTCTTTTAGTGATGCTTTGGTTGACTTTTGTGGCACCCATCAGTTTCAAAGCCAAGGATGCCGTTGCAGGTTCCAGGTCCTAAAGCTATGCTACCTCCGCATCAGGATTGCGAAAAGCGAAAGCTCCTGGCGCCCCAAACAAAAAAAGGAGATCCAGTGATTGTGGTGACGCCAATCAGCATATCATTCAACCAATGCAACCATTGGTGAGTATCAATGGATGTGTTGCGGGCCATATTCTCTCATGAACTGAGTGAAACAAACATCCAACCTGAGACAGGTTGGGTCAACATAAATTGGGGTTTCTCCCAGTAGATAAAAAGGTGAACATAACACAACATTACCATTTGTTCCTACCTTGTGGCTGTCATTGTATGCATAGTGGGTTGGAGCAACGCAAAAAAAAACGGTAGATACATATTCCCATTCGATTCCCATTGATGATCCATGTTGTATATCCCCATTGTATCCAAACATGTATGTATGTCTATCTACATAATATCCCATCTACAAGTACTGAGTGAAATCTTTCAGTGCGTTGTTGGGATGATCCCTGAAGTTATGGTAGCAAATATGTAATAATTACTCAATTGCGTCATGTTATATCCCAGTCAGTGGTCAAGGGCTACTAATACAATCAAGTACTATATCATATGTCACATCTCTATGTATATACATCAATACAGTACTAATTATTACGATTAGCACTTTACAAACTTCAGGTATCATCCCGGTACCCCCGGCAGCCCCTTTTTTTGACGTTTTTCTTGATGTTTTTTGGACCGGTGCATTTTTCACAGTTGCAGCGTGTCGCAGCGCTCAGCTCGACCGCGCACTGTGGCGAAGGGGGGCGAAGGCGGCGTTCGTAGCTGGCGGGAAGGCCTGATGTCATCTACCAGTTGGGTCTATTCAAACTTAGGTACCCAATCATCATATTCTAGATAATAAACAGCAATAAAGATATGAATAAATAAATAAATGCAAAAATGCAAAAATGAACAAATAATTACATAAAATACAGAACATGCAATTTTCAGTTACCCGCCCAATTTTCAGAGAGAATTGAATTCATGAATTTGGAAAGCAAATGAGGAAGGCACTTCTGAACCACTGATAACCCGAGGGATGTCCATTATTGATGGGTCAGCTGCTCAATGTCCCTGAAAAAAAGTGAGATTAAATGGGCTGTTTCATGGTGGAGACATTCAATTTGGTAGACTTTAGTTTAGTATTGCAGACTATCATATTTTGGGGGTACAGGATGGTATAGGCCTGGTTACTCTGGCGTTGAAATTACACAAAAAAAGCATTTCCGACATGCCGATGGGGGTCATGACTGTCCCTTTTGCTAAGGGTTCAAACCCGAACGACCACTCAACCATTGGCGAACTTCACGCCCAAATGAGAGATTCTTTGAATTGATTAACCCCCACAACCACTGAAGTCAATTCATTGGTCCTGTGTAGGAAATCCATGAAAATCCCATGGTTTGAAGCATGCCCAACCAAGCCAGGGGCGTAAGCGCGGTACAAACCCGTGCGTTCCCGCGGGAACCTCAACGAGTTGCCGAGGATTGGCCACTGCCAACGGCTTCTTTCTGGCCCCAGGTGCCATGCTGGGAAGATGCTTGAAGTTAGGAATGATGGTTAGTTGTATTTAGGTCTCCACATTTGCCGGATGACACCTCCTTGTAAGTGGGATATATCCAGCAAAGCGACAGCCCCGCCTACTGTATCTGCCCCAAAGTCCAAGCAGAACTGACAGGATCATAGTCATTCGATGATCATGCGGGATATCACGCAGTTACTTTGGTTACTAACCATCTGCACCAACTTCGTCAAATCTCCCAGTGCCCCATGTTTTTTGTTGTCGCTTCTTAGCGCACAAAGAGTTGAGGCCCGTGCCGGTGGCCAGATCAACAACATAGCAATATGATTGATGCTCTAATTATATAAACCATGAGAGACGGCTACCATCCAATATGATTTTAACCATCAAGAAATGGGAATGTGATATTGATAAAGTGATAAAGTACAGTGCCCTTTTCATTGGTATCATTCCATCTATCATACTGGCTGGTTGAAAAAGGGCGTTCCCGAAAACCATACAAAACCTATTCCATAGTCAATAAATTGCTATTTTCGGCACTGCTCATGTGGTGTCACGGTCCAGTGACCGACAACCTCGGGCTCTTTGGGGGAAATGGCAACAACCACAGAGGTAGTTTTACTATTTGAAATCTCAGTGGAATGAACAAGAGACACTGCTTTGTGGTTCAGAAAAAAGGGTTCGGATCTGCTGAATCTAGCAACCAGGTTTTGAATCCCCGGGACGGTTAATGGCATTTATGGCCTTTGGTCACTGTTGTACAGGACCACAACATGGGGTGACTTCATCAGTTGGGTGTGCGGTTTGGTCACCACCAGGCGGCTTGACTCAAGCAGCTCGTTCAGCATCGCTGCCGCCACTCTTTTGGCCACCGGCGCTGGCGAAAGACTCCCAATTTCGCAGTTTCTTCGTCAGCCGATGATCCAATGGGGCTCTTAAAAAGTCGTCAAATTGAAGTATCGTGTAATGACGCATGTATGTTTTTTGATGTGCTCGTGCCGGCTTGATGTAGATATATCCATTCGGGATCATTTGGGTATTGGTCAAACAGATCAACCCCCAAAATGGATGTTTTCATCGAAAAAATGACCAGCTTTGTGGGAACCAAACTACATTGGCACACTATTCTTGACCCATTGGAAATCCCAGATCCCACGATGAAAAAATGGCGCCATTTCAAGGCGTATCCCGGGTATTGAGACATACCCAGCGAGAAGATGTGTGTCTTGGAGAAACAAGGAATATATGCTATTATAGAACTGCAAGCTGGTCGGCCAAGCACAAACGATTAGATTTAAAGCAGTCAGCATAGGAGTTCATTAAGATGCACTAAAATACATCAGTACGCCAATATTGATATGACTACTATAGCACTGACCAGATCTCAATATCTTTTAGATCTGTGGAGTTGTTGCACGTGGTGGTCGTTCCAGAGCTTCTGCATCACGTGACAAGACACATTCCATTCAGGGCTCCATCCGTCTGCATCTGGCTGACTATGTACAGGTACTTGGCATGAACTGCGAAAAGGGAGCCACATGCTTATCACAATTAGATCGCCAAGGTCATTGCCACCACCCAGAATCAATAGCGACACAAACTTGGATTTGCTTAATTCAGGACCCCCAAAAAAAAGGTATTCCCCATAGATTCCCCAAGTGTCCCCAAGTAATGGATTTAAAATTGGGAAATAAAAACATTTGGACCATGGTTTCCACACCTATTCACACGTCGATTCCTTTGCCCGCTGAGCTAACAATCGTTTCCTAGGTATCTATACCAGCTACTAATTTGCATATTGATCACAACAAATTGCACACACACACACACACGCAGAAAAATGAGTACACGCTCCTTTGGTCATAAGTTATGAGTGAGGATTTGTGCGCCTGTTTCTTCCATTTGTTCTGATTTGAGCATTTGACAAATAAAAGTGCGATCAACCGGTTCTTCCCATCATTTTCGATTTTACAATGATTTTGTTATTGGAAAACCCATGTCTGTGTCGTATTCACACGGTTCTCACTCAATACTCTCATTCATTCCACTTTGTTTCCGGCGGCTAAGAATGAACCCTTGGCGGCCCAAGATTCAGGCGGGTCTGTGCCAAGATTTTTTAGGATTGGACGGGGTGCAGGCCGCAGGCTGCGCAGGCTACGCAGTGATCAATCGGATACCCCCAAATGGCCATCAAACAGTGGGAAAATAATTGGTCAAGCAGCACAGGATTTTGGGGTACCCTATTTTCAGTCAAACTTAGATCATTTCACGCCTTGACCAACAACCCTTGGATCCCTGGGCAGTTTTTCTTGTTTTTTTTTTGTTGTGACTATTTTGGGGCTAACCCACAAATTCAATCAACCATGTTCATTTGTGTCGGGTTGACATTGTTTCCAGAAATTGTTGTAACCAAATTCTGCTAATTTCAGAGGATTGGCTGAAGCAAACATTTGCGACAAAGCATCATCTTGTAGTCTTTACATGGTTTTGCCTCCGAATTAGGGGTTTTCCCACAAATCAAACTTGATTCCTTCTAGTTGCCGGTCAACCCCTGTACCCCAGTTGTGAACATTCCAACCAGTTTTGGTGGATTTGGGGCCCAACTACAAGCCCTTCCCTTAAGATAGAATGGTTCAGGATAGTTCACCAAGCCATTGGGCATGGCACACCTATGCACACCTGATATGCTGATATTGTAGACTGATTCGCAATTGTTTGCTGATTGAAGGTTGCAAGTCACCCTGCTGTAATGATGAATCCAACTGAAGGGAAATCTATATATAAACAACATTCAATACACCATTCAGTCATAAAGCCTCATAATTCATGACGCAATTTTGCTTGGTATTTTTGCTTCTATCGAATTGGAAAGGTTTCGATCTAGGCCTCTACGCAATAATCATCAATTTAATGTGCCAACCTAGGTAGTTCAATTGACTGTGTAATTGGCCTTGATTTTAACGATGTATACACATGATCACGTGTATGTATATGTATATATATATATATATTAAAAAAACATATCATATGTGATTGTGTGAATGTAGCCAATTGGAACCCTTCTTCAAACCTCCACTTTCGCAGACTGTGGCGTGACAACACACCTGATCCAGACTGAACTTTAGAATAGACCACAAACAGATCATAATTTTTTAAGTATGGTTTTATGGTCTATTTTTATGAACTAAATTTAAACAATGTGTTGCTTACATAAATTTGTTCTTGACTCAGCAATTTGTTCTTGTTTTGTTTAGATATTTATGATTTACCTTGTTTAGATATTTATGTTTAGAACAACAATCATAAACACAACCTGTTTGTTGTTCTTCATGGTTTTTGTTTATAGCATCAAATCTAAACCGTTTCCTTCTGCGCTGCCTGCAGCTGCGACAGCTGGCCGCTCAGCTCACCTGCAATTGAGATTTGACCATCCATTTTGTAGAGATTTAGCTACCAAAACATCCAAACCTGGGATTTTAATGGGATTTTATGGGTATTTTATGGGTATTTTATGGGGATTTTATGGGGATTTGACGGTCAACCCAAACTGCGATTGAAGCCATAAGTAACGGACATCGGTTTATCTGAAAATGGGATACGTCCCCAGCAAGAATTTTAACGGGGAAAACAATGATAAACCACTAAATTTTGATTGACCAATCTTCAAGCGAACCCAGTTCAAAGCTTGTTGATAAATCAACCACCCTATCAAATAGGGTTGAAGAATAGGGTACCAACAACCACTAGTAAGGGCTTGTTCACATCTATTAAGGTCCTTCATGGGCACAACTGTAAGGTTGTATACACTTTGGTAGTTTAACGGTTTGCTATGGAACATGGCGCATTCGTATTTACATAGGAAGACTGAAGAATGGTCAATGTCCATAGCTATCTTCTCAAATCACGAGGTAAGCAGCCAAGGGATCCCACTGGACTTACAAACCAACCTGAGGATACCGTCTCGTTTCGGCGTGACTGTATCCCATTGCCAACTGGGTGTACTGAGAAATGCCAATCAACTACTTGATGAATGCTTCTTGCAAGTACTGTGAGATTGGGACAACAAAAGAATTATCCACTTTGCATCCACCATGTCATCAGGTTACTAGGATGCTTGGATTAGCATCATCGGCTGGTCCATTGCCAATGGTCAATGTGCATGGGATTAATGGGGTGTGATCATCCATTTCATGGTGGAAATTCCTTGTAATGGGTACAACTATATAACTATAACCCTTAGGAATTGGGGCATGATCATCCCCCAATATGATCCAAACATTAAAAACAAAAAACACATAATGTTGGTAGAGCAATAGTAAACAACCCATATTTTTGTGGTAGAATAGGGCATGGGTTACCACTGCCTTACTAACATGTTTTTTTTGAGAACACTGCTTGCAGGATGTTCCACTAGCTCTAACTCGATGAACGACCTGGCAGTACTACTATCCTGGTGTTGATATTCTGGGTTCTTGGGGCCTCCCACTTTAGAGTGTAAATAGTGCTGCAACTACTTGTTTTTGATGGTGTTCATTGAAATGGTGTTAAATGATGTTGACAGAGGAACTCCCTACCAGATACTTGTCCACATATGCATCTAAATAACTTGCTTGCATTGGAATTGTGATAGTGAAAAAGGGTAATTTCTTCCTCATTCTTCATCAGTATCCTCTGATGAGCATCCCTGAAACGCACAATTAAACTAGGATGGACAAAACATAATCAGTAGGTGGGTATGGATGAAAACCAATTTTGGTGGTGCTGACACTCCATCCCACCAGACCACCAGGATGGGCCTCCTTCCCCCTCCCACCAGACGGCCAGTGGAATGGGACCTAGCCAATTGGGGTTTTCGGAATGGAGAGTAACCATCAATATATGGGGATGTCATGGATATTCATGGGGATATGAATCATCAATCACGGAATATGTCAAGGATATGAAAAACACAACTAACTAATTCATTGGAGATGAAACTAACCATGATGAGAATGCAATTGGATCTCATGGGGATATAATTAAGAATTTGGAGATGAATGGGTGGCCTTCAAACCAACAGGGAAGACAAGGTGCTAAAGAATGGGATGGAATGGAGTTTTCATGTGTCAGACAAGGCCCAAGCGGGATTGCCCGGAAAACCAACCAACTGAGGTAGAATAGAACGTGATTGAACATGGTTTAGAACTGACTGTTGCATACAACAATTGATGGTCTTGGCCATTACTGCCATCAAATAAGATCAAACAAGGCTGGGAAACTGATCATACATGGGAGATTATTGCAAGCCAACTGAATGCAGAGAGAGGTCACCTAGACGGTGCTTCCAGCCACAGTTGTTTATCAATATGTGAAGTTGATTACAGAACATGTTATCAATATGATGTTGTGTGAAATTCTTTGGTGAACGTGAACATTTCCAATTTCAATGTGTATATATATATATATACATTGTATACATACATTACATGCACATATGATACTATACATTGCTGTATATGCATATACAATACACATGAAATTACAAACATAGTAAAATTACAAAACACAATAATACAACACAGTAACATACTGCAATAGTTCAATATCATATAAAGATATCTCCTATTGATTGACATTTATTCTACGTGTAATTTGTATCACTCTGCATCTTTGTACCCCAGCCCTGGGGTCCCTGACACTTGGGCCAAACGACATCCCGCCACGACCCCGTGATTTGCGCTCTCATGTGCGGACCCGCTGAAGGTTGATGGAAGGCAGTAAAGCTGAAAGCAAACTCAAAGAAACTTTATGTTTGATTTATTCATTGCTAATAAGATTGTATCTTTAAAAAGCTGCTTTTGGTTTCGGCATTCAACAACGAGCTTTGGCATTCAACAACCAGCTTTGACATGGCCGGGGATCTTGAACATTGTTGTTTCGTGATTCATTAATGACATTCCGAATAGTTGGGAAATATTAAAAACGAGACATTTTGCCAACCATTTTTGACACGGGGCCAATATTATCAAACAATAATGGGACGATGCTATAGTAACCACTGAATAACGTGAGTATACCGATATAAGAACAAACATGGCCATAGAAAATACAGACTTATATAGACCAACACAGGCTTAGTCAGTGGTCTCAACAAATGTTTCAAATCTGGAAAAAACATATACGGTTGTCCGCATGGGACCATCATTCCAGCTAGGGAAGGAACTTTTTGAACCACCAGCTTGGTATTTGATGGTATCTGTTGAAGGCATTCACCACAATCATGGTACATTCATGTCATGAGTTGTCATGTATAGCAAAACACTTTTGAAGCATGTCTAGATATGTTAAAAGTTAAAAGTACCTAGCATTTTTTGACTTCCCTGCTGCCCTCTTACAATGGTGGATTGAGTACAGTCATCTACTGGGTCAACAAATCAAACCCAGGAAGACCACACATTTGGTCAGACTTCGTTGTTTTTCTTCCACTTTGGTAAACCCTCCCCCTTTTTTTTGGGGTACCAAATTTTGACCCATCCCACAAAAACGATAAAACCATGAACGTTCAAAGGTGACCCCCCTAAGGCCTTGAATTTGATATGGTTTGTAATTAATACTTTTTCCAATGGAAACGGCAAGATGGGGATATCTCTCTCTCTCTCTCTCTCTTCCTAACCTCCTGGGGTTTCGCATCCCTGTCTACATGCGGCCTTCGCCAGAAGGGGCAAAACCAAAAGTTCTTCGGCAGCGTCAAAACACGCACTCTTAAAGCAGTCAGAAATCCTTGAACTTGCTTCAGGATAATGTGTTCATCACAACCTTGCAAAAGCTCGGAGCCATTCAGCACTCATATTTCCAGAAGGTTGTTTGGCTATCTGTAGTCCTGCAATTTCTGGCACATAGATCCAAACTTGGAACCCAAATTTAAACATCTAAAGCTGCGCAGGCCCAATGTGGCTAGAGAATCCGAATCAAGACCTGACCCAGTGCCCGGCGAAAACTCGCATGAAACAAACTAGTTCAGAAAGGTCAGTTTCATCATTTTCCTGCTGGACATCGCCATTGCAATTTCTGGGTTTTCATGGTGATTTCTTTCATATGGGTTGTCATAATACCCAAAAAATCAAGTACGTACTATAGTTCCTATGTGAACCAATCAACCAGGGTATTTTGTTCATGGCTACTATGAAATTCTAATGGAGCGATCATGAGTAAATGATCTGAGCTGACATGGCCAAGCTTAGAGATGGCCGTTCAACAGTTGATCTTGAGGAAAACCAGTCATTGCCAAGTAAGATCTACGGCTTGCTGTACCCAGGAAATATGTTCTTTCGGTGAAACTGTATCCCGCTGGTGAATCCGAGTCAAACCTTTCTCCCCTTCAACTAGAAACACCTAGGGGGTCCAGTTTTGCAGCATTATTATTTACGGGGATTCCAGGGACCCAAACAATCTCACTATTCATCTTACTGGTGCTTAGTAGGGAATGGGGGAATGGATGGGAATGGGATGATTATTAATGGCTATTATAGGTCATTCCCTCATTCCCTACTAAGCACAAGTGGGTGAGGTTTCAAAGCTGCAGGGGCGCCCGCATCTGGCCGGCCCGGCTTGAAATTCTCGGTCAGGTCAGCAGACCAACTGTGCACACCATGGAAAGATGCAAACATGAAAAGATGTATGAGTCTATATGAGTCTCTTAATTAAAATGAGGTATACCTCTAAACAAACAAATAGATCTATATATTATATATACATATACAAGTTGTAATATGTTGTAATGCTTATGTATATCATAATTATAATCCTATAAATATATACACATACCAACATTTCATGTTTCGTAGGTAAAGAGCCCAATTTATGTTCTGTTGCTGTTTTGATAGGGAAACATGATGATTCATGATGCATCATCAAAGTTTGGGGTGGTCAATCTTAGGACAAACACACATACCCAATATCACATCTTTTCCAATAGCTTGCAAACTGATGTTTTTAATTGTGGGTTCCATCTTGGTTTGAAGCCAGAATGATGATGTTTATCCCACCCTCCCCTATCATCTTCTATCAGTGTTCGCTATCCACTGAGACAAAGTCAAGCTAAAGGAAGTGGTTCCGTGCAGTTTATGGAAAACACTGCGGCCCTTTCTCTTTTTCTTAAAAACCTACTGGGATTCCTACACTTTAGAAGTGTTGACAGCAATTTAGTCGATTCACCCCAATAAACACTGCATTTCACTTGCGCATCATTCGATATAAAACTGGTTGCTATCAACTGACCATCACCTCAGTTCGTTCATTCCAGCGCTTATTGTATATAAATATATGAGATTCTATATGAGTACAATATAACGGTATAGTCATGATTATTGATATTATTGTTAGTAGTATTATTGCTATTATTCTGACTGGTGCTTTGCAGGGAATGAGGGAATGACCTATAATAACCATTAATAATCATCCCATTCCCCCATTCCCTACTAAGCACAAGTAAGTATTGTGTGTTATGAATTATGAATCATTCTTAGCCAACTCAGTATGACTGAGTCAACTGCTTTCCATTTGCGTCAAAACTACCATATGACCATATGGAGGTTCCCTAAAACAGGGGTACCCCCAAATCATCCATTTTTGTTTGGCATTTTCCATGAAATAAACCATCCATTCTTGGGTACCACCATGACTTAGGAAACCTCCATGTGTTATTCTCTAAACTCTAAACAGACTTTGGCCAGCTGACCCACCTGACGAAAAAAATCCACCGCCGATCTAACGGTGGTAGGGCGGAAGACTTCCACCACGCCTGCCCCACAAGCCGATCCCTCAGGTGCGTCATGGGTTGACGACTCCAGAGTCGTTGTGATATGGATGACGCATGCAACATAATAATACCTATACAGGTGTGTTACACTGAAACCGACTAGACATGATATAGAAAATGGGACTCATGCTGTCATAGCTCATCTTGACACTTGATCGGATCCACCTTGGGCTCTTGCTATTTCTGCCAAGTTCTCTGTGGGAGCAACCCATTCACACCAGGAGAATCGCTTCTCCCACAAAGGCCCATGGGCAATTCTCTTTTTTTTTTCGCAATCCGCGGATTCTGAATGTACCTCAAGGAACACATCATCGCTTGGGAAGAGGAAAGGCCATCAACACCTCCCAATACGAAGCTTGACACAGGACTTTGACACCTTGACGCTCACAAAAAAACAACCGGTTTTTAATGGATAGTGGTCATTCATTGCTTGTACTCCGTACCCACCGTTTTATCTATGTTTTGTATGCCTGGTCATCTCCATCCTGGAGCGAAGCAATCTTATGATCATGGTATATGGTATGTCTTTTGTTTACTGGAAACAAATGGTGAAAAATGCGGTACTGCATTTGAGTGATTGTGTTCACATGTGCTTTTGCACTTGGGGCCATGCTGAGACAAAGATATTGGTCCGTAGTAGAATCATCTCGTTTGATAGAATTTGGAGTCCCTACTTGGATAGTTATCATTAAATATAAATTCGCAAGTAGTCCCATTAGATATTAATATAATCACTAGATTAAATATTTGGAGTCCCATTAATATGAATATAGTCACTAGATTAGATACTTGGAGTCCCATTAATATGAATATAATCATCCTTTTCGGGCTTACGTCCCAACTTATGGGGACCAGTGGTTCTGGCCATTGCACCCCAGTCGTGCACCCCTAACGGAATCCCTGGGCTCCCAGCACAGTGGCGGCATGACCGGCAAAGGCCGGTCACACCTGCGTCCGATCGTCCAAAAAGGCGAAGCAAGTGGTGAATAACCCATGGCTATAAACCAGTTCGTAAATGATTGATAACCCATATAGAACTGGGGAAACCCCATTATAATCTATAATCTATAATTGGGATATTTCATATGGTATACTATGGTGAAGTCTATCCACTTGTAAATGGAACTGCACTCCCAAGTCCTGGGATATGATCATCTATTTGCTATCCACTAGTACACTAGTTGTTTAGCATTCAGATAAATGGGCCGCGTTACATAAATAAGTCTATCAATACCTCATGTATTGGGTAAACGTGTATAAGTGTGGTTACAAACCATGTTCATCCATGTTCGATGCTCGGTTCATGATCCTTCAAGAAGACGTTTCACATATCTTTGCAAAAAATGCTGGGAATCACGTTGCGGTACAAATGGATCATATTATCATTGGATTGGTTTAAGGTAAAATTTACAGGAACCCCCCTACATTTCATGGGAAAATCACTGGTTTCCTGTAGATTTTCCCTTCAACCAATCCAAATCATGGTCCAGTTCCTTTTCATATGTCGTCGTCGTCATCATCATTATCATCATCATCATCATCATCTCACTGCTGCTGCTTGGACAGCATTCCGTTGGTTTTCACACTGAATCCAACGTACGTCTTGAAGGCTCACCCGGTTTTGCTCATGATGACTTGCTGGTTGAAATCCCAATCTCTGATGACTGTGTTTTGTTCCAGTTGTTTTAATTATCAATATTGGAAAATAAAGAGCTACAAATGTGTTTTCCTGATGTAATTAAGCCTATGTTTATTTCGCTTTTAATTCTTCTCCTTCCTGTTATTCCTGCTTTATGTTTTGGTCCCTGTTCTTGTTCTTGTTCTTGACATCATTATTGTTGTTGTTGCTGTTGTTGCTGCTGCTGCTGTTGTTGCTGTTGTGGTCGCGTTGTTGTCGTTGTCGATATTGTAGTTGTTGCTGATGTGTTGTGGCTGTGGTTGTGGTTGTGGTTGTTGTTGGTGCTGCTATTGTTGCTACATGTTGTCACTATTGTTGTAACTGTCTAATTACTGATGTTGTTGTGGCATTTTATTGCCAATTACTGCTGCTACTATACTCTGGTATTCGAGCTACTGCTACTACAACTGTTATTGTTGCTGCTTCTGTTGCCACAGTTTGTCCTGTTAGTACAGTTGCTATTGTTGCTGTTTCTATTCTTCCCGACACGTGTTGATTGCGTACCAAGATTGCTTTCGGTGGTCTCAGTGGCATTTTCAGGGACCCCTCCCATGACTGGACTGCCATGAGAAGAATTGAGACTCTGGAGGGGGAAATCGAACCCATCCTTGGTTGTAGCATGTTTCATCAGTTCGGGTCAAAAACCGGTACCCTTCTGTTCACACCAAAATAGCTTGGATTTATATGGATTTTGTTTTTTATAATGGCAATTCATCCCCCAAATATGTTTTTATATGATATTCTCGACTTGGTTTCATCCTGAGAAAAACCACGGTTTCTGGAGGGTATTCTTAGATTTACCATTTTAAATCATTTTACCATGAATGATTTATCCCCAGATTATGCCACTATATATAATATAATATAATATATACATATGTATATATATATATATCCATTTATAGATGATTTCCCCATTTTCCCTGTGACTTTAATGAGTTGAAGACTTCATCCCTTCACCTCGGCTGCTTCCGCCACAGCTTTCCAGCAGCTCGCCAGCCTCAGCCGAAAATGCAATGATGGAAATAGGGGTTAGAGGAGTTGGAACTGGGGGGGGTATAAAATGTCATTGTTTTATGGAACCAAAAATGGTGTTTTATAACTACCTAATTTCCATAAAACATCATTTTTCCTCGGTCACGCATTCAGCATTCAGGATATTCCAACACCGCCGTTAAGGCTTAAAGTTCCATGAACATGTCGGTGGATAGATGATGATCATCCTATTGAGATGTGGAGATATGGTCCCATTGCCATTGTGGTCATGGATATTCATCTCCCAGTCCAACCAGGTTCTGTTCTAAACGGCACAAGTGGCATTGCAGTGATACTAGGGTAGACAAAAATATCAATAGCTTGTCATCAGTTTCCCCTTTTCAAACTGCCATTTCTGGGTAAACAATGGTATACCCCAGTTGCAGGCAACCCAGTCCATTGCCTCATATTGTTAGTGATATCTAGCATAGCCGGTTCTATTAGTATATCCTAGTGTTATATCTATCCTACTGTGTATATGTATAATATTATATATATATATATGTATATACATGTTTTTTTTCCATGAGGGTAGTTTAAATATGCATGTTCATATTGCTGGCCTATGCATGAGTATATACATACATCATACACATACATATGTCCCATCGAATCCCATTATATTCGAACTGGTTGGTTTTATACCCTCCTTGTACGCTCACGGTATCCATGATGGTTGGTTCAATCCCCCTATGAAAATGGCCATTGTTTGAAACGTAAATCAGTCTTAATCCCCCAGGCAGAAATACTCCACTATATCTTGGATTCTGTCCCGCTTATGATTGGTTAACATACTATGTTCAGACAAACCCAACAAAAACTCCAGGATGGATCCCCGGACAATTCATCTGCATCGTCGTCGTCGTTGACCGGTCCGGTCTCCTGAGTGCTCGAGGTGCTGTCAGCGGATTTAATCAATCAAGTCCTTGGGATAGGATTGGATCGCTATAAAATTGAATTGCACATGTAAATGTATATTTAACGATATATGTATGCAATACATAAAACAGGTATATGTATACATACCAATGTCGAATATCAATGGATTCAATTGTATTCAGGTAGATATGATACATTCTTACCACAATTATCTAAACAAAGTGTTACCCGGATCACTAGTTTTGAGCCAAGTGAACCATCCATCCCATGGCCACCCGCGTTCACGAAATGTGTTCGGCATCCTGCTTGGGAACCCCAAAAATCATAGATTCGGCACTAAAATGTACAAAACCAGGGTTTACAGTTTACAGGGTGGTATTTCATATTAGAGGGATGGGATGGAATACATCATTATACTAGTACCATCATGATCACACATGTATCAATGATGGCCTGCAAAACTGGATGAGCTTCACGGGACACGTAAGCTCCTTTTCGACATGGACATTGCCAAGTTGGGCTCTGTCAAAAATTTGTCAACCACCAAGTGCCACAGGTGATATTGAATTGCTGCTCGAAAACTCTCTATCTTTGCTGGTGAGTCTCCAGTTTCCTGCAGCTTACAACCCTCTTTTTGCTGGAAACAGTCACTGTTTCATGGCGGTAAACATACTCAGATTGCGACTTTCACATATGGTTGACCCATCCTTCTGCAGGATCACAAAAAAATCACTTCCTGATTTCGTGGGATCTCTCTAAGTGCCTCTTCCTCCAAGAGTTTGACATCAATCATTCTTGGCAAAATGGTCACCATTGCTGGCCCTTTTGGTGTAATTCCCATTTCCATACATAGGCCAATATCTAGCATGTAATACTAAATATGCAACTTAATGACAATCCAAACAACATTGTTTTCGAAGAAACAAAAAACATGTTCATATGGTTATCGGTCAAAACCCTGGTACCTTGGCTTTCACACCAAGATCGCTGTTTGTTACTCCATCCCGATATCTAAATGAAACCGCCACATGAGCTTCTCTGCAAATAGGGTAATTATATCACTTTCATCACATGGTGGTTTACATTCCCAATATCAATCCCACTAATGCGGTTATTGCTGCTTGGAACAACATTTAATGTTAGTGAAATCACCATTTGCTATGTCTTCATTTCTGAATGGCTATGTCTGAAAATTGAGTACACCAAATAGTTCAATGGCTGTTCATCAACGTTCAGCATAGTTCCCATTAATGTTTTTTATTTATGTGGATTACCCCTTTTTTTAGACACACCTAATTATCGTCGGTGAATATTCCTGATATACATGACAATCATTGTTGTTAATTATCATCTTGTTGGTGAATATGCGATCTATATGTATATATATATATATACCATTATATACTCGTGGTTGGTTAAACCTTCTTGATTTTTGATTCAGTGAGACCCAGTTTTGATTGGAATGGTCCTTGAGTTGTTTCAAGATAAGGTACAAAGACCCTATTATCATTGGTTTTCCCCATCTTGTTGGTTACACCATGTTACACCACATCTTAATTTTTGATTATAAATCCCCTACAAAAGGAGGTTCATAGCTCGGAAAATCCATGAAATGCTGGGATTTTCCATTGCCATGACCGAGGCGCCGAGTTGGAATCCGCCGCCGACGCCACCGATCGGGTGCTGGAAGCCGCAGTGGTGGTCTGGCGCAAAAAGAATGGAGAAATCAAGGCATGGTGCATAGAATGGTGATATAGTGATATGGTATAGTATGGTATATGAATGGAATCTAACCGTATAGTTACAATGGATAATGGTAATATCTAGTGTTATATTACTTGTTGTATATAATTATATAGTGGATATAGCGGTATGGTATAGTATGGTATGATAATATAGTTGTATCTTATACCCCAAAAAATGGCAGCCGGTGGAATGTTCTAATATGTTGTAATAATATCATGGTATGTTATAAGAGTATCTAATGCTATATATATGTACACAATGGGTATGTTATACCAAAAAAATGTAATGTTGTAAAGCCAATAGTAAACCAGCCCCCAATTGTGGGGACGCGCTTGGTTCGGTTTATGCTCGAGATTTTGCTACGATTGGCCGCAGCTGGAGGGTTTGGGTTTTGCGAACACCCGCAATTTCCCATCTGGTCCATCCACAAGGGCCCTGCCAGTATTTGGAGCTTTCGAGAGGTCAGACTCCTGCGAACACTGGCATGCTTTGGTGTGACTTCAATCGACCAATGCATATGCGGCAGCCCGGCCAAGAAGCCGACAACGTTCTTGCACCTCAGGCTACCCAAGCTCCGTGACCAACTCCTCTGCACTGGCTACGGAGGTCGCTGTCACCATGGTCGTGACGCCCACCAACGAATGGCAGGCCGTGACGAATTCGGTGTTTTTCGTACAGCTCAGGCCAAAGTGTACCCACCAGCGCTCAACCGAGTACTGGCGGACGCCATGGAACTTTTCATCAAACAGACATTTGATGGTTCCAGCCAAGTAGACACCCTGCCTGCAGAATTTTCGGCACTCACCATCGCACAGTTCGTGGAAGCTGACGTCATTCAGCCGGATTTCCACGGGTGAGGTGCCCCTATCGTGTACAGTTGCTTGCATGAGACCAAGCCCCATAGTGAGCAGTAACCCCAACGTGAAAAAAAAATGTGATGGATATAATATTTCTTACAACGGTTCGAACATAGTTCATGGTCTATTTGGTACTCCCATTGATATGTTTTATATATGTAAAAATAATATATATGTAATTAATTGTAATTATATGTATATTAATTATGGTGTAAGTACAAATCATGGAATGGTTTGTGGTTTATGTTTATATGGTACCCCCTTGATCACCAATATATAATTGCTACCTGAATGGCCCAATACAATATGCATGGTTTCTGGGTTAGGACGTTGTTCCGTCACGGGGTTAGGATCAGGTCTGATGGTTTCACCATCGCAAATCCCAAACAACAATCAAGTGTGTCCATACGAGAGCGCAAACTTTCTGAACAGCTTCAACAAGAAGACAAGACATGACTTTAAAAACAACAAACAACATCAAAAAACACAACAACCCCCCCGAAAAAAATCGTATCCTCCAGCCAGTGAACATAGCTATGGAGTGCGCCCCTGGGATCCCCGGATGGGCCTCTGCCCAGGTGCGGAGCACTTCTGTCTCCTAAAAGATCAGGAGGATGAAATCAAGACATGTCCTGATATGTCCTGGTTATAGAATGTATGGTAAAGATATACATTGCCAAGTATAATATGGTTATGTCTATCTATATATATATATACATTACCAAGTATAAGAGCCTTCTTGACATTGAAATCTTCTAACATAGACTTCTGTACATTCGGGGGGGAGTCCATGTGCTACTTCGCCGCTTGTGAATACAACTGATCGGTTACAGCATTCTGATGAACAGTTGCTAATCAACAGAGAGCATCACAACTTTAAAATGGAAGAGCATGCATCATATATGGGAAAATATTGGAAGAGACATAGGTTGTACCTCAGGCACAACCACAGGCAGCCAAAGGGTTGCAATTCAAGTGCTTTTTGTTGCTATGCAAAAATTGACTTTTGCACCTTTAAGGCACAAAACAGCATGGAACCACAAATTATAAGGTTGAATCCTCTTGAATCTCCATATCTTAGTCCTTTCTTTGGGGTTGTCGGGAAACTTTACAGGAATCCAGCTTTTTGCTTCAATAGTTCCTGAAATGAACCCCGGGTTTTTGTTCCAAACCTTCAATCATGCTGGCCAATCTCTTCAGACTTTTTGCCTTTGGAATATGCCAGCGATTTTGGAGGCCAGTTGGAACAAGAACGTGGTTTACTCATTGTTGCTTGTCTAGACCTATACAAGTTCATTGGATGCTTGAAATCAATAACCGGCCAACACCTCCATCATTGGTGGCAACAGCATATCTCATGATATTCCCACTTTTTGGTTGGGTCATATTCCCAACTTCATTCTGATGACCTTCAGGGATTCCAAATCAGTTTCAGTTACCGTACCTGGTACTTTAACACTTTGTGAACTGGAAGCCATGGCCCATGTATCCTATGAAAAATGGATCGAGTCTCCATAGCTATGTTAGTTTACAAGAGTTTACCAGTATGGCAAACCTGAGACACCAGCCTTCTTCGGTCGATGGAGACGGAGATTCTGAATTTTCCCTTGTGGTTTCTCTCAAAAGACACCATATCTCAAAATGGGAATTTCAACTAAAAAAACACACCATGATAAACCATGGATGCAATGGGGTTCTATCTTTTAGATTGAGATGTTTTTTTGGGTACCATAGTTAAAGAGAGCTGGCCGCTGTGGGAGTGCACTTTTTTCGATCTTAAGCTGCCTAGATCTATCTCTCATCTCTGCAAAATTTCTGCAGATCCTAGATATAAGAATATACATCTTACATCAATTACAATATCAACTAATAAATGCATGCAGTATTCAAAACAGAAATGCAGCATACCCTTCTTCATAAGTGCAACCTTCCTTTGGAGCAATGCAGTGTGTTTTTGCAGGAACAATATCCCTACAAAATATGAAGTGCTTCTGTAAAAGATATGCCATGCCTTTGAAGGAGTACATTGTGCATTTCCACATGTCTAACAGTTAGGGGACACCTATCCCGCCTTTCACAACTTTCCCGCCCAACCATCATTCATCATATCATGCAACAAATCCTAACAACTAACCACCATAAAACCAT